>OZ038487.1:25717911-25730411 GCA_964036315.1 Acanthosepion esculentum
GAGAGTCGAGTTCGAATTCCAGTCAAATCCATTACATTCATTTACGTGCTAATACCCTTGTAAAAAAGTATGAATCCTCTTCTTATCCACCCAGCAGGACAGTTCTATAGCCTCGGATGGCAAATGGTCAACCACAGAAAGAAATGTTAACCTACTGCGGGAAAAAAAATCTGCCTCGTCAGTATCGAAAGATACATGATCACCTAAGCGTGTATCAAGCATGGCACGTAATTGACTGGCGTTCTATGTTCAAATTCATGTGTCTGCAGGTTTATTCCTATATAACAGGAATATGAGACAATAAATAAAGAGTCTTGAAATTCAGACTGATAAACCGTGGCACATACTGTGATACTTACAAAGTATGATCCCTCGTTGACCCTGTTTATAAGAGATTTTTTTAAAAGAACCTTCCGAGGAAGAGCTCATCTACTCAAAAGCGTGTCATCAATGTAAAGAAGATAGAAACAATGTATATGTTAAATTTCACTCAACAGCACATTTTCAGCTTCTTTTTTTTTAAAAAATCAATTCAACCCAAAAAAGGCAAACGACAAGGGGTTGTTAAAGAATATGAGAGAAAACATTATTAAAGCGACAGAAGAATAAAAAACAGGAATTAAGAGGATGGAAAATAACGACTCACATTACATTTAAAAGATGACTGGAAAACAAGGACCCGGAAAAGATTTTCCCGTGCCAGAACTGTTGGAGTTTTAGGGGTACATTATGTACTAGTGAGCCAACCAAAATGAGCTGACTCATTTTATAGTTCACTAATAGAAGTGTTAACCAATCAGAAGGCTCAAAATATTCGTGTATAAAGGCGGCCATGTTTTTCCCCGAATACTCACTACCAACCTCTGATATCGAAGAGTGAACAGTGGCTGCGAGTGGTATTGGCGATATAGTCAGATCCATTAGTGTGTCTGACTCGTGAGTGTTAATCTTTAACGTTGTTTCATTGAACAGATTACCTACTGTGCTGGATTATATATTCATAGACTATGGTGAACATGATCATTCATGTTTATTCATCAGAATAATTCCCATTAAAATATTTATAGAAAGGACACAGAGAACCTATAGACGTGAGAAAATGACGGAAGTCGAGATGCCAGGTCAGGTCGGATAAAATTGAATATTCTTCTTTTGATATTATTAAGAATTAATAAAGACATAGCAAAAGAGCAGACCAGATGTTACTGCAATATTCAATGCATGGGCGAATGGTAGACCTGAACGTATGTAAGATTCTGGTGAAAGAAATTGTCTAGCACGACACAGAGAACCAATAATTCTGAGCAGCAGACCTAGCAATTAATACAATTTTTGAGGTTAGCATCTCCAACATGCTGAGAGAAGGCAAAAAGCCATTTCTTGTCCCAGTTAACAACAGCTTGCAGGTCGGGTTTTAGATCAGTATTATGTTAACAGAATGTATTTAATACCTTGCGTTATTCTTGGCTTCAGGTTACTGATACTGTAAGGGATTGTACTAAACAAGAAACAAAGGAAAATTTATAAGATAACATAATAATAATAATAATAATAATAATAATAATAACACAATACACACTGACAGAACAATCAAAGCCAACCGCCCAGACATTGTTATTAAAGACCACAAACAAAATAAGTGCCTCCTTATTGATATGGCAGTCCCTGCAGACTGCAATGTATCTTTGAAGATATTCGAAAAACTGTCAAAATACAAGGGCCTTGAAAAAGAAATCTCAAAAAATGTGGCACATGGGAATATCAACAATTCCTGTTGTAGTTGGAGCCCTTGGACTGGTTGGAAAAGATTCCAGTAGGCTGATTGAAGGGATCCCTGGAAGTCCATGCCTCAAAGAGATACAAAAAATTGTTCTGACAAGTACAGCCCACATTTTACGAAGGGCTTTATCTATGTAATTATCTTTTTATTTTATTTTATTTTTTTTTTGCAGTGGAAAGTGTCATGATGCCATTTCTAACCTTAGGTCCCTGGGCGGGACCCGGAAATAAATGTGTAAACGCCAGATATCAAAGGAAAAAAAAATAATAATAATAAAATAATAATAATAATAATAATAATAATAATAATAATAATAATAATAATAATAATAAGAAGAAGAAGAAGAAGAAGAAGAAGAAGAAGATGGTGGTGATGTTGGAGGCTGTAGTGGAGGTTGTGCTGGTTGTGTTGGTGGTAGTGATGGTTGTGATTGTTGTGATGATGATGATGATGATGATGATGATGATGATGATGATGAGAAGAACTTTAAATTGAATAGCCCCACAAGGTTTAGGGTACGACCAAATGTGACTGCTTTATTGGGAACCGCCTCAAACATCGAATGTCTAGACCAAAACTTTGTAGATTCAGCTCCAGCACAGAGGTTAATGGTAGAATTTTTCAGGAGACTTACTGTCACTAGATCCCCAGCCACAACCGCCATACGCCTCTGGTGCAAAGATGCTAATGAACGATACTAGTAATAATAATAATAATAATAATAATAATAATAATAATAATAATAATAGCTACAATATGAATAGTAATATTATTCATCCGAACGATGTTCGTTATAATAACTATGCTGAACGTCGATCGTCCTATTAATAAGAAGGATGATAAGAGATACAATAACGGAAGTCTCGCTAATAAAAACAGACGGAAAATGCATTGTTCTTCTGGAATGCGATTCACGGCCGGCTAAAAAGAATGCGCCGGGAAAAGAAAAAGTTTTTAAAAAAAAAGACAAACAAACACGAAAGAATGTTGTCAGAAATATCGTACAATGCTCAAAACAATATAAATAAACGAATCAATAAGATGACGAATGACAGACAGGAAAAGAAAAATATGAGAAAAGAGAAAAGCAGAAGAAAGGAAAACTAAAAACAGAATTAATTAATGTATAAGAAGGTATCATTAGTAGAAAACATTTGCCTGCGTCTCTCAATCACAAAATGGCGGATTAGTGGAGGCCAGTAAAAAAAAAAAGAAAATAAGAAGAATAGCAAAACAAATAAAAAGAATACGTGAAAGGTGTATGGAGTTGGGAGATGATGTTATTTACTTAAGTTTAGCTTAGTTTGACACAAGGCCACAAGAAAGGATCACTCACTATTCAGTAATAAATATTCGTGAAACTAGCTCACTAATAATTACACCACAGTGAGGCTGCCTCGTTGTCATATTTAGTAACCTGGGATCCCTAATCAATACGTATGCGTTGTATCACTTCAGGGTGTGGGCGATAATGGCGCTCTGCTATTTCCTATTTCTTGCAGCTTTTGATATTTTACCAATTCTCTTCTTGGCCGTCGCATCACGCACTGTCTTTGAGAAAGTTGCTCGCTGTTTCCTCCTCTTCTAAATACGTCCTGTAAATATTACATTTTCCAGGCCTTCTTTCCTCATCCTATTCGAAAACTATTACAGTGACTCAGTTCGATCAACACTGAATCCCTTGCCTCAGAGTTTAGCAAATATTATACGTATTATACTGTACTAAACTAAACGCTATTTTAAATGCTATATCCCTTTAGGATGTGGATGATCATGGCTCTCCACAGCTTCCTTTTCTTTATTATCTTTGAATTGATCTGACTTTTTGGAAAAGTATATGAACATTTCTGGAGGTATTGCAGAATAATGGAATGCGGCACGGATTGAGGAATCGGAGAGCCGAGTTCGAATTCCAGTCGAATCCATTACATTCACTTATGTTCTAATACCCTTGGGGAAGGTATGAATCCTCTTCTCCTCCCCAGCTACGGGTAAATAGTAGGACAGATCGGGTTCTATAGCCTTAGGTGACAACTGATCTAAGTGAAGGACAATTCTGAATTCAGAGACCTGATCCTCCAGGTTGGAAGTTGTGCAGTAGGCTAGCAACCTACTCACATAAAAAAACTGACTTGTTACAGAAACCGCAACCCTATCTTGCGGCCCTATGTTACTCAATGAATTTAAAGGCATAATAGATATAGGGAGTAATAGATGGCGGATTGAGGAATCGGAGAGCTAAGTTCGAATTCCAGTCGAATTACATTCACTTACGTGCTAATACCCTTGGGAACGTTATGAATCCACCTAGCTAAGCGTGAATAGTAGGACAGGTTGGGTTTTATTGCCTTGGTTGGCAACCGGGCTAGGAGAAGGAAAACACTGAATTCAAAACTGTATGTAGGCCTTCGCATTGACTCAATGATCCCGATTATGGTGGACTAGAACAAGGAGAGCTTTTACATATTCTATTTAAAATAGATGGGTGGCAACAGGTCTAGGAGAAGGAAAATTCTGAATTCAAAACTGGCCTCGCCCATAATGTGCACCCAAGGGAAGGATCGTTCGCATTGATTCCATGATCCCAACTACGGTCGATTCCTTTTTATATGTGCAGTTTCCCGTCGCTTTCTGTGTGATTTTGAATTCAAAATTGTTCTTCTCCTAGACTGGCTATCAACCAAGGCTAGAGTTCCGAGTCTTTTACAGTAAATATATTTAGGTTTATGCACTAAAAGGCAAAACTTAGCAATGTGGATCATGTGCTCTACTCAGCACAGCTTTGTAAACATCATGACAAATGTGAAGTCAAACAAGAAAGACAAGGAGAGAAAAAGCAAATAAAAGATTTTTTCATCATTGCCATTTCGAGGTTTAGAACTTTTTTGCGACCGTTCAACCTCTAATACAAACTCTGCTGTCGCTACTACAGCGAAACAATGAAGGAAACAACACCCACAGCCTTTTTTTCGTAAGCGGATGTTCGTTCTTTTGTCAGCCATATTAATGTGTCGTGTGCTTTTAGACCTTAGCAGGGAGTGTGACGGGCCTCTTCCGGTTTAATTCCCAGTTTTACCACTTAGCGACAACGAATTTCAGATTACGACGACTTGGCTTGAATGGTTGGAAGATGAACATGATGTCCGGAAAGCTGGAGGTTTCTTTCATATTACAGTGTCAGCAAGGCTAATTGTCAGATATTCACCCGAGAAAAGAAAACTGAATAAAAAAAAGGAACTATTCTTATTCCTGGAAGTGTTTTCCGACAGTTCCGATCTTCCTTTAAATTTCTTGCCATAGTTTAAAATTATCCCATAATCGGAGAATGTTCCACAATTCGTTTTATTTGATACGATCTCTTGTGATAAGCTATATATATATATATATATATATATATATATATATATATATATATATATATATATATATAGCTGAGATGGGGACTTTTGCGAGACAATTCTCTACTAGAATATAACGATTTTCTTTTAATTATTTTGCTCCAAGCGAGACAATAAAACCACAAAATCGCAAGGGTTTACCGGACGTTAGAAAATATGAGTAAATATACTATTAAGTAGAGAAAAAAAAAGAACAGGAATTAAGAAGACAGAAGATAACGATTAGCATTTCATTTAAATTTTAGAAAAGCAAAGTTGACAGTGAAGCAAGAAGAAACTGTTAGCATAGAACTTACGGTTACCTCTTGCCGTTCATAGCAGCACCTTGCCTGACACCGCTGGACCTGTCACTAAATGCCCTTTCACCTCCCTCTTTTCTCTTCTTTATTGTGTTTACGACAATTGCAGACTTTCTATAAAGATTCACTAATCTTCTGATGTTTTCGTTTACATACGTTTAGTCGGGTGAAGACGATTATAAAAAAGCAAGCATATAATTAAGCCTGGTCAAGAAACAATGAAAATAATGGAACGCTTTATTTTATACTTTAATTCTTTTCCAGTTTGTCATTAATTTAGCGAGCACTGTTCTGGTATAAATAAATATATTTTAGACATACATACATACATACATTATATATATATATATATATATATATATATATATATATATAAATATATATATATATATATATATATATAAATGTATATATATATATATATATATATATATATATATATATATATATATATATATATATATATTAAGAAACAGACAACTTTTAGGGTTCATAGGATTATAATTTATTTCCTTAGTACCGGGACTATGGTTCTAATTCATCAGATTTCCATTTTCATACAAAAATATTGGCGACTCTTCAATTGATATTTGCTCTGCTTTTACATTGAGCTCTCTGGATTACATCCTTCTGGGAATTATCCATACGGATTACCAAATATCTTCATTAACTACCTAACTATCTAACTAACTAGCTAACTATATATATATATATGGCCTGACGATTGCATCTAGCATGACTGTCGCCTCTAAGTGTTGACTTCTATGTTCACTTTTATATTTACAGACGCTCTATCTCTGATATAGCACATCTTAAGACGATATTTCTTCATATATATATATATATATATATAAATATATATTTTTTAGAATTGGACATAGCCTGACAATTTATTTAAAGACATTTATATTATGTTTAACGTTTAATGTTTAACATGTATCTATAAAAAGAACGTTAAACATAATATAAATGTCTTTAAATATAAATATATATATATATATATATATATATATATATATATATATATATATATATATAAAACGTGTGACCCGAGGATTGCATCTAGCATGAAACAGATTGACGCCTCTAAGTGTTGACTTCTATGTATATAGTTTTATGGTATACTATATTTATTTAAAGTAACTACTAGCATTACGGTTACATCTGGCCATTTCAACTGAAAATTTGCCGCCAATTTAGTACTGAGCTAAAATTCGTAAATCTTCGTACCATAGAGTAAAGTTAATGAGAACAACTCTCATGAAAGTATTTATAGAAAAAGCACAGTGAAGTTACGCTTTGGTGGTAGGAAATCGATTGATTACGAGATTCCTATTCAGGACCAATAATATTACATATTCTTCTTCGGATTTTATCATGGCTCTCTAAATATATAACATGAGAATCAGACCAGATATGGTAGCGACTGCAATTTAGTGCAGACATGTGTACAGGTTTTTGAGTAGCCAAATGTCTGCACTAAATTGCAGTTGCTAAGATGCCTGACATGAGGATTTTATCATTTTTTTTTCTATAGTGATTATTCTGTCAGCTCTAACGCCTTTTGGGGCTTGACCTCATTCTTAGCAACACCTTGCCTGGCACTGCTGGGCCTGTCACTAAATTCTCTTTCTCGTTGGAACGCTGAAATTTAAAACTTTAATATTTTTCCACATTGTCATTTAATTATCTGGCACTATATTTATGGATAAAAGTGCTCAAGGTCTCATGTAAATCTATATAAACAAAGCGCAGTGCCTGTGTGTCCGTCCGTCCGAACTTTAATTTCGCTTTGTGTTACAATTGCCATTGATATTGTCTAATTAAACCGTATTTAAAACGACAGTCTGTTTGTTGTTGTGCTATGTGATGAGTCGTGTCAACACACACAAGATACATGACCATTACCGCCAGATTTAGATCTCAATATCCACACACACACACACACACACACACACACACACACACACACACATATATATTATGTCATTCACAGACAGTATTGTTTCGCTGTATCACAGCTCCTCAGTGCGACTAGACTTCCGAATGCCTCAAGCCAGGATTGAGACACAACTAATTTGGTGTCAGCCAGAGCGATCTTCACTCGGTAGAGTTACACAACTAAATCTAGCGTATTGTTTTTACAAATGTAATCAAATGCCAATCAACCAAAGTGCTCCATTCATTTTACTGAAGAGCTTTGCATTAGTGCAGGTGGCTGTTGTTTATAGAATTAGCTTATCACTCAACAGTGCTCAATTGAAATGTATTTTCAAGAGCTAAATTATGTCATTCACAGACAGTACTGTTTCGCTATACATAGATAGATAGATAGATAAATAATTCGGTTATTACTAAAAGAAAATTCGTATTTTTCCAATGAAACATAACCCAGTGCACATGTTAGTACTTCATATGCCCATTCCACGAAGTCGTTCCTTTCAGATTGACCACAGATTCTTGATTTGATTTAAATCAGGAGAGCTTCCAGGCCAATCTATAGTACTTTGACTTGCTCTATGGTAAGGCTTGCCACTGTGTTTGTGCAGCGTTACAATTTTCTTACGCTTCCTTGGAGTAACGTCCATCGCAGGCAATGGCCGTAGGACAACTAATCGAAAATCGAGACAATAGTGTCGAGGCGTGATAAAATCTGATGGAATCAGGGATGACACAATATTTTTCAAGGCCAAACAAATTTCATCATACACCCCCCGCAAAAAATCGATTCATCTTATAGCGCACCACTGCAAATGACCTAATCTGAGGGAAAAAAATCGATTACACCCTGTCACTCCAGTGGGTCTAAAACTGACCCCGTATGGTGATAGAAATGAAACTAAATCGGTTGTTTCAATTAATTTGCACATGGGTATATATATATATATATATATATATATATATATATATATATATATATATATATATATATATATATATATATATTTGCAATATTTGTATTCAAACAGTACTCAGTATCGGAGATAGAGCGTTTATAGATATATAATCATAGGATGATAGAAAACAGCACGGATTTATGAATGTCAGTTTCACAATTCAAATTCAAAGATCTATTCAATGTATATAAATGCCAGTATGAGGAGGTGTTGATAATTTTTCTATCTGACCTAATTCTCAGTATTTGGTAAAATACCAAACATCCGAATTTATTTAGAAATCAGTTTCTTCGTCGTCAGACTGAAAAGTTTTTAGGACTTCATTTTATTCATGTATCTGTCTGGGAATGAAGCGAATTATTATATATATTATAATATTTATTGATCTTTTATTTGTTATTGAATAATTTCCCCATATATGATCTGGTGCTCGCGCTGTTCATCTCCAGGTCCTAGAAAAAATCCAGAGACTGCCCGACAATGGAGCTCCCTTCCTCCTGATAGCTATAATCTTCAAATATTTAAATGTAATGTCAATCGACATCTTCTCTTGCCTTGATTCTGATCCACGTCCTTCTCTATATCCTTTCCTCAAACACCCCCTCTTTACCTTGCGTGCTAGTGGCACTCCCGCCTTGCTGGAGGTGAAATGCTTAAAAGAAATTAATAGGAAAATCAAATGTTTTTCTCGTCATAAGTATGTTGCAAATATTATATATATATATGTCAGCCAGATATATGTCATGCGTGATACACGCTTTGGTGATCATGTATCGAAAGATAAATGATTGGCAAGGCAGATTGTTTCCCGCATTAGGTTGCCATCCAAGAGAACGCGGTCCTGCTTCGAACCCATAGCTGGGAGGAGAAGAGGATTCATACCTTTACCAAGGGTATTAGCACATAAGTGAATGTAATGGATTCGACTGCGATTCGAACTCGGCTCTTCGATTCCTCAGTCCGAGCTGCTAACCATTGCTGCACCTTGCCTCACTACATACGAGGATCATTCAATAAATAAATTGGATTTTTCGATATAAGGACTTCTAATACAGATAGAAGCTTACTCTTTTTTATTTTTTTTTTTGTTTTACTTCTTTTTCACATGGATTTAATTTCTTTTGCAGATTAAAAAAAAGAACTTTGTTTTGGTGATTAACAAAGGTGGCCGACCAAGAAGCATGCTCCAGGTTTGAACAGCGGTCAGTTATCAAGTTTTTGGTTGCTGAAGGGTGCAAACCAGTTGAAATTCGTAGGAGAATGTCAACTGTGTATGGTGCCACATGTTTCAGCCAAAAACATGTCTACAAGTGGGCTAAATTGTTTAAAGAAGGACGGAGCAGTGTTGAGGATGAAGACAGGCCTGGGAGGCCTACAGAAGTGAGGTCTCCTGTGGTGATCGAATCAGTCAATGACCTCATTCAGTCTGACAGAAGGGTGACAGTGGATGACATTGCAAGGACTTTGAGCTTATCAGTTGGGACAAACGCAGGGGTCATCAGTCAGAAGGAGTCATCTTGCATCATGACAACACAAGGCTTCACACAGCAGCCCAAACAGTGCAGACCATCAACGAGCTGGGCTGGGAACTGCTCCCTCATCCCCCTTACAGCCCAGACCTTGCTTCTTCAGACTTTCACCTGTTTGGTCCCTTGAAAGCGTTCACGAGAGGCACGAAGTTTAAAAGTGACGATGAAGTCAAAAGTGTTGTGAGCGACTTGTTGAGACATCAGTCCAAAGATTTTTACGCTGAGGGAATACGGAAGCTTGTGCACAGATGGGAAAATCTTTATACAGTGCTGGGAGACTACGTTGAAAAAATAAAAAAAACTTAAGCTTCTATCTGTATTAGAAGTCCTTATACCGAAAAATTCACCTTATTTATTGAATGACACTCGTATATATTGATTGAAAATTAAAAATGTAAAATAGGAAAAGTAATCTTCGCTTATTTATAAAAATAACTTGATTATACAAGATAAACATTTTCCTTGGAGCCATGTGCATTGTCTAACATGTAGTACTTAATATTAAGTTCTTAATATAATAACGATAACAATTTTATTCTAGAATAATTTATATCTATTTCCTTGTATCGCAAACTGCTATTATAGAAGATAAATTCATTTCTAGAATCATGTAAAAATATTAAATTTCATTAAAAATGAACAAAGAAAAAAACATTATATCGATTCTTTTCAAGAAACTGAAAAAATCCCAGTTGAATTTACAGAAATAGAGACTGGTATTAAATATGTTATAATATATTTCTAACTTCAAAGTATTTCGCAGTAGAAACATCACTGCTATGGTTGTTAGAATCAGCTATTGTAACATTTTTATGGCTTGTACTATTAAGATCGTTCTGGTTACGGCAGCGGTTACAAAAGCCGAAAATAATTTTAAAATTAATGAGGACAGGGGAGAGAAAAAATGGCGGTCTTATTGTTCTTACATTCCTAGCAGCGCCATTAAAAAATGGCGCCTATATCAAAGTGGTCAAATCCGTTTACTTCTCTTTCCTAGCACGCTCTAATCACGTGCACGTTCTCGTGTCCTTGTTTTCGTTTCGAGATTTAACAGGAAGCCTTTGGTGGGAAAGTAGATGGGAGAGGATGCATACACCGTTGTACGTATGAGTGGAGTTGGGAGAGGGAGAGAAAGTGTTTGTTTATGCAAATTTAAGAAAGGATCTGTGAGTTGGTCGGCAACGAGGTGTCGAATAAAAAAAATTCGGCTATTTTTTTTTTCTTTTATTTATTTATTTATTTTTGAGAAAGGTGGCAGCGATATTCTCCATCGAGGTAAGAAACAGTGCTTCTGAAATGAGATTCAACGCCTGGAGTCTGTTTCTTTTAGCAAAGCTTAGACATCAAAAAACATTTCCTCAGACCACTTGGATATAATGTATTTCGATAGACTTGTTCACATCTATCTATCTATCGATCTATCTATCTATCTATCTCAATCTGTTCATATCTATCTATCTATCTATCTATCTATCTATCTATCTATCTATCTCAATCTGTTCAGATCTATCTATCTATCTATCTATCTATCTATCTATCTATCTATCTATCACAATCTGTTCATATCTATCTATATATCTATCTATCTCAATCTGTTCATATCTATCTATCTATCTATCCATCTCAATCTGTTCATATCTATCTATCTATCTATCTATCTATCTCAATCTGTTCTCATCTATCTATCTATCTCAATATGTTCTCATCTATCTATCTATCTATTTATCTCAATAAGTTCACATCTATCTCAATCTGTTCACATCTATCTATCTATCTATCTATCTATCTATCTCAATCTGTTCACATCTATCTATCTCAATCTGTTCACATCTATCTCAATCTGTTCACATCTATCTATCTATCTATCTATCTATCTATCTATCTATCTATCTCAATCTGTTCGCATCTATCTATCTATCTATTTCAATCTGTTCGCATCTATCTATCTATCTCAATCTGTTCGCATCTATCTATCTATCTATCTATCTATCTATCTATCTATCTGTTGGGTTTTGGGTATATGTTATTTGCAAACAATGTCTTTCTTGCACAATCTCCATCTCGTACTGTGACATGTTAAATATATTTATGTTAATAATACTCTTTTCTTCATGTCTTCGGATAGCTCTCTTTTTTTCAATATCTCTCAGTCTCTTTTTTACTCACACGTACCTGTCATTGCATACAACGTTTAATGTCAATCAACTACTGAGACCAGAAGCGTAGACTACCTTCTCGCAAGATAGAGCTTGCCGTAAGTAAGATAATGGGCATGGTTTGAGATAATGTCCAAGAAGGACATATCGTGTATAAATGGGAGTTCTGAATAATTTATACACTTCTTGTCTCTCAAATCTTGTAAGTATTGATTTGTATAAGAGAACATTTAATTTAAAGTAATGGTTAATATCAAAAGGGAATTTGGCGATCCGTATTCCATTTCCAGTATAGTTCATTGCGTTCACTTTCACACAAATGTCCTTGGGAAAGATCTAAATGCATCTCACTCAACAGCAGCTAAGTATAGGTTAATATAAAGGTATATCTAACCATGGTTGGCAAGGTCAAACTTGAATGAAGAACCAGTTGGGAGTCAG
>OZ038487.1:25745411-25767911 GCA_964036315.1 Acanthosepion esculentum
TCTCCATTGCTCTCTCTCCTTTTATTTTATTTATTTTTCTAATTTCTTCTCACTTACTCTCTCTTTTGAAAATTCTTTCTCTAATTTCTACTATCTTTCTCCTTTTCTTTTTTCTTTCTTTCTTTCCTTCTTTCTTCCCGCCTACTCTATTTTCTCGCAATTCTATTGTTTTTTATTTTTATTTTTCTATCTAACTTACCTTATCGTTTTTGTTTTCGTCTGTTTGTTCCTGTTATCTTTCTTTCTTTCTTTCGTTCTTTCGTTCTTTCTTTCTTTCTTTCTTTCGTTCGTTCGTTCTTTCTTTCTTTCTTTCTTTCTTTCGTTCGTTCGTTCGTTCGTTCGTTTTTTTCTTTCTTTCTTTTGTTCGTTCTTTCTTTCAATCTTTCTTTTTTTTCTTTCTTTTTTCTTTCTTTCTTTCTTTCTTTCTTTCTTTCTTTCTTTCTTTCTTTCTTATCGCCTACTCTATTTTTTCGCAATTCTATCGTTTTTTTTTAAATTTTTCTATCTACTTTACCTTATCGTTTTTTTTTCGTTTGTTCGTTCGTGTTATCTTTCTTTCTTTCTTTCTTTCTCTCTTTCTTTCGTTCGTTCGTTCTATTCTTTCTTTCTTTCTTGCTTTCTGTTATCCATACTTTCTTTCTTTCTTTCTCTCTTTCTTTCGTTCGTTCGTTCTATTCTTTCTTTCTTTCTTGCTTTCTGTTATCCATACTTTCTTTCTTTCTTTCTCTCTTTCTTTCGTTCGTTCGTTCTATTCTTTCTTTCTTTCTTGCTTTCTGTTATCCATACTTTCTTTCTTTCTTTCTCTCTTTCTTTCGTTCGTTCGTTCTATTCTTTCTTTCTTTCTTGCTTTCTGTTATCCATACTTTCTTTCTTTCTTTCTCTCTTTCTTTCGTTCGTTCGTTCTATTCTTTCTTTCTTTCTTGCTTTCTGTTATCCATACTTTCTTTCTTTCTTTCTCTCTTTCTTTCGTTCGTTCGTTCTATTCTTTCTTTCTTTCTTGCTTTCTGTTATCCATACTTTCTTTCTTTCTTTCTCTCTTTCTTTCGTTCGTTCGTTCTATTCTTTCTTTCTTTCTTGCTTTCTGTTATCCATACTTTCTTTCTTTCTTTCTCTCTCTCTCTTCCTTTCTTTCTTTCTTTTCGCCTATCCTCTTTTCTCGCAATTCTATCGTTCTTTTAATTTTTCTATCTACTTTACCTCATCGATCTTTTTTTCGTTTGTTCGTTCCTGTTATCCTTCTTCCTTCCTTCCTTCCTTCCTTCCTTTCTTCCTTCCTTCCTTCCTTTCTTTCTTCACACCTACCCCGTTTTCTCACAATTCTATCGTTTTTTTTATTTTTATTCTTTCTATCTCCTTTACGTTACTTTGTCATTTATTTTTACCTTCACCTTTTTTTCTCTTTCCTTTCTTTCACAACATTTTTTCTTGTGCGGGGGGGGGGGGGGGAATACCTTTTCTCTTCTTTTCTTTTTTTTTTTTTCCTTTTCACTTAACTGGTGTGAGAATCTTGATAAATGTTGGATACTTCACCAGATACTCGGTTCGCTTCTGATAAATACTTGAGATTAAGCTCCGCTCTTCTTTAATTAATTCAAAACAGCAGTAAAAACACCGAGACAGGCGGTGAAAAAATATAAGGGGGGTAAAAAGTGGGGGTGTGGTGTTGAAACAATACTAAACCCCTAAAGCCTTTAAGCTATGAATGTTACACTTTGGGAATTTGGGAATATCATTTGGTTGTTATTAGTTTTGTTAGGGTTTTATTCTTTTGCAATATACAATCCTATATTACGAAAAGTTCTCAGACAGACCGAGGAATTATTTCAAAAAATAAAGAGAAAGGAAAAGAAAAAAATGTAAGGTGTGGTCATTTTCTCACATTTCCTGAAGTGGATCGTGTCAAGTACTTTTGAAAGCTCATCCTAATGTATGTGATACGCACTGCCAACAGTAAAAAACATTAATTATGAACACGGTCAAAATGTACTGGCCATATTCAATATATGTCTAATTTTCAGCAAATTTTAAACTCTCGACGGGATTCGGATTGAGAGCCAAGTTCGAATTTCAGTCGAGTTATTTACATTCACTAGCTAATACCCTTGGGAAAGGTATGAATCCATCTCTTCTCCCCCACCAAATACTCCCAGCGGTCTATAGCCTTGGGTAGCAACCAGTCTAGGAGATGGACAAACATTGAATTTCAAATCAGCCTGGTCCATACTTGTAGGTCCTGCCTTTTTTTAGTGAAAAGGTGGAAGAAAGTAACTTAAAAAAAACAAAAACAAACAAATCCACCTGGCATGTCGTCACCCAGAAAGAAACTGCTTCCCACCCCAGCGCGCTGCGACAGAAAATAATGGACTCCTTGTGCTTAGTACAATGGTTCGAAGTCTTGCACCCGGCGCCGTGGATCTCTCTGATTTCGAGCCATTCGCCGATGGGTATATCACCCACAGCACTTCGGACGACGACAAATCTATCGAGAAGCCCATTTAAACATCATTTATTACAGTATTACGAGAAAAAATCATTGAAAATAGCGAAAAGATTAGAGGAACGTACGCGTAATCAACAAATATTTGAAAAAACTCATTAAGTCCAGAAAAGAAAAAAAAATAGTTTGCACGAAAAAATTATAATTAAATATTAACAAAAGTACCTTGTCAATCTTGATTAAAAAAAAAATCTATATCTAGCCTTATGTATTCATTCATATATAAGATTAAGACAAATATAAAATTTGTCATTTAGCTGATTAATGTCCGGAATTTCGTTGACGGACGTTTTTTGTAATCGTTCGTTCTACTCGTCAGGAGATATCAGCAATTCACAGTCGATTTTTTCATTTCCGTTATTTTTGTGTTAAGTCAATAATAATTTACGCACTTTTAATCGTGTTAGACTGAGTCTCTCTTCGTTGTGTGTGTGTATTTATGTAAGTGTTTATATGCGCGTGTATGTGCACACCTGTACGTGTATGTATATGCACATATTCATATATATATATATATATATATATATATATATATATAGAGAGAGAGAGAGAGAGAGAGAGAGAGACAGACAGACAGACAGACAGAGAGAGAGAGAGAGAGAGGGAATGCCTGTTAGGGCTTTACATTATTTCCATCTGATCATTCGACCTTTATTTCATCACATGCTTCTCATGTTTTATATTTGATATTGTAATATTTAGTCTTCCCTGGATTTTAACTCTGTTGAGGGAGGGCGAAACCGGTCGGCCGGTCAATTTTTTTTTCTTTAATCATGAAAGGTAAAGCTCGTCTTGCCGTTTTTATTTCCACAATATACATATATATATATATATATATATATATATATATATATATATATATATATACATAAGTGATTGCGTCCAGTATGAAACAGCCTGTCGCCTCTGAGTGTTGACTTCAATGTTCACTTTTATATTTACACACGCTCTATCTCTGATATTGAGAACTTTATCCCATAAATATGACACACCTTAAGAGTATATTTCTCATATATATATATAAATATATATATATATATATATGTATATATATGTGTGTGTGTGTGTGTGTGTGTGTGTGTGCGCGCGGTGAATAACTGTTAAATACCACTTCATGAAGAGAATACTTGTCAAAATCCACGTAAATCTGATGTGCATATAGGAACAGCGTCTAAATATGAAACTCTGTATGTCAGTGCAGGTGTAAAATAGGTTTGAGAAAACTGATAATAACCCAGGAAAAAAAGATTCGATAAATCTGACTCTAAAGTGTGAACTCACCTGAGGCAAAAGATTTCTATCTTTTTATCTATTTATTAATTTTTTTATTTAAATTTATTTTTCCGTTGAATCGTTTAATTCTGTATTGGGGGAAAATAAGCATCTTATCCACCCGAGGGCGATACAGATGAAAAAATCATTCAGAAGAAAAAAATAAATAAATAAAATAAACGACGTCTCTAAACCCGTGGCAAAGAAAGACGTATTTAGAGTTTTTAGTCTTGTACGAAGGGAATCTCTGATGAAAATCAATTCACTTGGGAGAAAGAAAAATGCTAGTTAGTAAACCGAATCAAAGAGAATGAATTTTACGATTCGTTTTCAATTTTGCGCTTGTAAAATAATAAACCAACATTTCTATTAACAGAAATGTTTTAAAAAAATGGGAGAAACTATATAAAACACGAAACTCTGTCTACAAAATAATTGTAACCATTGATAATTTAAAATAATATAACAGAAAACATATATCTATACACACACAAACACATGTATGCGAAGACGGGCGCATGGGTGCACGAATGTACAGGAACCCAAACATACCCAATTAAAAAAAACACGCACCAAGGAAAAGTGCATATAAAAAAGGAATATCGAGTAGTATAAGCAGTCAATTTGTGATAAGTTCTGACGAGTGGACGGAGTGAAACTCTGGAGTCGAGTTGATGAAGGTAATATCAATCGGCAAAACTTTTAATTGCATTGATTCTCTCTCGCTCTTCATATATATATATATATATATATATATATATATATATATATATATATATATATATATATATATATATATATATATATATATATATATGTAATGGTGTATAGCATAAAGCGCCAGAACATACAGAACATTCGGACAATTTCTACATACTTTATGGACAGAAAAGATAGAAATTATAAGGGCACAAGAAAAATAAATTAAAAAACTTAACCGCAGCACGTCTTTCTTAATGAAACACACACACACACACACACACACACACATATATATATATATATATATATATAATTTTTGATAAGTAGTAGGGATGATTCCAAAAAGGATATAAATCCAAAGAGAGCTTAATTTATTAGAATATATATATATATATATATATATATATATATATATATATATATATATATATATATATTCGATCCTAGCTGGAGGCAACCGGACGTCTAGCCACACTGATGAGCTGTGAGACAGCGAAACAGTCTGTCTGTGGATGACAAAAATATTGGCTCCTGAAAAATTAATTTCGGTTGAGCTCTCCGGTTTGAGGTGTGAATTTGTAAACAGTGACTATTTAAGCTAATATTGCACGACTCTTCGGCAGAATTGAGTCACTGTCAATCACTGTGTGTTTATCTAAATCTAAAAATAAACACGCTAAAATTCACCTTCATCCCTGCCGGGCGCCGACGGCTTAGTCGTAGAAGTTCCGACTGACGCAAATTCAGTCGGGTTTCGATCCTAGCTAGAGGCAACCGGACGTCTAGCCACACTCATGAGCTGTGAAACAGCGAAACAGTCTGTCTGTGTATGACAATATATATATATATATATATATATATATATATATATATATATATATATATTAGAGGTAGGATCAGTTGTAGACTGAATGGTAGTTATTAACTGAATTTGACAAGGAAGTATATAATGTTATCAAGGATATATTCGTTACGTAAAATGAATGCCTTTCACAGGACTAAGTTACGAACTTACTGATGCACACACACATACATTTTTCTTTATTAATTTAAAATTTAAAATTAATAGGGGTATATAGTTAGATATGTAAATTCATTGTCAAATGATAATTCTCCGAAAATCAAAATATGTTCATCCAATGTGATTTTTTAAAAAGTAAAAAAAATATATATATATGTATAATTAAACTTTTCGAATTCAAAATTCTTTTTTCATGTATTGCTATAAATTAAGTATTTCTGGCTCAGTCAGTTATGTGCCCTTCAGGATACACGCTTAGGCAATCATGTATCGAAAGATACATGACTGATGAGGCAGTTTTTTTTTCCTGCAACAGGTTGTCATTTCTTTCTGCGGTAGACCAGTTGCCATCCAATCCGGTCTGTACTGCAACTTACCCATAGCTGGGTGGAGAAGAATAGGATTCATACCTTTCCAAAGAGTATTAGCACGTAAGTAAATGTAAAGGATTCGACTGGAATTCTAACTCGGCTCTCCGATTCCTCAATCCGTGCCGCTATCCGTTATTCCGTCTTTCTGACTAAGAATGTTTAAAAATCTTTTTTAAATATACATAAAGTGTCTTTACAATTTTAAAAATATATACTCCAAAGGCAATTGATGAGCAATCTTAATCAGATTTGTTCAATGTACGCATTAGTTATCAAAGTATTTAATCACATTGCATTCGTGTATTTCAGGTATCGTATTGATGAAAGAGATACTGTTAAATGAACCCCAAATATTTTCAGACCGGAAGATTGGAAGGGATGGCTCAATAACCTGGACACCTCGTTCAACAAATATCACCCTCCGGACCTCTATCTATGGTGTTAGGTTTAAGATACCGTGTATCGAACAAAGATACGGGACATCACTGATCTAAAACCAAACGATCACTAATGCCATTGCTACCATGGATGTGGTCATGCTAGAGCGAACATGGCAAGAAATCAAGTACCGGACTGTCGCTGGTTGGTGTTGAACTCAGTGTCCACTTTTATATTTAAAACTAGCAGCATGGCCCGGCGTTGCCCGTGCTTGATTCAAAAATCGTACGACTCATATAGCAATCGCTATCACTTGACTTAAAATATTTTTGCCCTTCTTTGCCTTCAAAGGAGTTCCCTTTGCTGTGCTGATGTTGTTACATGCCTTACTTCTTGCTTATCTCACACTGTGAATATTTTCTAAGCTCTATACTAAACATTAAATCTGTTACTAAAAAAGAACTAAACAAAATGAACACAAAACGATCAGCTTTAAAAAAGGGCTGGTAACTGGAAAAACCGAATGAAAAAAGAATGTTAACAACAAACACTTTTTCACACCGAACCCAGTTCTGCGGAATCAGAATCAATTAAAGCAAGCGAATGAGCCAATTGGAGTAAAGTGCCATGCAGATTTAAATTTTTCCCACTTGTGACGAATGCAGTTATCGATTTTTTTTTTGCATGCTAGCATGCTAGTTAACATTCGTGTCAGTCAGCTGTTGGGTCTCACGCTGGCCAATAGAATCTTCCTGCTCATTCGTGGCAGCCAGCTATAGGCTCTCATTCTGGCCAGTAGAAAATGGTCGCAAACTACATGAAAACTGCCGTAGAAGCATGAAATAAATCGATTATTTCCACTATCGATGGGAGTTGGGAAATGCAAAGTCGTTCTTGGCCTTTCACTAACTTGGAGCATGTGCATGTAAATTTTGGTGCAAACCCGTCGAAAATTGCAGTCGTGCATTCGTTACACACACACACACACACACACACACACACACACACACACATCCTGCCTTTTATAGATAGAGATACATACATACATACATATATATATATATATATATATATATATATGTATATATACATATAAATATGCGTATATATTGAAGTTAACACTTAGAGCCGACAGGCTGTTTCATGCTAGACACAATCGTCAGGCCACCTGAGGCAATCGTTTTTAATACAATATATATATATATATATATATATATATATATATATATATGAGTTTTATTTAAAGTTACTGGTAAATATGCAAAGAGCTCTTAATAAAAGAATATTTCATTTTTCTTATCTTTTTCTTATCAGAAATGATTACCGTATTTTCCACCTTACAAGACGTTGCGGTTTGGAAGACGCACCCTAATATTGGAAAGAAATTTCTAAGAAAAAAATAATTCTCATACAACAACGCATTCACCACACGTCCCTCATATACTGGACCCACGTATTTTTTACATTCATCACTCGTCCGATTTTGTTTGTATAGCAATGACATACTAGTCAAGAGCAGAAAGGCTTCCGCGGCTGCTAGTAAACAGAGCATGTTTAAGTTAGTGACTCGGCTCCTGGAAGGTTTATAATCTTGGAAATACTTGTAACAGCTAAGTACTGAGGTTACATCATATAAATGGCTGAATTAGATAGATAGCTAACATTGTCGTGTAATGACTCAACGTACAAATCCACGCCTTTATCAGTCAAGACAATTAGGTGACCGATCAAGCTTACTTGAGCCTGGGCGTTGCCTTACATTCGTCTTGAAAGCCGTACACGTATTTTTCAGAGTATTTTTTAGGAAAAAAAGTGCGTCTTCTTAGCCGGAAAATACGGTAATATTAAAAGAAAATAAGGAAGGACATTTTCCAGATATATACATGAATGATTTTCAACAAATTCCAGCAAATTTCCATATTGGCTTATGTTATCACTTTTTCGCTTTTCTTTCTCTTTTTCCAGTTGTTTATTTATTTATTTTGTAATATCTAAAATGTTTGCCTCTATGTTTATTCAAGCATGCTTCGAAGATCGTTATAGCGTGAGCATTTTTAAAATAAGATGCCGCCATATTTTGAATTACGAGTAAGTCTATTTCGGAATGAAAGATTAAGTGGAATAAACGAAGATCTGCTATTTACAAATATTCTTGTGGTATTTTTTTTCCAAAATATCCTAGATTCAAGTCAAATTCTTTGAGGACAGTAGGAAATATAGAATATACCGAAAGAAATCCCCGGGAATTTTGTGTAATGATCCTTATGAATATTTTATAAGGATAGCTAAGTCGGACACAGGGTTATATATGTGGAACAACCACAGAATACTATACTATATATTACTATACTATATGAATACTATATTAATACTATACTATATATTACTATACTATATTAATACTATATTAATACTATACTATATAAATACTATACTATATATTACTATACTATATATTAGTATACTATATTAATACTATATTAATACTATATTATATATTACTATACTATATTAATACTATATTAATACTATACTGTATATTACTATACTATATATTACTATACTATATTAATACTATATTAATACTATGCTATATATTAATACTATATTAATACTATATATTACTATACAAATTAATACGATACTATATGTTACTATACCATATAAATACTATACTATATATTACTATACTATATATTAAATATAGATATTTACTAAGGATAGCATCTGGGAGGTGTTTTAACAGACGACGATAAGTGCGACACGGAAATCCAAAAGCTAACCAATGTATTATGAAACAGGGAAATTTCGCAAGATATAAAGAAAAAAATACTGAAATGTTACATAATCTAAGTCCTCTTTACGGCAACAAATGCTGCTGGACAACATCCTCCGAGTAAAATTTAGAGAAGTAGCAGAAATGTGGTTCTACCGAAAGTTGCTCAGAATACCGTGTGCCGAACAGGTGAGCAACGAACAAGTTTTAGAGAAAATGGAAACAAAAAAGGATACTTATCGATAGCATCAGAAAGAGACAGTTGAAATTTCTAGGGCACATAATTAGGAAAGAGGGCTTGGAAAATTTGTCACTTACAGGAGAATGAATTCAAGAGGATCTGGGGAAAAGAATGCATACCCTACCGAGTAGCAAAAAAGGGTTTAAGAGGGATAACAAAAATAAAAAATACATTTCTTAAAATCTATGAAAACCAGGAAGTCGGGGACTGTCATGATCGCTAAAGATCCTGGCGGGACACGGTACATAGAAGAAGAAGAAGAAGAGGAATAATAATAATAATAATAATAATAATAATAATAATAATAATGATAATAATAATAATAATAATAATAATAATAAGAAGAAGAAGAAGAAGAAGAAGAACTTAGCTGAATACATAGAGCATATATTGAAATTCGAAATACGTTAACAATAGTCATGTTCAAATTAAGGTCGATCATGCTAAAATAGATACGTTTGAGTTACAAACAGACGAGCCGGAAAAATGTTTCCTGTATAAGATTGGGCTTCCGGTTCCTTTTAGAAATCTTTTCCTTCTCTTTCACTTCAGTTGGCCCCTTGCGTTTTGGTGTCATTATCCCCTTGTTTGATGTTTGATGCACCCTGTAACCCTCTACCTCCAGTGTCTCTTGCGGCTTATACAAGGTGAGAATCATTGTAAAAACGAAATTCAAAAATTTCCTCCTACCACTTAATTTACACTGCGAGATATCTAGAATAGGGCGTTTCATTTCTGAAAAAATATCAAGAACTATTTGAAATATTATTTATATTTCTGCTGCTTGTGCAAGTATTTATGCATCCTCAAGAAACAGACATTGCCTTCTGTTGACATACATATATATATATATATATATATATATATATATATATATATATATATATATATATATATATATATGATAAAAAGGATCAAACACTAATATTCCATGGTTATAATTTATTACATTGTAATCGTAATCACGATCCAATTCATCAAAACCTACAAATTCAAAAATATATTGGAAAATATCTTTTTGAATTTGTAGGTCTGATGAATTGAATCGTGATTACGATTCCAATGTAATAAATTATAACCATGGAATGTTAGTGTATAAAACTTTCATATTATATTCTTACTCTGTCCTGGACATTGAGTTCTACCTGGATTCTATCCTCTTAGGAATTTATGTATATAAATATATATATATATATATATATATATACATATATATAATACACACACACACACACACATATTTATATATATATATATATATATAATGACCACTAATATTATCTATCTATCTATCTATCTATCTATCTATATATATATATATATATATATATATATATATATATATATATATATATATATATATATATATATACACACGTTTTCAAGGCATAAATATACGTCTTTACGAAATTGATATTGTCTGTTATTGAATAATATATACCTTTTTCGCGACAATGTAAATTATCGTTTCCAAGCGGATGTGTTATAATCGAAGTAGCGCTTACTGTTATTTTCAAACCAGCGTAGCCATATAATCGCGTAAAATACGACTTATTTAATAGCGTAATCAGATTGTCTGTGTGTCGTTTAGCTTAGTCCGTACCGCAGAGTAGAAAATGAAAAGAAAAATGGCGGCGCTCAACGGAAATAGCCGTCAGCGTCTTTACACTCATTTATTTCCGGTTAATGGCAATTTCTTATTTTTAGCAAAATGGGACAACACAGCCAAAGAGCAATGGTACAGGGTGCGGTTAAAAAAACTCCCAGAAATGACTCCCAAATATTGGTAAGATATTAGTGGCAGTAGTGTCTTCATCTTGCTAATATTTTGCCATTATGTTGGAGGTATTTTTGAGAGGTATAAGCGGGAACCAATGCAGCAGTAAACGTGTTAAAAAATGCCGGCTACTTGTTTTATTCTAACAACCCCACTTATTTGAAACTTAGGTGAATTTAGTAAATTGAGTCAGAAGTGTTGGATACCTATTGAGAATTGAACACGGTACATGGTTGTAAAGTTTTGCGAGACTAGATTGCTTAACATCGCTTTGCGCTAAGAGATACAATATATGCCAATGCTATTCGTTGAAATGGACAATACAGGAATGCTCAACAGATACTGCCACTGACCCACAGAAATGCACTTGAGAAATGCAGCAAGTCCTGTAGCTCGCTAATACCAGTAACACGTGGGTCGGTCAAAAATTAAACGCTTTTTTTCCTTTAATTACAGGGCGAGGCAGAAATACCTCCAACAGATACCTTCCAGAAATACTTCCTAGATAATGGTAAGACATTAGTACTACTAGTGTTTTCAACTAGCTCATGTCATATTATGATCGAGGTATTTCTATCGCATTCATACAAGTATTATGTTAGCCGGTCACAAAATAAATGCCTTTACTTCTTTAATTAAGAGACGTGGCAGAGATACCTACCACATAATGTCAAGCCATTAATGACAATGATCTCTTCATCAAGCTACTATATATCATTTTGCAAGAGGTATTTCTGGGAGGTTTATGTGGGAGGTATTTTTGCCGCACCCTGTACTATAGAGCAAATGTGCGCTTGGCTAAATTGTTGCTTTCGCCAATGAGGTGATTTCAGTTTCATACCAACCTGGAGAGATGATCCCACTGTGCTGATACAAGTCTTGTGAGTAAATTGGAATTGTTTGGAAACTGTCGATGACCGTACACACAAGAAATTTTTTTTTTTTTAAGCGTTTCACCCCAAGCTAGGCGGGAAGCCACTAGTACGCAATGGGTTACAGAGAGTTGGGGCGAGAGCAAAGAGGAGTGATAGAGGAAAGGATGAAGAGAAGGATAGGGGATAGATCAAAATATCTGGAGACGTCGATTGACATTACATTTGAATAGATGGAGATTATAACTATCAGGGAAACAAGAAAAAAGGTGAGGGAGTTCCACAGGCGAGAAGTGCGATGCTATTGGAGTAGAAGAGACGGCTATATTTAACTGTTTCGACTGTGAAAAGATGAGAACGAGATGCCAGCCTAGTTGAATGCTTAAATTCATGAACTCTGGGAACCAGCGAAAGCAGCTCATCGGAGCAGTTACCATGAAAGTATTTGTAAAAAAGACAGAGGGAGGCGACGGCACATCTGTGAGAGAGCGACTGCAGACGATATGCCAGATCAAGGCCAATGACATTGCATATCCGTCTCTGGATTTTATCAAGGGCCTTAAGACAAACAGAAGAGGCCCCAGACAATATATGGCAGCAATACTCCATGCAAGGGCGAATGGTTGATTTGTAGATTTGAAGGATCGACTCCGGCGAGAAAAAATTCCCCGACGCGGCACAGGGAGCCAACTTTCCTTTCCGAAGCTGGGAATGTTGGCTCCTTGTGTCGCGCCCTTGTGTCGCGCCCTTGTGTCGTGCCTTTGCATTGAGTATTTCTGCCATATATGGTTTGGAACCCTTTCTGTTTAAATCACATGTTTTTGAGCGTAATGGTCTTTGTTCAACTACTGACCAGGCTATGTTTTCCTATTTTCTCAGAGTAACTGTAAGCAAAGGACCTCTCCCTATAGCTGCAGTATAAACAAGTGCTTGTCCCTTTCGTGTTTCAAGAAATACAAAGGTGCCTGAGCAGATTTTAGCAAAAGCTTTTAGCCACGTTCAAAAAGTTCTAAGCCTCGCGCAGAAAGAAGAGCGATCGCTGAATTTTTTTTCTTGTGACAACATACTACCATTTCTTATAAAACTACACACTTGTGCAAGGGTTGGGATTAGGGTTAAAACTAGAAATATCAAGTCTGTTAGACAAAGACATTAATATAAACATATACACCCTTGTGCAAATTAATTAAAACAAAACGAATAATTCCGTTATTATTTACTTTTTTTTTTTTCGTATTTTTCCAATAAAAATGACCCAGTGCACATGCTAGTATTTTCTATGTCCATTCCGGAAATTAAAAGCATCTCTACATCACACTAAAACATACAGACAATGCACATACTCAATTAAGCTGAAAAATTGAATCATCCTTGATAATGGCTAAAGGTATAGCCGAAAGCGCTCGGAACTATAAAACATTTGGACAGTTTTTACACATTCTTTGTCCAATAAAGAAAGCTCTTGTTCGAACACAAGAAAAATTAAATAAAAAGCTTAACCGTAGTACCTAGTCTGTCGTTTTTAATGAAACATGCATATATATATATATATATATATATATATATATATATATATATATATATATATATATATAGTGGACATTGAAGTCAACACTCAGTGGCGACAGTCGGCTTCATGCGTATACGCGATCGTCAGGAATGACAATTGCATATCGACTGTCAATATCAGTGTTATCTTCAATCCCCACTTTTATTTTTATGTACGCTCTATCTCTGATATCGAGACTTTAACCCCTAAATATAGCATGCTTTTCAGTGGAGACTCTAGGTCATCAGTGTTTGTCGGGCTCATTACAATCTTTAACAAAATATACTATTAGTATAACTTAGATGCTAAATGATTCCTTTACTCTAACTCAGACATCATTTTCAAAAACCTCTGTGCATGAAATTAAGAGATACATTTTGGCATATTAATATTAATTGTAATAATTCTATAAACATTTATTTAAAAAAAGAGGAATTCCAGACATGTAAGAAAAAAAGAGGATAAAGTCTTTGATATGTTTCTTCGTTTATTGCCCCTTTTCCAATATTTATTGTTTTATAGCCTGATTATCAAGTCACTGATGGTAGAGCTAGGTATAGTTGAATTATATCATATTTCCTCAACATTATCCCAGTCATACTCCTCATCGCAACCTTCCAGTCGACGAATTAAGGTTGACACTTAAAGTTTCGTCCTGGGAGGTAGACAGGCCCTGAACCCGTTTATACGGGTTCAAAGAGAATATTTTTGGCCGAACCAACGGGCTCGGAGAACCCACGGTAAAATCGGCTTTGTGCTACATACATCTCTCGTGGGGAAGGGGGTGTTAAATATAACAGTCGAACAGATTGTTCATTAGCGTCGAACTCTCCTCCTCGGTTGAGAGGGACCCGGACGAAGATTTGCCGAAAGAAAGGAAATCCTTGTAAGGTGAAATAGCTATTCAAATGGGGTAATTTTGAATGTCTTTCTATGTAATTTATTTATTTATATATGCTCTGTAATAAATACATTTCGCTCTCTTTGTGGATCAGT
The DNA here is from genome assembly GCA_964036315.1 of Acanthosepion esculentum. Taxonomy (NCBI): domain Eukaryota; kingdom Metazoa; phylum Mollusca; class Cephalopoda; order Sepiida; family Sepiidae; genus Acanthosepion; species Acanthosepion esculentum. The sequence continues at coordinate 25,759,864 of OZ038487.1, forward strand.
TTTAAAATTTTATATTATTAGGATTCACTTGGATTATTTACCTACGGATTCTTATCTATATCTATATCTATATATATATTAAGACATTTTTATGTTTATACATTCTTTTTATAGATACAAATATTTAAGTAAACGCTCTGTTTAAAATAAACAGTATTAAACAACATTTACCGGCCTGAATGTCCGAGAAATCTCATTTAAAATATTCGTCCTCTGACAGGAATCGAACCTGTATCCTATACGGAACCGTCATATAGCCTGACGTGCCTTTAACCGATTGGGCCACAGAGGAGAGTTCGGTTAGCAAGGTCGATTTTACTGTCTTTAAACTACAATTTTCCATGATTCTCTCACGAACATTCATATCTACTCATGGCGTATCCAAATGTAAACAAATGACGTCACACATTATGAAAAGAATAAAGTCCGACAATTATTTTAAGACATTTTTTTGTTTATACATTATTTTTATAGATACAAATATTTAAGTAAATGCTCTGTTTTATAATAAACAGTATTAAACAACATTTACCGGCCTGAATGTTTTCTATTTGAATATTTCTATGAAAATTCCTCGGACATTCAGGCCGGTAAATGTTGTTTAATACTGTTTATTATCAACAGAGCATTTACTTAAATATTTATATCTATAAAAAGAATGTATAAACATAAAAATGTCTTAAAATAATTGTCGGACTGTCCATTTCATAATATATATATATATATATATATATATATATATATATATATATATATATATATATATATATATATATATATATATATATATATATATATAGTTTGTTTGAATCGATCATATTTTTCCATGTATTCAACCACCCTTATTCATGGGATGTGCGGGTAATGTAGTGGTTAGCATCTCGTAAAGAGAAATTAGGGAGCAGAGTTCGAATTCCGATCGATTTCGCTAAATTTACTTTCGCACAAATAACTTTGGGAAAGGTATGATATAAATCAATCTCTACTCCCTACCAGCGATGAGTCAAATAGTATATCATTATTGCATTAGTATATCATTTTCTCAAAATATTTCTGGCTTTAAATAACCTGAAAAACGTTCATAAGCCGTAAAAATCAATCAGTCTCAGACTTTCAGGTAAAAAAATAAAATGAAGGTATGATATGCTCCTGGTTTAAACTGACGACACCTTTTCCCTTATTTTTAGATTATTTTGCTTAAATTTCATATATTCTTCAAATGTCCCAAGTGGCGTGGTGTTTGTTACTTGGTAAAATTCTTTATCTGTGCTTCCGTGAAATCTTATGAAATATAGACTTCACCAAAGCAAGTTTCTAATTATAAATCTGAGAAAACGGCTGTATATAGCTGATAAAGGGTGTACCAGTGTAAATGTACCCCAAATAAACGTATGTAATTTTACTGATATTTAATATTTTGCTTTTATATTTTCGATTTAGAAGGCTGAGAAGATGGCAGGGCCACAACATCAACTTCAACGCCTTTTACAGAACAGATAATGTTTTGTATGCTGAGAAAATTGGAGGGAAATCCTATAAACATGTCATAGCGAAATTCCGCAGAAAGTATGACCAGTATAAAACCCCTGGCATTTATCGATGGCTAAAGAAATTTGAGGCTACAGTTACAATAAACAACGTGAGAAAAAAAGTCTCCAGCAGTCAAAGTTGACAGAAAACCTACTGTAAGGTCTCCTGAAAACGTAACAGCTATCCGAGATTCAGTAGGTAGGAATCCGAAGAAATTCTTCCGTAGAAGGTGCCATGACATTGGCCTCACCAAATCCTCCCATGAGCCGTGGCAGAGGTGCAACCATCGTTCAGAAGGGGGCACTATTGTTAGCAAAAAGATGGGACCACCTTTCATACAGCAAATGGCTCCCTGGAGTGGCTGGACTAGAAATTTCCCAACCGGCTCATCAGCCGTAAACGCGAACCTGAGTTGTCTCCGCATTTCCTCGACCTTAACCCTCCCAGTTTTTATGTGGGGGTATCTGAAGGATCGAGTCTACATGAACAAGTCCCCCACCATCTGTTTGTAGCAGTAGATTTACTACATTCTCTAGTTTTCAGAAATGAAAATTTGTATATAGTTTGTAAAGACACAAAAAAAAATGGCGTTCGCATTCTTTGGTTACATTTATTCTGGGACAATTTAAACATTTATGCATGATTTCTTAAATGGTACGCTTGACATATATAGGAGACTCTAGTTCTTAGGTTAATGTTTTGGTTTTTAACATCTTGTGATACTGGACAAAACTAGAAATGTTTATACGACGTTACCTTGAGCGAATGGAATTTATTGAAACAAAGCAAGTTCAGTTGACCATTGATGACAATTCCAGAACAAAGTAACTATAAACAATTTTTTTCTATCCTCTGCCAGCCGCTATGATGGAAAAAGCATTACCTCGAACCGTCGCCAGTGAGACACGCTGCAAGAGCCACTCCGTTTCGCGAGGCTCGTCCCTTAATCGAGACGCCATCCCGCCAATCCTCCGAAGGAACGCCATCGAACGAGGGCCAATAACCCCAGAAGTTTATACTGCCACCGGAGTAAAAAAAAACTATCAGCAAGAGTATAATATTTAACTATTTTTTATTATTATCTCTGCGTCCTGGGTGACGGACCCCGTCTCAACCGCGGACCTGATCAAATTACCGGCCGAAAATGTATCCGCACAGGTCGCATCCCAAATCAACGACTTACCCATTTTAAAAGGGAAGATGGTAATGCCATCCAGCCGCTTTATATCACCACGGTCGAGGCCTACGGGTTCGATTTGGGAAGGGAACCCAGCTGCATTCAAACCACTTTTGATGATGTCGTTTATTGCTGCATGCCGTGGAAAGCGGCCGGCACTACGACGACAGGAGAGAGGATGAAAACCAAACTCATCAATGGAGGCTCCACATCTGCATCTGTGACGCTCACATAATTTGAGTCCAAGACGGATCGCGACTCTGACCCGAGTGCACTCATCATCTAGAAGGGTACCGGTAGATGAAGAGGGCACTGCGTTGAGCCAGGCGTCACTACTCGGTTGTGAAGCGGATAGTAGACAGGCGGGGCGAGGCTGATCTTGTGCAGCCTATTCTATATTCAATTATCTTATCTTCTACAATTAGTTATAATAACTGATATTGTAAGTGTTCCGTATTTACTTATTCCGCATCTCGATTTTTTATGACGGATTCTGCGCAAGTGACGTCACTACTTTAATTCCAAATACAGAGAATAGTTTCTTTTTTTGCAAAGATTTATTATAAGTCCTAATTTTTTGAACACATAGTAAAAAAAATCCTTATTTTTTGTTATAGATCATTCTTATCCCAAACATGAATAACTATGTCATGAGCAGTGCCGTAAACCCATTCCCGTTAAGCCATTTTAATTTCTGATTGAACGAATCATATTTAGAGGTCTAATTTTACACAAGATATTTAATGAATAAGATATTAAATAAATTGCTTATTTCTCACCTTACCCACAAAAAAAGCAGAACACTGGTAAAAAGCACATCGACTTATACACAAGTAACAACAATAAGGAGAAAAAAATAGTAAGTACTTACAATTCATAACATATATAGCTCCATCGCTAATGAGTGAAAGGAAGGTCTGTGGTTCCATTCTTGGTGTTGGGTTGACGATTTTGAGATCTGAACATGCAAAAACAAGGAAAATCCATGGTTTAAAGTCAAGCTACAAGTAGAACGACCTGCTGATTTTTTTTCACCCTAATATTTGTAAAATCTATAATTGTGTGTAACGCACCCCCCCCCATACACACACACAGACACTACTATTGCCTACACCATTAGCATTGTCGTAATTTATACTCTCCAGGAAGGGCTTGCCGTTGAAATAAGATTTGCGTTGAACTGATCACGAATATCAACCATTGATACTATTGGATAATATCCAGCTACCCCCTCCTCTTCATCTACACACCTCCTGTAGTTCTAAAAACTTCATTAGGGAGTATGGGGAAAACAACAACAGTAGGCAATATGGTTTCCATAGCAAGGGATGTTCTTATAGGAGGACGTTGGTATCCTATATATATCCAAACGGTTTTGTCCCTAGCTTTCGCTTACACTACCCGGTGCTTCCAAGCGGCCCCCCCATCTAAGTATTGACTTGGATCGTCACTGCTTAACCTCGGTGATCAAGTGAGAACCGGTGTATCTGTCTATATTTCTGACTTTACGTACACTATTTAAATTATTCGGACTATTGTCCTCATCTTTGTCGCCATATTTATTACAACGTTTCGGCCGTTGTACGCTCCGACCTTCTTCAGGTGGTTGGAATGCCGAACTGAATCATTTATTTCGCTCATTGGGGTAGACTGTTCTAGTTCCACGTGCCATGTTTAATGGATGTCAGTTATCAGTTATCTCCTGTTAATTCCTCTCTGAAAGTTCTCCACTGCCTTAACCGGGTATTGAACTCACAAGGACAGAACACAAGGAGTGTGAGTTCAATACCCGGTTAAGCCAGCAGAGCCTGACGATCTGCTTAAGTGAAACTTTGGTAGGTTGTCTGGCTCATTAGGTTTGACTAGGCCTGCTCTACGTTTGTATCGAGCACTTTTAGTTAGTTGTTTATTCGTATCGAGTTTTTTTTTTCTTTGGGCTTTGAACCTGTATCTGTGCGATTATTTTCGACAGACTTTCATGTTCCTGGCTCTTTCTTTTTTAAAAATCTTTTTTTCCTTCGAGATTGATTTGATTGTTGGCAAATCAAGAATTCGAAGGTTTTTCGAGACGAGTATAGTTACCTATATATATATATATATATATATATATATATATATATATATATATATATATATATATATATATATATGCTCCTGAAAATATTATTTTGGTTGAGTTCTCTAGGGAGGAAGTGTTGGTTTGTAAACAGTGACTATTACGGCTAAAAATGCAAGACTCTTCGGTGAATCGAATCGAGTTCTCTCAGTCACTGTGTGTTTCTCTAAAAATAAATACGCTTAAATTAACCTTCATCCCTGCCGTGTGCCAACGGCTTAGTGGTAGAATCCCCACTGATGCCAATTCAGTTGGGTTTCGATCCTAGCTAGAGGCAATCGGACGTCTAGCCACACTGATGAGCTGTGATACAGCGAAACAGTCTGTCTGTGGATGACAATATATATATATATATATATTTATATATATATATATATATATATATATATATATATATATATATATATATATATATATATATATATATAATAATCTTATAGATATAATTAATTATACTCATCTGGAAAAACCTTAGGTTTTTTAGCTTGTAAATGAACAAACCAATACCCAAGGAAAAATAAGGAATAAAAAAAGAAAGAACTAAGAACATGAAATTGAGGCAAAAACAATCGTCCAGAATTCAAGCTCAGAGTCCAAAGAAAAAAACCCGGCGTACTCTGACGATCCGCGTAGGTGAAACATAGGTAGGTTTGCCTGGCTCTTTAGGTTCATAGTTATATATATATATATATATATATATATATATATATATATATATATATATATATATATATATGTAAAGATTAACATATTTAGTCCTGGAGCAAAATAGAAAAAAAAAAGCTATAAGAAGATATTAAGTGTGTAATCATATATATGTAAAAGATTTATTGATGCACATGCAACATGTATATATATATATATAGTTCCATGTAGCTTTCTCCGGTTGCCTTTCTCTCAGCAAGAGTACGCAAACACAAATACACACTATGTTTGGCTAACCCGACGTGGTGTAATGGTTAGCAAGTGTATCTCGCGAGAACAATTACGCCTGAATAACCAATCGGTTAAAGGCACGTCAGGCTATATGACAGTTCCGTATAGGATAAAGGTTCGATTCCTGTCGGAGAACGAATATTTACTATGAAAATTACTTGGATATTCAGGCCGGTAAATGTTTTTTAATTATAAAACAGAGCATTTGCTGAAATATTTGTATCTATAAAAAGAATGTATAAACATAAAAATGTCTTAAAAATAATTGCCGCACTTTGTCCATTTCATAATGTGTGATACACACACACACACACAGATACATATATATATAGGTTTGGATTAAATAATTTAGATATATCATGTCGTTTAGTTTTCGTTGTGATTCTTTCAAGTTCGCGAATTTAATTTTTGGCAGACTTAGAAATTTGAGTAAGAAAAATACCAAAATTTTCTATCGAATAGTTTTTATTTTTTTAAATGTGAATCTTATTTTTACTCAGTAGATGCTGAGTATTATAAGTGAATCATACTCGACCTGGTATCATCCATACATTTTTCTCTCTCTCTCTCTCTTACTCTCTCCCCCCCACACACACGCACGCAAAAACACACACGCACCTACACGCACACACACACATATATATAGATATTTAAAGATATGTTTGGTGGTACAAAATTTTATCACAGCCATGAATGGACAAAAATTAGTTTCATTATTACCACTCATGATAATAAAAAGTAAAAATGAAAAACTGGCTAGCTAACCGGTTTCGCACCTCGCTCAACAGAGCTAAATCGAGGTAAATAAAGTAAATTATATAATAAAGAAAACAATGGAGAAAGTTCATTGGTGGGAAAAAAAAAATTAAATGGTAATTAGTTGGAGGCCTAATATGAAGTCCTGTTTATAAAGAGAAGGCTTTAAAGATAGACTATAGATGGCCTCCAACACTCTGAGGTGGTAATTTGAGTGGGACTTGCTAAGGATGGTAAAAGCGTCCACACACACACACACACACACACACACACACACACACACACACACACACACACACACACACACACACACACACATATGCATAAACATATGATATCTTTACAGATATGTGGTTAAAGATAGACAGAAAAAAGGAATATATATGTGCGTGTTTGTCTTTGTGTGTGAATCTGTGCGTGTACCTCTGTCTATGTGTGATTCTGTGCGTGTGTCTCTGTCTATGTGTGATTCTGTGCGTGTATCTCTGTCTATGTGTGAATCTGTGCGCGTGTCCCTGTCTATGTGTGAATCTGTGCGTGTATCTCTGTCTATGTGTGAATCTGTGCGTGTATCTCTTTCTATGTGTGAATCTGTGCGTGTGTCTCTGTCTGTGTGTGAATCCGTGCGTGTGTCTCTGTCTGTGTGTGAATCTGAGCGTTTGTCTGTATGCGCGCCTATATATATTGCTAAAGGCCAACAGAAATTAGAGAGTATTTATCATATAGTGCTATGCCAATTTTTCAAATGCAGAAGTTTCGTTTTCATTTCAATTCTGTATGTCATATACTGATTTCTCTTTCTTTCTTTCTATTGATTTAACCTGTTGTCAAGCACCACCATTGATGAAAAAATCACAGCTAAGCAAAACTAAATATCTAGGCGTTCACTATGTAAAGTTCTGTTGGAAACCGAAAAAAGGTGCTCAAATTGATCGAGATTCGTTGAGAATCTCTACACAATTGTCCGCGTGTTGCCAACCAGCGGTTCTTTATAATCTGCCACTATTTATAATCTAGAACGATAACCTTCATTGTAGTGGGGATCTTGCAGGAACCAGTCTGCTAGAATTCAGAGAGGGTTCACCTAACTTAAGCCTCCCAAATCAAGCGAGATGCGTCACAAAATCAACAATTCAGAGCAAGTGGGCTGAACTAGGTCGCCAATTATTACAAAACTCCATAATCATTAAATAATCTTTGCTTTACCATGACGAAAAGTAAAAAAAATATCTACCCTGTCTCCCAACTAAGGCTTTACTTTTGAACTATTATACTCTTAAATCTTAATCTTATATTCTTAAAAGAAATGTCCACCCTCTATCTCTGATATTGAGCACTTTAACCTCTAAATATAGCATACTTTTCAGTGGCAACACTAGATCATCAATGTTTGTCGGATTCATTACAACCTTTAAAAAATATACTATTGGTATACCCTGGATTCTAAAATGATTCCTTTACGCTAATTATAATACAGGGTGCGGTTGGTATTTAAGGACAGATTATGGATTAGTAAAAAACAACTTGCTGAAC
>OZ038487.1:25780411-25787911 GCA_964036315.1 Acanthosepion esculentum
TTCTCAAACGGAAAGCAACGTCGGTCACGTGATCAGCATGTTTCATAAGCTGACAGAATTCCACGCCTTCCGACGATTATCTGACATACATCCATCCATACATACATATAGATGGGTGGCGAGAACAGTGCGAGAGTTGGAAAGCTTGCGTCGAAGATCAGTCCACGATTATATTGTGATCGATTATTTGACTGGGTTCCCAAACACTGTAGTCCTGGGCTGAACTACACTGTGTTGAGTGAATATTTCAAATGGGCCTCACTGTGAGCAGTGGCTAGCAAGCTTGTAGCATTAACAATTACAACTGCAGTGAGTCCATCCCACAATATGGGAATAAATCGTAATATTTTACCTAAAGCCCAAAATAAAGAATGGATTCTATAGTCCCAATATTCAATGAACGCTAATGTTTGGTCACAAAATCACACACACTTTATACATATATATATATATACACACACACACACACATATATATATATATATATATAGATATATATATATATAAATATATATATATATATATATGTATATATGTATGTATGTATATATATATATATATATATATATATATATATATATATATATATATATATATATATATATATATATATATATATATATATGAGGAAAAATATGGAAAATAAAAAATTCCAAATATGCAAGTTTACTGTTTTTAATATTGTAAACTTGCATATTCGGATTTTTTGTTTTTACATATTTTTCCTCATACTGTTGGATCTACATCCACATATTTGCTTACATATATATATATATATATATATATATATATATATATATATATATATATATATATATATATATATATATATCGCTCGAATATACAAAATTCTTTGTCTCTTACCTCTGTAACAATCTACCTCAAGTGTTATTGTACCTTGTAGATGGTGAACATCATTATTGTATATATATATATTTATATATATATATATATATAGGTTTGTGCATATACATATACATATATATGCATATACATGTATGTATATATATACATGTATATGCATATATATATATATATATATATATATACATGTATATGCATATAGATATATATACATATATAAATATAAATATATATATATATATATATATATGCAGGCATGTATATATATATATGCATGGTTAAGTAGTGTGTATGCATGTTTGTGTGTGTGTGGGTGTATGTATGTGCATCTGTATGTGAGTCTGTGTGTCCTTGCATCTATGTATATTTGGTGGGGTGGGAGGTTAATGTAATTTGAAAATGGAAAACCTCCCTAGAAACGAGTTTCAACCCCGGAAGGAACATCTTCAGACTAATAAAATTATAACTCTGGGGACGAAACGCGTTTCTAAGGAATTCTTATTTTTTGCCATTCGATGACACAACATTAGTCATATATACATATATATATATATATATATATATATATATATATATATATATATATATATATATACAGATCTGCCCATCATATATTCTGCATATTCAATTCAGATTTGTATATGAAATTTCCCATACTTTGCTCCACCACACTCATATACATAAATATATATATATATATATATATATATATATATATATATATATATATATATATATATATATGACTGTTGATAGGGTGGAATGGGTTTATAAAATGTCCTTATTCCTTATAAACGTTTGATTTCGTAACACGCCAATTGATAATTGTTCGAATTTTCTAAAGAACTGCATAAAATAAAAATACACCTCTCCGTACCCATTAGCAAATAAAAATGTATTTTTTACTGTTTCCCTGACAAATACAATCTCCAACGGTTTAAGTGTAGCGTCAATCGTCATCTCCAGTTGCCTTGATCTATCCCCTTCCCTTCCCCACTTCCTTTCACCTTTCATTCCTATCTGCTCTCGCTCCAAATCTCCTGTAACCCCCTTGCCATGATCGACCCTCCGTCCTTCTCTTTCTCCACATCCCTTCCGTTACCACTCCTATCTGCTCTTCCTCCAACCCTTCTGTAACCCCATGCGTGATAGTGGCCACCAGCCTTGCTTAGGGTGATACGCTTAAAAAAAAATATACATATATATATATATATATATATATATATATATATATATATATATATATATAAATTATGTATATATATATATTTATGTATGTATAAATTATACATATTTATATATATATATATACATATATATATCTGTACAAATTATATATGATAACGCTAACTGAAATAGCTATTCTCATGAGCTAATTTTGCATTTCTCTGTCTGTTTATATATATATATATATATATATATATATATATATATATATATATATATATATATATATGTATGTATGTATGTAAAAATTATATATGATGCATGCCCATTTCGCCCAGAACGGCGTTGTGCTGACAAGCCCGTTTTGGGCGAAATGGACATATTTCATATTGGGCATTGAATTTTATCTACTTGTAATTCATATATGCTCTATCATAAATATATTGAACTCTCTTCTGTGGATCAGTTTTAATATTTTATATTACTAAGATTCACCCTGCAATACTAACCTCGGATTTTGACCTGTATATCTTAACTATGAATCCTTTTTCTAAGCATCACCTCTACATTGCAATGATTGGACTAATTCAGACGTACATGCTGATGCCTGTGGTATTTTTGAATCTCGCGAAATAAATGTTGGTCATTAGAAGTGTTTTATATTTTGTGGATAGAAGGATTTAATTTCGCACAAATATTGTCACTGTGTCACATCTTTTCTCTTGTATGCTGTGAAATTAATAGCCAAATATTGCTCTTTCTTTCCTGTTCGTATCTCAGAGAGTCAATTAAGTGCCATATGTAACACTGGCGATCATCTGGGTTAGGGTCAGAATCATCTGAGCAGAATAATTTTGGTTGTCTTCCTTGGATATAAGACCGGATCTATCCTGCTATTCAATCTATATATGTGGCATAAGAGATGGATTCATACGATATTTATCCGGGCGTGTTACAATCTGGACCATTCAAGAAGCAGATTCATTATCGGCTCTTGAACGTTTTAATATTGGTAAAAAATGTATGACAAACAGAAAGAACCATTTCTTGTCTTGTGATGCGTTTTGTAGTCTCAAAAACGTAACAAATTTAGTCTGAAGAAGTCCTAAAGGACGAAACATGTTATAAGAAAACTTTTTCAACTTTGTCATACATTTTCCACAATATATATATATATATATATATATATATATATATATATATATATATATATATATATATATATATATACTGCGTGGCACAAAAAATAGCGGTCCTCACTCCACACGTAAACTTATAAAATTTGTCTTTGGAAATAATGTACATTACATATTTGTCTTGAAAATACACTCTGAAGATGACATTGTCTTCATGTAGAAAGTACGCGGAATAAAGCAATATGTATCAACACGGTAATTTTCTCTCTTTTTTAATACCGCCACCAAAAAGCACGTCCGATAATAGGAATGGATCCTATTGAAAATAAGCAGACAAAACCTTTCTAATTTATTCAACGAAACTTACCACAATATATATATATATATATATACATATATATATATATATATATATATTATTATTATTATTATTAAGAAGCAAAACAAGCCATTGATGTAACCAACGGACAACTTGTCTAATGACATAAATACCCTTATCAAGAGAAAACAAAAACACAACAACAAGAAAAGAAAATGGTCATAAGACAAACACCTACCTAGTCAGTCAGTCAGTCAGTTACGTGCCATCCGTGATTCACGCTGATGCGATCATTTTTCTTGCGATACATGACTGATGAGTCATTTTTTTCCTGCAGTAGGTTGCCATTTCTTTCTGCAGTAGACCAGTTGCCATCAAAGGCTATAGAACTCGGTTTGTCCTGCTATTTACCCATAGCTGGGGGAGGATAAGAGTATTTATACCTTGCCCAAGAATATTAGAACATACGTGAAAGTAATGGATTCGACTGGAATTCGAACTCGGGTCTCCGACTCCTCAATCCAAACCACTATCCATGACTACATCGTTATTCAATAAAGTCATAAACGCCTAGATTACGTAGACAGAGCCAAAAATGCTTGAAAATGTTAATTACTATGAAAGGATAGTCCTAGTTGCAATCCTTGCTTCACGCTCAAGCGATCGTCAGTCGACTTGAACACCTTCATCAGAATGAATATACAGGGTGCGTCTTATATTTGAGGACATACAGCTTTAAGATTAATACTGCTTCCTACTAACTTCTAAAGTTTTTATTTTTCTGAAATCAAGAATGGCAAACACTATGATAACAAATGAAATGAAAAGGCATTCTGTGATTGTGGCATTAAAGGCTGATCATAGCGATTTGGATATTGCACGTTTCCTCAGAGTTGCAAGATCTTTTGTCCAGAAGATACGAAAAGAGTTAGAGGACGTGGACAGTTCCCCCAATGTCTGTATCAAAACGTAAAAGACATTCTGCACGTTCTGATAAAGTGAGAACATCCGAATTTATTCAGGAAGTCAAGCAGACAACTGATGAAAACGGAGGTCAATCAATGAGGTCAGTTTCCAAAAAGCTGCATGTGTCTGAAAAAAGTTAGTCCTACGTGATGAAGCGAGATCAATTTATGTCTGAAAATCAAAAGAAAACCGTTGAAACAGATCCAAAAGGCTTTTAAACAAACTTAAAAATCCTTCAGAAGCTGATGTGATTTGTTTTTTATTCAGATGAGAAAATTTTTTAATCAAGATCAAAAACTTAACAGAAGAAATGACAGATGGCTTTCTTCAGATCCTTCTGAGATGACAAGAGTGATACGCACAAAAGTTCCTTCAAGTGTTGTGGTATTGGGTGTTGTTAGCAATGAAGGACATGTTATGCCACCACGCTTTTTTCAACAAGGTCTTAGAGTAAATGCTGCTGCTTACAGTGAGATTCTAGAAACAGTTGCCAAGCCCTGGATTGACAACATACGCAACGACAGCCTTACATATTCCAGGAAGACTCGGCTCTATCCCACAAGGCTCTACGAACACAAGAATTAGATGCCTGGCCATTTGTACGATCACATCACACCCAACATTTGGCCTCCTAACTCTCCAGATCTAGACTATTATGTGTTGTTGACAAGGAGATTAATAAACAGCCTCATAACACCAAAGAGTCTCTTAAAGCTGCAATAATTCTAGTAATGTCTGACATAAATAAGGACCAATTAATCAGAGCTTGCAACTGATTTCGACCTCGTGTAGAGGTAATTATTGATGCTAGTGTTGGTTTTATTGAATAAAATTAAATAGTTAGCTAAATTCCATGTTTACTTGTTTGTAATCAAATATAATTATATTCATTTGTTCAGCAATTTTTTTTACTAATCCATAAAATCTGTCCTCAAATACCAGCCGCACCCTGTATATATAGAACAAGCAGACATGTACATATAGATCAAATATGGCTTGGAATTCAACAGAATGGTAGGTGATACATGAGTTCTGTTTAAGCAATGAAAATAAGCAATGAAAAATAACACAAAATATGAAAATTATATTATTAATAACAACATGCAATCGTCAGGTGCTGATTCAAAAATCCACGTTGCTTAATTTAAATATCGATAGTTGTACCCGACTGTTATTATAGCTGAGCAGACAATATATTTACCTGTGTTTTGGGGAGTATTAAAATAATATATATATATATATATATATATATATATATATATATATATATATATATATATATATATATATATATATGTATGTATACCTCCCAAAAATAAATATATCAGTATATAATTTAAATATACATATATATATATAATTTATAGTTTCAAATATGATACAAATGTACACACAATTACCCTGACACATCTACATATATAAAGATATTATATACATCCAAATTTATATAGTTACGCAACGGTGTGCATGCACTCAGTGTGCGATATTAAATATATATTTATTACATCTTTCTCTCTCTCTCTCTCTCTCTCTCTCTCTATATATATATATATATATATATATATATATATATATATATATAGAGAGAGAGAGAGAGAGAGAGATAGATAGATAGATAGATAGATAGATAGATAGATAGATAGATATCCAAAACTGTAAGATATATCAAAGTGTAAAATTCTTAAAAACAGCTACCTAATAATGTGGATCTTCTCCTCACGTTGGTTACACGTTAATCTATCTTTGTTCATAGTTGTCTGTGTGGCTTAGACTGCAGGGAATTTACTCGGATCTGCCACAGCCACACTACCTCTTTACATGTACGAATTAAATCCGGCAATATTTTTGGCATCATATTTTCGACCGGTACATAATGATGGACGTGCGTTTTGCTGTAACTGATATCGGCTCGGAATGAAAACACACCGATCCGAGTTCGAATTCCAGTCGAGTCCGTGACATTGACTTATGAACAAATAGTCTTGGATAAGGTATGAATCCATCTCTTCCGACCCCCCGTATATAGGTTGAATAGTAGGACAGTCGGAGCCTTAATGCCTTTTTTTCTACCGCGGAAAGAAATGGCAACGTGTACTGCAGGAAATTCTTCTTTCTAGTCAGTCAAGAATCGAGAGAGACGTGCGTGGATCGCGTATGGCATTTAATTGACTGACGTGATTTCCATTATCTCGCTCGATCAAACCAAGGAAACATGTGGAGCAGAATTCCAGAAAGTCTGCAAAAAGAACTTTATATATCACACCTATCACGACAAGAGCCATACTAACTGGTGACGTTTGCAGACAACGACTGGATATACGTCACCCAATTACAGAAGCCGCAGATTGCTCGCGCAACCCGATGTTAAAATGCTGGATCTATAATCGTGACAAGTTGGATCCATATTCGATCTTCTTTTTACAAGAACTGTAAACTTATTAGGATTTACGAGGGTTCTTGGAAAATAACGGCCTGCAACGTGACTCAGCGCGTGATGCCGTGGGGGATATATCGATACCCCTGTCACACGATGACGAAGAAAGATCATTAAATGTTTATTGATGGGTGCAGTGACACCCGCTTTGAATTGGAATCCGATTTGATATCATATTCCAATTTTCATGTTTGTCACTATTATTGTCTCTTAAAGATATATCCTTAAACCAAAAAAAAATGACCATTCTAAAACCTCTACCGTAAAGCCGCACATTTCTCACGCTAGTGTAGCAAGATCGTTTTTTTGCAGATACCTCACTAGAGTAGCCTTGTGTCAGACACGGCTATTTCTAATAAGAAAAAAAGGGTTTATAACGTCCACCGAGGTAGATTGTTCTAGTTCCAAGTGCCATTCCTCATCAGTTATTTCCCTTTAAATCAACTCTCCAAGTTTTGTGGTTCACCACTGCTGTAGACTGGTATTGAACTCAAACCACTTTGGGTCTAGTCTTGGGTCTACTATATAACTAACGTCATTATCCACTGTGCGATATGTCCTTGAAGACAATCTACCCGGTGTACGAAATAAAGGTTTCGGTTCGAAATTACAGT
>OZ038487.1:25797911-25800411 GCA_964036315.1 Acanthosepion esculentum
CGCATTTATACCGAGATTTGCAGTCGAATTTTCTCATCACCTGATAAGGCATGCGATAATCAGTCACTTAGCGCGTTCCCTTCAAGTTTCGATCACAGGAATAATAATAATAATAATAATAATAATAATAATAATAATAATAATAATAAACAATTAAAACCGTAGTATTTCAAATGATTAAAAATCATCTGGCTATGTTGAGTGAATAAAAATAACGAAATTTATCAAAATAAGATTTTTAAACGAAAATCCTCATTCTTAAAATCCACCCTTGAAGCCATCGTTCTCAACCACGCCTCTCAGACGATCGCTATTTTTGCTAGATCGTTCCTTTCCTGAGATCTCAATTGTGTAGTCTTGTGTCAGACTAGACTACTTCAAATAATAATAAAAAAAGACTTGCGATCGAAATAACTGCATTTTTCAACAAAACCTGAGGTCTATATTCGAGCTAAAATTGCGGATTTCGAATACTGATTTCTTACATTGGAAGTCTGGCGCAGCATAATCTTATTTTCTTAATTTATGGTCATAGTTTTGCTTGTTCTTCACTAAAATGAGCTCAATAAATATAAAATTCTTCTAAGTTGAAAAATATATTGCTATTATCTTTGAATTATTGTATCAGACAAAAGCTTACAAAAGGACATTCCTGTCACATATGCCGGTAAATAAAATTCAATAAATAGAACGGAATTATTATTTATGGATATATATATATAAATATATATAATTTCTAATTGGTAATCGATCGAAATGAAATGCCTCACTTAGCTTTTAATGCTAGAATGCTGTAGATATATTCAAATTATAAAATGATTTATATTATATCGATTAAAAAAAAAACAAGGTAAATAGTCATATATACATGGTAGATATTTGCCATGTTTCCCCCCCTCCATTAAGTATATGACAATAAGTTTGATAGTTTTTTAAAAAAAATATTGGAAATGAGAAATGGGGAAAACTTTTCCAGAGAAGCGGAAAAAATGAAAAAAAAAATTTACAATTATCTATTGAATGCAAGGCATGTAAATAAATAAATAAATAAATAAATCTATCTATCTATCTAAATATTTTCTGTCCATCTATATATCTATCTAAATGTTAATTATCTATCTGAATGTTTTCTATCCATCCATCTATCTATCTATCTAAATTTTAATTATATATTTAAATGTTAATTATCTATCTATCTCTCTCTCTATCTATCTGTTCTATCTATCTATCTATATGTTAATTATCTATCTAAATGTTTTCTATCCATCTATCTAAATTTTAATTACATATTTAAATGTTAATTATCTATCTATCTCTCTCTCTATCTATCTTTCTAAATTTTAATTATCTATTTGAATGTTAATTCTCTATCTAAAATTTAATTATCTATTTAAATGTTATCTATCTATCTATCTTTCTAAATATAAAATTATCTATTTGAATGTTAATTTTCTATCTAAAATTTAATTATCTATTTAAATGTTATCTATCTATCTATATATCTATCTTTCTAAATTTTAATTATCTATTTGAATGTTAATTTTCTATCTAAAATTTTATTATCTATTTAAATGTTATCTATCTATCTATATATCTATCTTTCTAAATTTTAATTATCTATTTGAATGTTAATTCTCTATCTAAAATTTAATTATCTATTTAAATGTTATCTATCTATCTATCTATCTTTCTAAATTTTAATTATCTATTTGAATGTTAATTCTCTATCTAAAATTTAATTATCTATTTAAATGTTATCTATCTATCTATCTATCTATCTCAGTCTGTTTCTATCTATCTATCTATCTATCTATCTATGTGTGCCTGTCTATCTCTCTTTGTGACTAAAATTTGAACTTTGAATTCTTTAATAACAACTCAACAATATAATAAGTTTATGTCAAGGAAACAATGTTAGAAGAAAAATAAAATAGTCAAAGATAATGTACGTACACACGCACACGCACACACACACATACACATACACACACACACACAGAGGCACAGACGCACATATACACTCACATAGGCGTGTGTGCCTGAGAATGCGCGCACGCATGTGTGTATTTGCTTATGTATATAAAGATTACGGATGTAAATCTGTTTTAATTGGTTGTAATAAACAAATTAATTTTGTGAGAATAACAGATTAAATTGTACATTCATTTTATACCTATTTTCTCTCTCTCTCTCTCTGTACACACACACACACATACCGCTATATATATATATATATATATATATATATATATATATATATATATATATATATATATATATATATATATATATATATGCGTGTGTGTCGGTGCATTTGTGTGTTCCTGTAAATGTTTTATAATATAAAAGTATTTACACTATCAAAATTACCAACACACTGTACGTAAACCGTTGCCCTTGACTAAGTTCCCGTTCTTAGACAACGAACAGAAATAATGTCCAGAGCGTTAAAAAAAATTGTTTTAACTTTAGTATATATAGAAAATTCTTCTTTGTCTAA
>OZ038487.1:25805411-25807911 GCA_964036315.1 Acanthosepion esculentum
AATCTATGAAATAAGAAAGAAAGAATGAAAGAAAGAAAGAAAATGATAAAAAGAGGAAGATAGACTAACGGAATTAACCGTCTCCAAAAAAAAAAAAATTATTAAAAAAGGCAGATGAACAAAAGAAAAAACAGATTTAAAAACGAGACTGAAGCGTGAAAGGTGATGAAAACGAAGATTTTATATATATATATATATATATATATATATATATATATATATATATATATATATATATATATATATATATATATATATATATATATATATATATAGGTAAGATAGAGAAGTAAATTAATTAATATTAGCATAAAAATTTGTGACAAAGACGAATATATAACTATAAAATAAGTCACATTAACAAATAAAAAGATTTACTAAAAACGTATATGTAGACACACACACACACATATATATATGTGTGTGTGTGTGTGTGTGTGTGTGTGTGTGTGTATATATATATATATATATATATATATACGCAAAAAACATGTATATATATGTGTATATACCTCTCCCACACTCTCTCTACATACATGCATATAAAAACACGTACATATATATATATACAAGTACACACCCGCATATATATATATATATATATATATATATATATATATATATATATATATATATATATATATATATATATATATATATATATATGTATATATATATATATATATATATATATATATATATATATGTATAAAATAATTAACCCCTAACTCCTCAAAAATTACGGCAAAAGGGATAGACAAAGTTTTAGAAAGCGAGAAATAAAGAAAACGAGAGAAAAGAGATTTTAAAAACGAGGCGAGAAAGAACTCTGTACCTAATGTGACAGGTTTATTTAAATATTTTCTGTCTGTAATCTTTTGCGCTACGGTAGGCATCTCACTTGCACTTGTGACCCTAGGTGGCAGTGTCTTTCAGTCGCGGGGCGTTTGATGTTGTTGACGAAGCCGGGAGCAGAAACGATCGCTTCCATGAATGAACAAATCTATTATTTGAAAAATTTTATTTAAAACTCATATGTGAAAACACTTCTTTTTTCTTTAACATACATACATTCATACATACATACATATATATATATATATATATATATATATATATATATATATATATATATATATATATATATATATAGTCTTTTTATTTTCAGTAAGTTCCTTTCGTATTGTCTGATAAGCTTAATCACATTATCGTTGAAAGACCAAAGGAAAACACCATATTGACACATGTTTGAATCCAATCTAAGCTTTCGACTTATTTAATGAAACATGCATTGATGAAAAATTCCTGCCGAAATATATATATATATATATATATATATATATATATATATATATATATATATATATATATATATATATATATCGTAACTACTTAAAAACCATTTGCACTTTCATTTTCCGACGTTGTGATTAATTTAGTACCGGTTTAAGTCTCTGCTGGACATGAAATATTGTATCAATTCTCTTTGTTATTAGATTAAATTCTGATCCCTTTCAGAATTACTAGATATTATTAATAACTGGGGAAAGCATAATTACAGACTCACACGTGATTACTAAGCCGATAAAATATGCCGTCGTTTTGGACGGAATTCCGAAATTAGTATTAATAAACGATCCAAACGGGACATAAAATGGGGGATCAGTTTTCTAGTGTTATAAAGTAGCAAACTAACACTAGACCCTACCACATATTAATATTATAACTGGGAAAATATATTTGAGAATACATTACGTAAGGACATGACAAAATATACCCTTTTTTGACACCGTTAAACCTGTATTAATATACGCATCTACTAAACATAAAATGGGGGATCAGTTTACGTTTCAAATAATTAACGAAATGATCCCCCAAAATATGTACACTTGAATATCATAATTGTAAAACTATGTTTTATGAATGGCATGTGAAAAGCGTCTGATAATTAACTAATCGAATATTGCGTCGTTTTTTGACTATGTGGGTAAATTAATATTGATCATTACTCTACTGGACATAAAATTGGGGATTGGGTTTCTTTTGTTATGAAGTAACAAACTGATCCCCCATTTATTATTGTAATGAGATTAAGGAAAAGATTGAAGAGTTCTTCACTTCAATCTTGAAATAGATAGATAGATAAATAGATAGATAGATAGATAATAGATAGATAGAACAGACAGACCGACACACAGATAGATAGATAGATAAATAGATAGATAGATAGATAGATAGATAGATAGATAGATAGATAGATAGATAAATATAACAGACAGACCGATACACAGATATATAGATAGATAGATACTAAATAGAGAGAGAGAAAGAGTGAGAGAGAGAGAGAGAGAAAGAAGAGAAAGGAAATAAATGAGATTAAAAGGATTACAGGAAGAAAGGAGAGAGAATTGTGAAAAGAAAGAAAATACACGAAAAAAGAGTAAAAAAAATATGAAAAAAAAAACAAAAACGGCAAAATATAAAAGGAGGAGAAAGATTT
>OZ038487.1:25810411-25822911 GCA_964036315.1 Acanthosepion esculentum
AAGAATTCCATAATAAGTTGTTATAATTTATTTCACGGGATCAGATCAGATCAGACCCCATATATTCAGATCAAAATTTTTACAATAAACAGATTTTAGATTTTAAATTTGCCTTTTTCGTTTTCTTTCCCTTTTTTCTCTTTTTGCTTGTGTCAGGATAAATTTAATATAATTTAATTATATATATATATATATAATGTATTTATATATATTATGTGTGTGTGTGTGTGTGTGTGTGTAGTACAGGTAATAGATTCGTTGGTCTATAAACCAGGTGGATCTTAGTAATTATAACTGATCCACGGAGAGCTCAGTGTATTTATTAGAACAGAGCAAATAATTCATGCAGCAAAAAATTCAAAATTACGTAATATGGGTATAGTCTATTTCAAACAAACACTGGTACGTGCCAGCTATCCTCAGGCAAGATTGTCTGGAAAAGAGTTTTTCCCGATTGCCTTGGGCTGAGGTGGGCTGGCACATAGGAGTGATCGTTTGAAATAGAATATACACACATGAGGTAATTTTGGATTTTTCGCTGAATAAAATATATATATATATATGTGTGTGTGTGTGTGTGTGTGTGTGTTTATTTATATGAAGATGACTATTTGTATATAAGTGTTTCCAACTGTGTAAAATGCTCGATGATGCATCGACCAATCGACTAATACATGAGATTTTATTTTGCTTGTCATTTTTTTTCATAAAATTAACAAATTATTAAAGTGCATATTACTGATACGTGTTTACTTATACATACATAAATATATATATATATATATATATATATATATATATATATGTATATATATATATAATCATTTTATCTATCTCTCTCTCTATATATATATATATAGAGAGAGAGAGACTCTCTCTATATATATAGAGAGAGAGATAGATAAATAGATAGATAGATACATATAATGATATATATATTTATATATATATGCATTTATATATATATATATATATATATATATATATATATATATATATATGTATGTATGTATGCACATTTATGCTTGTTTGCGTGAGTGTATGTGTGTGTGAGTCAGTTTTTATTAATAATTTTAATTTGTCACGTTTTGCCATCAATATACCGGTCTTTTTCTTTGAGAATATCTGTCATTGTCATTCTCCCTGTAAAAACTTTCTTCTAAGCCTGACACATCAAACACCTAGCGGCTTTTCAACCCTTTTTTTCATGCATAAGAGCCCCTTTTATTCAAATTAATTTTCTTGTTGACCTTTCTGAGATTTCAATCAAATTAATTTCATCTCACTTGATTTTAAAGAGACAGGTATAATCCCCCCTAAAAATCATAAAATATAAAAATACGTATCACTTATTTATTTGCGTTCTCTCAAGAGAAGGCGAGATTTCCCTCTAACTAAAAAGTCTTACTGGAATAGCTACACCCTTCTACAAATTAATTGAAATAAGCGTTTTAGATTCCTTTCTTCAATCGTACGGCCAGTTTTGGAACCCACTGGAATAACGGGTGTGCTATCTATTTTTCCTCAGATTAGATCATTTGAAGTGGTGTGCGGTAATACGAATCTATTTTCGGGGTGTATGATGACATTTGTTTGGCCTTTATAAATATTGCGTCATCCATGATTTTTATCACTAATGTTTCGACTGTCGATTAGTTGTCCTACGGCCAGTGTCTGCGATGGACGTCATTCCAAGGAAGCGTAGGAAAACTGTAACTCTGCAAGATCACACTGCTAAGCCTATCCCAGTGGGCAAATCAAAGTACTGTTGACTGACACGGTGACTCTCCAGATTTAAATCCAATCGAGAATCTGCGGTTAAAAGAAAAAACAATTATTGTTAATGATCAGGTATAGTGATTTATGATTGCAAACAGGAAAATTAACTCTCATCAACTGCCATCAGATAAAATTTTTTTTACATATATATATATATATATATATATATATATATATATATATATATATATATATTACATAAGCTATACAAACAATAGTGCCAATCTTAAGAAAAACAGGAAAAGAAAGATCATATGGTATACCCCTCCGTTCAACGAAATGGTCAGTACTAAACTTGGGCATAAGTTCCTAGCTTTAATTGGAAAACACTTTCCCACAAATAGCAAACTTAGCGAGATCTTTAATAAAAACACCTTAAAATTAAGTTACAGCTGCACTGAAAATCTAGAAAGAATCATAAAAAACATAATAATAAAATCCTGGAAAAACACGCATGCCAAAACAGTATCAATAAAACTCCTAAACTGCAATTAGACAAAAATAGTGAAAAATTATGTGATTGTAGAAACCCTAATGACTGCCCGTTAGAAAACAATGCCTCACTAAATCCGTGGTATACCAATGCACTATCTCATCCATTGAGATTCCTAACACTGACAGGATATACATTGGGTCAACGAAGAATAAATTTAAAATTAGATGGAGACAACACAAGAGCTCCTTCAACAATATCCAAAGTAGAAATCAGACATCTCTATCCCAATATTTCTGGCATTTAAAAGAAACGAATAAAACACCGAAAGTAAAATGGAAAATAATAAATAGAACAAGAACTTGTAAAACCTGGGATGACCCATGCCCTTTATGCCTACATGAAAAACTACACATCATTAAGTTTCTAAATAATGAAAAGTTATTAAACCATAGGCAGGAGTTAACGGTTTTTTGCCGACATCAACAAATTTTCGCATTAAATAATTAACCCCCTCAAAAAAACGAACAAAAAAAAAACAAAAACAACAACAACATATAAACAAATAAATTCTATAGTTAAATAAAAGCCTTAAAAGCTCAACCCAATCATTAAATATAAAAACCCTTTGTGGAGTCGTCAAAAAAACAAATTGTCATCCATTTCAACACGTTTGTAAAAGAAATAGCCATTTGAATAAACAAATAAATAGAGATTAATAGACAGCTAATAATGAAAAAGAATCCTCTCGACACTTAACGACCTGCCGCAAGTCCATAAAATGCCTTTATACCAACTAGACAGTGACCGCTACTATCAGACTTGAAATAGGGACCCCAACATAACCTGAGATAAACTTTCCGAAGGGGACTGGTCTGTAGATAAAAATTAACTCTTAACTCTTCGACCACCTAACCAATATGACCGACCCTAGCCGTTTCCATAGTAACTAATGTTGCAAGAGACCAGACTTATAAACACGCGCAAACCACAAGATAAGCTTATTCCCAAATTCTCGCTTGACGAGGAAGCGAGACCAGACACCTTAATTCAACTTAATTTCAAAAATTATATCGAGGGTCTCGGCTCTCGCTTTTGAAACACGAAAACTCTTATGTAGCGAAGGAATCATATTTAAAAAAAAAATATTATAATATAAGCTCTACATCTGTATGGAGCACTGTCTTTTTAAAAATAAAAAACAAAAATACTAAAGAACTCCGGATTATTTACCTAACGTGTTCTTTCCTATTTTTCTGCATACCTGCACACACACACACACAAACACACACACACACACATATATATATATATATACATACACACATATACATGTAGTACATAATAAGTATAATAATAATAATAATAATAATAATAAGGTACACTGGGATCAATCATCCACATTCCTTTCGCATTGCATTAGTAAGGACGAAGATCCATTCAGACTTCTTTCTACGAACAGCTACTTTGTGCAACAGACTCCGGAGTGGATGCTTTCCGACCACTATAATCTTAACCTCTTCAATTAACCGTTATCTTTCCCACAAATCGCCAAAAACAGCGCTTCTTTCCTCTTAGTCTTACCGCTCATACAACAACTTCCTTCGATAACCCACCCTTTAGCTTGAGTGTCTCTTGTGCCTTGTATTAGTAAAAACAAATTAAATCAAACTAGTTTGATAAATGCCTGACCCGGAAACTGCCGCCGAATATTCAATTAACAAAAAATTAAAATTAACTTATAAAACAACAATAACGCGGCCCTGACCTGTGAAAACTTTTCTAAGTTTTCTTTAGGGATTGAATTAACTCCTAAATTTGACCAGTTTTAAAGTTATTTAGATTTAAATTCAGTTGGCGGGAAAACTATGCAATTTATTGATTCATTCGTTTTTTACGGCTTATCAACCTTTTGCAGGATATTTAAAGCAAGAATGTATTTTTACATTGTTTTTTTGTTTTTTTAGGACAATTCTGGATTGGTGATTCAGACCCTACTGGGGAGAGAAGAGAGGGATTCGTACCCTTCCCAAAGGAATGTGTACGTCAGTGAATATAACGAACCCAATGGGAATTGGAACATAGTTTTCCGATTAATAATTCCGAGCCATTGTCGCTGACGTCAAACGCATCCAAACGTACAGCATTTGGCATTCCCAAGCGGTCACCCATCGAGGCACTGACCAGTCTCGACGTCACTTCGATGATCGAACGGAAACCGATGTTTCAACGTGATATGGCCGTAAGCTCCAACCGGCTCCTGTTATCGCCTATACCGAGTGTAACAGCAAAATTGCCCAAACCGTGTAACAGCAAAATTAAGATTTGAAACGTTGGATCTTATAGATGATTAAATATAACTTGTTGGAATTCTCCGAGGTTTTTTCCCCACACTATTGGACTCTACTTTGGACAATAAGAATATATTCAGCCATATTTTGAAATAATGATTCCTATTCTTGTTGTGAACTCGTGATCCAGTTTACCTCTCTACTGTTCCCTCTTTTAAAACCCTATTCTCCGTTTTCTTGGTTGTTCTCGAATGGACTTTGAAGATGGAATTCAAATTATAAATGTTGGTACGATGTACTGAATGCCAGAATAATCATTTTCCTCTCACCATTGCTAAGATGGGAAGATATAGTGGGACTGACACAAAATGATTTTAATTTGTTCTCTTTCTAGCTGAATAACTCAAAGGGTTTTTTCAGTGACCCTTACTAAAACGGTGTCAAGATGGTTAAACGCCGTATCTGAAAACCTGAAAAAAAGACAGTCAGTCAGTTTAGTGTTTTTTTTTTTTTAGATATTAAACATTTTGTGGGATGCTGTTACACGATTTGGACAATTTTGCTGTTACACCCGGTATTCTGTATATTCTGGTAACACTGATGTTCAGGCTACATGGTATTTGGAAACTGTATGCAATACAATAATTGCAGAAAAATAGAGAATGTAACAGAAACGTAAGGTGAAACTCAGGGATTGCACCAAAGATGGATGTGAGCGATTGGGAGGAGCCGTTCCTTGACAGGGATGAAATGAGAAAATCCATTAGAGATGGCAGTATGCATTCTAAGCTGAGCCGCATTGAGAATGAAAGGTTGAAGATCTTGGAAAAGGGTGGGGGAATATATGACCTCCCACCTGAATTTCATACGTAGGTGTGTAATGTTTGCCATCATGTCCTCAAATCGAAATCTAGTTATGTCAGCCACCTTCAATCTCATAACAATACTCAGATATATAACCTTGACGGTCTTACACCGAACAAGAAAAATCTGTAATTCCAGTCCGGCTCT
The DNA here is from genome assembly GCA_964036315.1 of Acanthosepion esculentum. Taxonomy (NCBI): domain Eukaryota; kingdom Metazoa; phylum Mollusca; class Cephalopoda; order Sepiida; family Sepiidae; genus Acanthosepion; species Acanthosepion esculentum. The sequence goes on from OZ038487.1 coordinate 25,815,926, forward strand.
GAAAAGACACAGGAAAGTCCATAAGGATGATGTTACCCATTTTGCTCGAATAAATCCTGTCATGGTAACCTTCTTTGTTTTCTACACACCCTTCACGCCTTGCAAATCCATTGATAAATACTATGCTCATTTACAAACTGATAACTAATTCTGTTGGGATGCAAGGTAGAGTAATGGATAACGGCTCGGGTTGAGGAATCGGAGAGCCGAGTTCAAATTCCAGTCAGATCCATTACTATCACTTACGTGCTAATAACTTTGGAAAAGGTATGAATTTATAGATAAATAGCAGGACAGATTGGGTTCTATAACTCTAGCAGAAGGAAAAACTCTGAATTCAAAACTGACCTGGAGAGAGTTAGGTTCCGTCAGGCTATCTTGTCCAAGAACCGACACTTCTACTGTGGCGGCAGTACACATTGTGCCCCCTCGACCATAAGGACAGATTGCGTTCTATAACCCTAGTAGGTGAAAAAACTCTGAATTTCAAACCGGCCTGGAAAGGGTTGGGCTCCCTCAGGCTAACTTGCCCAAGAAACGACACTTCTACTGTGGCGGCAGTACACATTGTGCCCCCTCGACCATAAGGACAGATTGCGTTCTATAACCCTAGTAGGTGAAAAAACTCTGAATTTCAAACCGGCCTGGAAAGGGTTGGGCTCCATCAGGCTAACTTGCCCAAGAAACGACACTTCTACTGTGGCGGCAGTACACATTGTGCCCCCTCGACCATAAGGACAGATTGCGTTCTATAACCCTAGTAGGTGAAAAAACTCTGAATTTCAAACCGGCCTGGAGAGGGTTCGGCTCCCTCAGGCTCTCTTGCCCAAGAAACACCACTTCTACTGCGGTTGCAATACACATGCCCTCCCCCTACGAGTCATGGGATAAAAAAGTAATAATAATAATATATAAATGTCAACTAAGATTGTCGGTGTGCATTGAAGCATGCCTGAGAATGAACTTGTGTACTGGCCAATTTATTTCTCTTCGTTTATATGTTCAGGCTAAGCATTCAATATGAAACGGAACGTGTTGCAACAGTACTGATGGTATGAAAAGTATATATATACACACACACACACACACACACATATATATATAGTACTGATGGCATGAAAAGTATATATATACACACACATATATATATAGATATATATATATGTGTGTGTGTATATATATATATATATATATATATATATATATATATATATATATATATATATATATATATATATATATATATATATATATATATATATATATATATATATATGTGTGTGTGTGTGTGTGTGTATTAACAGATCCAGATGTATTTATTTATTATACAAGTGATGTGTTGACCAAAAGCCATTTTTGTGCGTGAATAATGTTCATTATGGACCATTTTTATCTGGGAATTTAAAAAAGTTAATGCCGCACGGAACGGTACGCTTTGAGAAATCGGAGAGCCGAGTTCGAATTCCAGTCTGATCCACTACATTCACTTACGTGCTAATATAAATCATCTTCTTCTCAGGCTGTGTAAATAACAGGATAGTCTGGGTTCTATAGATCTTGGGTGGAAACCGATCTAGGAGAAGGAAAACTCTGAATTCCAAACCTGTCTGGAGAGGTTTGGGCTCCGTCAGGTTAACACCACTTCTACTCCCCCAGCTATGGGTAAATAGCAGCACAGTCTGGGTTCTATGATTTTGGGGGCAACCAGTTTAGGAGAAGAAAAAACTGAATTCAAAACCGACCTGGTGAGGGGTGGGCTCCGTCAGGCTATCTTGTCCAAGAATCACCACTTCTACTGTGGCTGCAGAAGTCACGGGTCACGAGATAAAAAATAATAACAATTCGATGATGTAGAATTGATTAAAGATGCTACAGTCCTTATATGCGATTGTACATGCTCGTTGGGTGAATCAGCGTTCCGTAATATAGACAATTTTCTCACAAATGATGAGAAGACATGAGATAACAGAGATCTGCTTTCTACAAAAAGATGCTGAGAATACCATGTAACCAGCGCGGAAGTTTGAAGAAAAATGGTAAAATATTAATTATAACCAAAAAGAGACATAATGAGGAAAGAAGACTGGGAAACGTTGACACTCATAGGGCATGATGAAGGACATAATGAAAGTTAGAGGGAAGCAGCGAGAAACTTACCTAATATGGATGACTGAATGAGGATTGGAAGGACTCGTAAAAAGACAATTATTAAGAACTATAAAGTAGAGGAAATTGTGGACAGCCATAATCGCCCACGTGCTAAAAGGACACTGCACATAGATGAAAAATCAGATAAATTTCATAGTTGGAATCAAGTGTCGTCGACAGTATTCTAAGGAATAATCGTTGTTTCAAGGCGGGAATTCACCTAAGAGAAGGAGATGGCTAATATAGAGTGTTCCAATCGCTTGGACCGATTTTAAATGTGAATTAAGTTTAAGTGTCTAATGATTATTTTTTCTTTTTCTTTCAGATTTCACAACTCAAGTCTTTGGCAATTTCAACCATTGAAAGATTAACAATCAAACAACGTGTTAAAGTTATCGAAGCCTATTACGAAAATGGACGTTCAAACAGAATTTGAATAAGAAGTTCCCAGGTCGCATCATCACTCGAATCAGCCAAGTCAATTGTCCACAAAGATCGTGCGACTTGACGCTTTTAGATTTCTTTCTTTGGGGGTCATTTCAAAAGTAAGGCCTATGTTAAAAAGCCAACAACAATTCAACAGCTGACGGATGAGATAATAAGGCATATTGGTGAGATCGAGGAGCAACTATGCAGAGACGTCATCAACAATTTTGACCATCGAGTTGAGGTGTGCCGCCGAAGACTTGGCGGACATTTGGGCGATATTATTTTTCACACATAATTTCCATGACTTAAATAGCATGATCAAATATACAAATAAATTTTCACCAATAACACTGATATATTTACTGCTGACCATGGAATGATTAACAATCAAAGAACGTCTGTCTATATTTCTGAGATGAGGTATTATGTACAGTATTTACATTAGTCGGACTATTGTCCTCATCTTTGTCGCCATATTTATTACAACGTTTCGGCCGTTGTACGCTCCGGCCTTCTTCAGGTGGTTGGAATTTCGAACCGAACCCTTTATTTCGATCACTGGGGTAGACTGTTCTAGTTCCACGAGCCATGTTTGATAACTGACATCCATCAAACATTTCGCACATCATTCCTTCGTATCCCTTTTGTAGCCCACTGGTATAACTGTTATGGTCCAATATCCTCGCACCACTGTTATGGTCCAATATACTCGTCGCCACTGTTATGGTCCAATATTCTCGTCGCCACTGTTATGGTCTAATATCCTCGCACCACTGTTATGGTCCAATATCCTCGTCGCCACTGTTATGGTCCAATATCCTCGCACCACTGTTATGGTCCAAGGTTGGGACCAAGGAAGAAAACACGAACACAAGAGTAGGAGTAACAAAGATATGTGAAACAGAATAATAATAATACAAGAAGTTAAAGGTGTTAGTATGACTGTCAGTCTGGTTTAGAGTGAACTACTATTGTCTCGACTCGAATCCGTCTCGACTCGTTCCACTTCCTTCTATCGTCTCTCTTGACAGGCGCAGTCTTTATAGTGTCAGGAAGAGTTCATTGTCGTTACAGGTAAGATCCCGTAACAATAACCAAGGCCACGATCAAGGAGTTTCTTTTTTTTCTCTTTTTTTTTACAAAATCATGATTATCAGTTTTGATCTTCTTGTTTGGATGCAGTGGTCGTTCAGAAAATCAGAATTTGAAAGCAATAGATTGAGTCATACCTAATTTTCGCTTCTAGGAAATTAATTGAAATAACGAATTTATCATTATAACTACTAAGCGTAAAGACAGTTACGGATACATTTGGACTACACTAGCATACCTTAGTTTTTTATGGCAGCATACACAGCAGATTAAAGAAACAAAATGCTGTGTTCCTCTATGACAATCTAAGAAGGCATACAGCAAGAACAACACAGGAAATCCTTTTAGAACATGGTTGATCTTAAATGCCCTTGTGAAAGGTATAAATCCACCTTTACTCCTCCTGCTATGGGTTGACCCTACCACCACCTAACCTTACACCGACTACTTATGATTTTGCTTAAATATGCTATGTTAAGTCAACATTTATTCGATGAAACCTAGATCTCACATCAAAACCTTTGGAATTTTACTGAAAATGTATCAAAGCGCTGCCTGATAAGTAGAATCAAGTGAATATATAATTGAATAAAATTAATTGTACTTCATTTTTTAAAGAATAATATTGTTAAACAAAAAACGAAAATTGGTTATAACTCATCTTAATGCTGAGTGGTCCGAAAATCTTGTCATCCACACATAACATAATTTTCTACTTCAGATGGCTGACATATTCGCTTGATCTTGTGCCATCCGATTAATAACATTTTTCCATCACTGCGAAACGCTTTGATGGCGAAAAGTCTCTCTAATAAAAACATTTTCACGTCACAACATGTGAAATTTTATTCAAATGTTATCGAAGAGCTGCCTGATAAGTGGCAACAGGTCATTGCAAATAATGGTGAACATATAATTGAATCAAATGTAATTTTAGTTTGTTTTTGAAAGAATCAAGTAAATAAAAACGGAAATTAATTATGATTCAATCTAATCTAATCCTCGTTGGGTTTCGTTGGATTTCTGGTTCTGTATTTTTCTGATTATTCGTTTAGATACTTTACGTGGAGGACCAACTCATCAAAGTCATACTCAATTTTTTTTTTCTATTTCTTATATGACAAAGATCTGCCCAATCTCCACATTCCAGCCTCCATAGAGTCGAAAGGTGTCTCCGCGTCCTTATGGGTGATGAATTATTTTCTACCCTATAATCACTTTCCCACAGACGAAACGACGCAAGCCACTCGCTGCTCTATTGCCATTTCCATGGAAAGTTGTGGCGAACAGCCCCGTAGAAGCAAGCGAGCCAGAGTGGCTTGCATCTGGTGTATAAGAAAATAAGGGTCTTACCTTAACGTGCGGCACGTGACATCAGCAAGTTTGCTCCGTGAAAATGGCATTACTCTCCCGTCTAGCATTTCTAGCAGTATGTGCAGTAATGAGGGGTTTTGTACAGTTTGGCGTGCTTCCACCAATAGCAAGTCGTGTGCTGTCTGAAAATAATGGTGAATATATTACTGAATAAAATGTAATCGTACTTTTATTTATTCATTTATATTTTCCAAAATAAAATTAATAATCAAAAAAAGAATTCATATATGAATCAAACTAATATTCTTGACTTTTGTTTTCGAGTACAGGAAATTTTTAGAACATTTTCCAACACGGTCGAATCTAATTCGTTTGCACAGTTCCCTCGAGTTGACTGTTACCACCCTTTCATGCCTACGGTTGTGTTGTTTTTGGGACCAGTTACTCACTCATTATTAATGGCTGCATGGAGGTCAACATATTGCTCGGGACTATTCAGTAGTGTATACACATCCAAGGCCAAATAATAGATTCGGTTTTCTACAAACGCTCGTGCTTGGCTGGGCATATTTGGACAGTCCATCCGTAGAAGGTTGACTGCATTTCGCGCGCACGCGCGCGCACACACACACACACACACACGGAAATTTCACAGACATACTCCTATATATATATATATATATATATATATATATATATATATATATATATATATATATATATATATATATAAGAATATAATAATGTTAGCTTGGTTAAATCGGAAAAAAAACGTGAGAGGGTATTACAAAAAAGGCTCGCTCGGGTAGATAGAAAGAGACTTACATATATATATATATATATATATATATATATATATATATATATATATATATATAAATATATAATATAAATATAAATATATATATATATATATATATATATATGTAAGTCTCTTTCTATATATATAAATATATAATATATATATATATATATATATATATATATATATATATATATATATATATATGTATATATATATATGTAAGTCTCTTTCTATCTACCCGAGCGAGCCTTTTTTTGTAATACCCTCTCACGTTTTTTTCCGATTTAACCAAGCTAACATTATTATATTCTTATATATGTATGTTTGTGTGTGTGTGTCTATGTATATAGGTGGATACATAGATAGATACATAGATATGAACAGACTGAAAGATAGATAGATAGATAGATAGATAGATAGATAGATAGATAGATAGATATGAACAGACTGAAAGAGACAGACATATTTATATGAGCAGACTGAAAGAAATAGATAGATAGATAGATAGATAGATAGATGCCTATTTTCTACCTGCACCTGTCATTGGTTTTCCGTTCGATAAGACAAATTATCAGATATTATCAACACTAAAATTGGACTCGACAATCTGATTTCACATTTATGCCTGTTCACTTGCATTTACTTTTCCCTAATTCCCTTGAGAATAGTATCCACTCAGATCGTCTTCCCAACCCCATGTCATGCATTAAATAGCAGGGTTGATACAGATCTGCAGCATTTGGTTGCAAGCCAGTCTAGTAGAAGGAAAACACTGAATTTCAAATCGTGGAATAGATAAAGGAAAACAGCTCCAATATTTTCCCCCGGAAATCACGACAGAATGCAGCTAATCAAAAATCTACATAGAATAATTATCACCTAGCCCTTGAAGGAATATGGTATTAAAAATGACAGCGGCGAAATACTGGAAGACCTCTGTTTATAGATCTTCTTCGCGCTGCGAAAGAAACTTTACCGATCCACATAAATAAATGAGTAGTTGAATTAGTCCGGAAGTAGTGTAAGAACAGCGACATATTATTCAATGCACTGCAACGGGAAATAGTATTTTTATGTTCATAATGTTTATCAATCTGAGCAGTACAAATGCAGAAAGACCTATATATATATATATATAAAGACATTTTTATGTTTATATATTCTTTTTATAGACTCAAATATTTAAGTAAATGCCCTG
>OZ038487.1:25827911-25835411 GCA_964036315.1 Acanthosepion esculentum
CAAGGCGGGAAGCCGCTAGCACGCAAGGGGTTACAGAAGATTTGGAGCGAGAGCATATAGGAGTGATAGAGGAAAAGATGAGGAGAAGGATAGTGGATACATCAAGGCAACTGGAGATGTTGATTGACATTACATTTTAATAGTTGGAGATTATAGCTATCAGGGAAACAGGAATAAGGAAGGGAGTTCCGCAGGCAAGAGGTGCGAGATATGAAGCTATTGGAGTAGAAGTGACGCCTACATTTAACAGTTTCAACAGTGAAAGGGTGACAGCGGGATGCCAGCCTCGTACGACCCTTGAATTCATGAAGTCTGGGAACCAGCGAAAGCAGCTCATCGGAGCAATTACCGTGAAAGTATTTGTAAAAAAGACAGAGAGAGTCGACGGCGCGTCTGTGAGAGAGCGACTGCAGATGAAATTTACTGCGTTAACATCCTGGGTATGACTACATTCGGCATACTTTTGTTAAGAGATAGGAAGGTTATAAGGAGCGGGGAACCACCTCTTAATTGCTGTTGTTCCCAGGTTCACTCTGACCCGGGGTGGTAGCAACTGTTAGGGTCACAGCTATGGACAAATAGTGAAACCCCAAAACTGGTGGTAAAAAAATGTAGGTACAGATTTTAAAAAAGAAAACTATGAATTACAACAATACTTGGATTATTATCCTCATCTTTGTCGCAATATTTATTACGTTTCGGCCGTTGTACGCTCTGGGCTTCTTTGGGCGGTTTGAATGTCGAACTAAACCCTTAATTTCGTTTACTAGGGTAGACTGTTCTAGTTCACGTGCCATATTTAAGGGATGTCAGTTATCAGTTATCTCCTGTAAATTCCCCTTTCCAAGTTCTCCAATGCCTTAACCGGGTATTGAACTCACACTCTTTGGGTCTTGTTACTGGATCTAACCAACGCCTTTATCCACTGTGTCAATTGTCTTTAAGGACAGCTGTGTATGAATGTCTGGGTATTATAAACCTAATGTCTTCAGCAACCATTTTTACCAGTGTTCATATTGCAATTTTTGTTTTTATTATCGCTTTTCTCTGTCACTCTTTATTACTGCTTCCCATCTTGTATTCATTTCTATATGAGTACCGGTAAAATATTACGAACACAAGCTGTGAAAGACGAATGAGACTTAATAGCCATTCTTGTAGTTTTGTATAAGCTTATAGCACGACCACAATCTTTTGTTTCGTAGATTCCACTGAAGTGTATGGGGCAAGAGCTCCGTTTAAAAAGAACACGCCTTGCTGTTGTGGTTTCGATTGCAGGTAATGTTTTACTGGATAAAGTTTTTAGCCCCATGCTTAACCGGTTTTGTACTCAGTTTTCGCTTAGATCCCCTGGTGTTCCCAAGCAGTGCCTCCAATTAAGTACTGACCTTGTTCAACAATGCTTAACTTCGCTGATTAAATGAGAACTGCTCTCTTATTGTGATTTTTTCTGTAAGTTAAATGGGAGTGAAAATTATGACTAAAAATAGATGAAGAGACAGGTCAGCAAGAACTGTCATTGATAAGCCCATAAACTGCGCGGGAATTTAGAACGGAAGACCGTGGTAGAGCTATGGACGACAAAAATGATGAAAGGGAAACAGAAGAGTTTAGCTGCGGAAGATCAGAGAGAGATTTTAAAAGAAAGTATTTTTGGTTGTAGAGCATCATACTCCCTTGTGCAAATTAACTGAAACAGAAAGAATAATTCCGTTATTATTTACTTTTTTCCCCGTATTTTTCCAATGAAACATGGCCAGTTTTAACACTTCGTATTCCCATTTCACGAAGTTGTTTCTTGAAGATTGACTACAGATTCTCGATTGGATTTAAATCAGGAGAGTTTCGGGTACAATCTATAGTACTTTGATTTGCTCGTTGTTAACGCTTGTCAGTGTGTTTCTGCAGCGTTACAATTTTCGTACGCTTCCTTAGAGTAACGTCCATCGCAGACAATGGCCATAGGACAACTAATCGACAGTCGAGACAATAGTGTCTGGGCGTGATAAAAATCTGATGCAATCATGGATGATGCAATATTTTTCAAGGCCAAACAAATTTCATCATACACCCCGAAAATAGATTCATATTACTGCACACCACTGCAAATGACCTAATCTAAGGAAAAAATAGAAATCGATTACACCCTGTCACTCCAGTGGGTCTAAAAATGGCTGTATGGTGAAAGAAAGGAAACTAAAGCGGTTGTTTCAATTAATTTGCACAAGGATGTAGATATAAAAAGACTTGGAGGTTTAAGTGGTAGAAGCCATCATCTTCTACGTTTCGCCTCTTCATTATTTTCAGTATGAACATATTTTGCTTAAAAATTGCGTTTTTGTCTGTCGATGAAAATAATAAAGAAAATTGTTTAAAGACTGACCGGAAATTCGCATGAAACCCTATTTTTAGCCAAAACTATTTTAGCTGATTTTGCTAAAAGGGGTAACACGGGTGAGTGATTGCTCAATAAATAAAGAACTGGGTAAACCGCAAAGGCATTTCCAATTATTATACTCTACAAGTAACATCAACAATGCCGATTGTAAAATTATGCCACAAATTTGAAAAGATCTGAATGTTTATATACACCGTCATAACATCTGTAGAAAATATGGATCTGAATAGCATTGCTAAGGAGACACACACGCACACACACGCGCGTGCGCGCACAAACAGACACACAAACACACACACACACACACACACACACACACATATATATATATATATATATATATATATATATATATATATATATATAGTTAAATTTCCACATCAATTCTGTGGACAAGACAAATTGGTTTAAGATGATAATTGGAAAAAATCTTTTGCCGACGCATTTCGTCTTCCGACTTTTTCATTATTGCCTTGAAAATGTCCTAAGACGAAACGCGTCGGCAAAAGATTTTTTCCAATTGTCATCATATATATATATATATATATATATATATATATATATATATATATATATATATATATATATAGGGGTTAAATCTCCGACTGACGCCAATTCAGTAGGGTTTCGATACTAGCTAGAAGCAACCGGACGTCTAGCCACACTGATGAGCGAAACAGTTTGTCTGTGGATGACAATATATATGCTCCTGAAATGATTTCGGTTGAACTCTCTGGGGAGGAAGTGAGGGTTTGAAACAGTGACTATTACGGCTAATAATGCATGACTCTTCGGTAAATCGAATCGAGTTCTCTTAGTCACTGTGTGTTTATCTAAAAATAAATACTCTTAAATTCAGCTTCTTCTCTGCCGTGCGCCAACGGCTTAGGGGTAAAATCTCCGACTCGCAACAATTCAACTAGAGCCAACCGGACGTCTAGCCCCACTGATGATCTGTGATACAGCGAAACACTCTCTCCGTGGATGACTATATATATATATATATATATATATATATATATATATATATATATATATATATATATATTCAATTGTATGGATATGAGTTAGTAGCTTGTTTCACGCTTTTGCGATCATCAGACAAACTGTTTTTTTTTTTTTAAATGAATCTATTTATGTTAGTTTCTGTTTGATTATGTATGGTGGAGGGATTCTCTTCTCTGTTCGTTTTGGCATGATACTCATACGCACGCAGACATACATACACACGGGTGTACGCCTTATAGTTCACACAAACACACACATATAAACAATGCAAGATTAGGTGCAGATATATATCAATATGTTTGAGCATACATACATACGCAATTGTATCCCATTTCGGTGTTGACACTGAACGTATATATACGTCTTTCTCAAACAACGTGGCTCCGCTGACTCGGAGCACCGTCTACCGGATGGGAGGATTCCGAAGGGCTTTCTGTACTGAGAGCTGACCACAGACGCGAGGCCATGAAGATGACGTCATCTTCGTTTCAAGAACGTCTGCGAAAGAGTCCTGAGGGCCATGGGCATGAACATCAAGACGTACGAATAGATTGCCTAAGATCACTCACACTGGTGACGCGATTTACACAGAAGGCTAGAGAGAGGGGACGAGAAACGAAGGTCTGCCGATAGGGAGAGCGTGCTGATGGAAAGCAAACAAGGCCACATTGGGAGAGAGCGTCTTCACATGCATTCGTTGTAATTGAGACTGTCACCCCTGTGTGGGCCTATACAGCCGCAACAGATGCTGCACTGCCATCTATCAGCAAGTGAGGCATAAGTCTTGGGGCCCAGATGGATGCCACACACACACACACACACACACACACACACACACACACACACACACACACACACACACACACAAAACAAACTGAATGCTTAATCAGAATGGCAAAACTAAACATTTTATCAGAACAGGAAAACTAAACGCTTTATCAGAATGGCAAATCTAAACGCTTTGTCAAAATGTCAAAACTAAACGCTTTGTCAAAATGTCAAAACTGGACGTTTGTCAGTGTTTTGTCTTAGGCAGGTGTTAGGGTAACCTAATCCCAACCCCTGCCTAAGACAAAACCAGAAAACGCCGACGTAACACACAAAGGTGAAACAGATTGTCATTAAAAACGTTTTCTATTTTGTCCCTGTCATGTTTTTCATATCTCTCTGCGTAGTTGTAATCGTAGTAAAGTTCTCCGTGTCCTGAATAGGAACCGGGTTTGCTAGGCATAACTCCTATGTTCGACATTTGTTCTCTATTCATTCTTGTCTATCTCATTTGCATACAGTCTCTTTTCTTCCTTTTTTGTTAGGATTTTACTAAAATGCATTGAAAGCTTTACAAAAAAGAAAAAAAAGTACTTATTATTTCAGTTTTGAGCGTTGTTAATGACGTCACTTCTCACTGACTTCCAGCAAGTTTAGAAAGGCTGAAATTTTTCTAAACACGTAAAACATATCTTAGATTATGAAATGGATAAAATCCGACAATTATTTTAAGACATTTTTATGTTTATACATTCTTTTTATAGATATAAATATTTAAGTAAATGCTCTGTTTATAATAAACAGTATTAAACAACATTTACCGGCCTGAATGTCCGAGAAATTTTCATAGAAAATATTCGTCCTCCGACAGGATTCGAACCTGACGTGCCTTTAACCAATTTGGCCACAGAGGAGCGTTCTGTTAGCAATGTCGAATTTACTGCCTTTAAACTTCAATCTTCCATGATTCTCTCACGTACATTCATATCTGCTCATGGCGTATCCAAATGTAAACAAATGACGTCACACATTATGAAATTGACAAAGTCCGACAATTATTTTAAGACCTTTTTATGTTTATACATTCTTTTTTATAGATACAAATATTTAAGTAAATGCTCTGTTTTATAGTAAACAGTATTAATAACATTTACCGGCCTGAATATCCGAAAGATTTTCTCAGCGGAGGACGAATATTTTCTATGAAAAATTCTCGGACATTCAGGCCGGTAAAATGTTGTTTAATACTGTTTATTATAAACAGAGCATTTACTTAAATATTTGTATGTATAAAAAGAATGTATAAACATAAAGATATCTTAAAATATCTTAGATTCCTTAACTATAGATTTTATATAAGTTGGACATATAAAAAAGTGTGGTTGACGTGAGTTTATAGATGGTAAAATATTTATCAGAAATCCCTTAAAGTATTTCCTGCGTAAGATTCGATAAAAAATCATTATATGGGATGAAAAATGCCTCAAACTTAAAAAGTTTTCTGACGAAATCTTTCTTATTAAGAAGAAAGACCGAAGGTTTTTTTGGTTTATTAAGATATATATTTTGATGTTTTTTAAAACTTTCGAAATTTTGGTTAAGAACTTTGTTTTTCTTGTATCAGCGCCTGAACATAAATTAATATAAGTAATTTAAGCGTCTTTTTGCGGTGCGAAGCGCATAGATTTGAAAATTCTTGTAAATATCAGATAATTGTTGGATTTTAATGTAACCATTAGGAATTATTCACGAATAAATTATTTTGAAATGTTTCTATTTTAGAAAATCTTTGTAAGAAATTTAAAAAACTGTAAACTCACATTTATATAATATTATGAAATTTCGAGAAATTATTTTTTGCAGCAATTAATGTTTATATTAGTTATAAGGAAAGAATTTAAATCATGAAATTATTTTGGTCAAACAGGATCCCCAGTTACAGAAAATCTGCTCTGAATCGTAAAATAAAAAAAGATATGCGCAAAAAAGACATTATATAATTAGAAAAGCTTTTAATTGCTTTCATGTATAAAATATATTATGGGCATTATTGTTGTAAGAAAATATTTTTTTCGATGAATAATGAATAAGAATCTTTTAAATTTTTTACAAAAAAAAAAAAAATTAATTACAATAATTTATGAAGTTTTAAATCTTTTAGAATTCTGTATTAACTTGTAGCGTTTATGTGACATTGTTATTAAATAAAAAAAACTTCTTTTCTTTTTATGTAACATGTCATTTCATGACATAGGTGATTATGGCTTTCCACTTCCCTCTATCCCTTGCAGCACTCAACAAGTTCCTCTCCTCTGCTTCCTCCCCCAGACTACATTCTGTTATCCACCTGCTCAAACTCGCCAGGTATGTCAAGCGTTGCTTTCCCTTGTCGCTCTTTCCCTCTACTCGACCAGTGAGTATCAGATTCACCAGGCCCTCCTTCTTCATTATGTGTCCCAGAAATTTCAGCTACCTCTTTCTGATGTTAAGTATAAACCTTCTCCTTGTTTGCAACCACACCTCATCGTTGGTCACATGCTCGATCCATGATATCCTTAGCATCCTTCTGTAGAACCACATCTCCGTCGCCTCGAGTCTCGTCTTCATCTTTGTGGAGACCGTCCAACATTCGCTGCCGTAAAGGAGGACAGATGTCACGTAAAAGCTCAGTACTCTTTTCTTTGTTACCAATGATGTTAAGTATAAGCCTCCTCCTTGTTTGCATCATCTCTGAGACCTCATCGTTGCTCACACGCTCGGTCCATGATATCCTTAGAAACCTTCTGTGGAACCACATCTCCATCGCCTAGAGTCTCTTCTTCATCTTTAGAAAATCTCACTACAATTAAACTTTCGAGAAATTCTTTTTGCAGTGCTTAATGCTTTTATTAGTTACAAGGAAAGCTGCCCGGAAGAATTTAAATCATGAAATTTTTTTAATCAAACAGGATCCCCAGTTACAGAAAATCTGCTCTGAATTGTAAAATAAATAAAAATGGACAAAAATACATTATTTAATTAAAAAAGGCTTTTAATTGCTTTCATGTATAAAATATATTATATTGTCATAAGAAAAATATTTTTTCGATGAATAATGAATTTTTACAAGAATTTTTGTAATTTTAGGAAAAAAAATAATTAGAATAATTTATCAAGTTTTAAATCTTTAAAATTCTGTATTAATTTGTAGCGGTTAAGTGACATTGTTATTAAATAAAAACTCCACTTAGTAATCATAATCGTTCTGGGTATGACGATAAACGACATCCGCGTCCTGGGTTTGACGATAGACTACGTCCGCGTCCTGGGTATGACGATATACTATA
>OZ038487.1:25845411-25862911 GCA_964036315.1 Acanthosepion esculentum
ACCACAACTACTACTACTACTAATATAAAAATGAGAAGAAGAAGAAGAAGAAGAAGAAGAAGAAGAAGAAGAAGAAGAAGAAGAAGAAGAAGAAGAACAACAACAACAACAACAACAACAACAACAACAACAAAATTGAAAAAGCTCTTCTGGAGAATTGGTATTGAGAGCAAGATTGTAGACCTCCAAAAAACCGCTATCATTTATTCTGCGAGGATTCTTCGAAAAGTTCTTGACGTGCACGGAGTCTTGTTGACACCATGCCTAGAATTTCCATTGACGGTGTTATTATGCGACACCAACATAATAATAATAATAATAATAATAATAATAATGATAAGAAGAAGAAGAAGAAGAAGAAGAAGAAGAAGAAGAAGAAGAAGAAGAAGAAGAAGAAGAAGAAGAAGAAGAAGAAGAGTATGGCAACAATAAATACCCTGTTTTGTACCAGATTTGTTCCTCAGTTGCCTGACTTGGGGATATCTTGTATGGGTTGATGCAATGTGTATATACAATAATGAGGGAACCCTATGGCCAGGTATTTAGAGAGTATTTTTAAATATTCTGTGTAAAATGTCATGATTCCATTTCTGACCTTAGGTCTCCAGTTGGGACCCGCAAGGAAATGTGTATAAAAATGAAATCAAAGAAAACAGTAATAATAATAATAATAATAATAATAATAATAATAATAATAATAATTGATATGGCAGTCCCTGCAGACTGCAATGTATCTTTGAAGATATTCGAAAAGCTGTCAAAATACAAGGACCTTGAAATAGAAATCTAAAAATTGTGGCACATGGGAACATCAACAATCCCTGTTGTAGTTGGAGCCCTTGGACTGGTTGGAAAAGATTCCAGTAGGCTGATTGAAAGGATCCCTGGAGTCCATGCCCCAAAGAGATACAAAAAATTGTTCTGACAAGTACAGCCCACACATTACGAAGGGCTTTATCTATGTAATTATTTTATTTTATTTTATTTTATTTTTTGTGATTTCCCAGGTTTACCACAGAATGAGTCTAAAATGCGGAAACATTGTCGTTGTCTACCCCAGGGGTCGGCAACCTTTTGCTAACTATGTGCCGACTTAGGGTTTTAAAATCATTCAGTGTGCCAACAGCACACGTATTTTTATACAAAGTCAATATACCTGTTCTAAAATATATTTCATATAGTAATATATAGTATATATACTTAAGTATATATTAATATTGAAACAGCTAAATATCTTCTTTGCGTTGAATTAGTTATTGGTTCGGACTTCGTGATGTCATTTGCGGCTGCGTGCCATTGGAAATTGATTAGCGTGCCGTGTCTGGCACACGTGCCATAGGTTGCCAACACCTGTACTAGACTATTGTTTCATTGGGCGCTTGTCACTTTAGGACAACAAAGGGTGTGATCTACTAATTAGAGACGGCGGGATCAAGGTAGTGATAGTAACAGAAGTTAGAAAAGAAGACACAGAAATCCGAAGGCATATCTTCTATGCACCGTGTCCATTCAGGACGTTGGCGATCATGTCTCTCCAAAAATTCCTTTCCTTTGTAGATTTTGTCTTTTTTTTAAAATTTCTCCTAAACACTATTCTGGAAATCATTTATACAACCGTGTTAGGTAGGCAATTCGTTGCTTTCCTCTGTCTCAAGAGCCCCCAGTATGTCCTGCGAGTGTCAAATTTTCCAAGCCATTTTTCCTCATTATATGCCCTAGAGCAGGGGTCGGCAGCCTTTTGCTATGTGCCGACTTAGTGTTTTAAAATCATTCAGTGTGCCTGTTGTGGATTCCGGGATGAAATCCGATATCAATGAATAACAAACTCCAGGAATGGATAAGGAAAATAAATGTATTAACGTAATAATACAAACTGGTAATACAGGTTAGTAGATCCAGGGATGCGGGTTAGTAGCAATAATATATATACAGTCTTGGTATTGAAGTATCGCGGTATGACTCCTTACTGAGTCTACGTGCTCGCTAACTGTGTCGCTTGCCGCCGTCTCTGGGTGTGACTTACTCTACTACTACTGAACTCTACTACTCTTCTGTCGTTCCATTTCAACTCCTTGACTCAACGTACCACTACTCGCCTCGGGTATTACTGGTAGTAGTATATGTATACCTTGGGTGAGTCCATTTGTGTGAAAAAGGGAGACCCCTTAACAGTGCCAACAGCACACGTATTTTTATACAAGGTCAATATACCTGTTCTACAATATATTTTATATAGTAATATATAGTATGTATATATACTTTATTATATAAAAAAATTGATACAGCTAAATATCTTCTTTGCGTTGTAGTAGTTATTAGTTGGGACTTCGTGATGTCATTTGCGGCTGCGTGCCATTGGAAATTGCTTGGCGTGACACGCGTGCCGTAGGTTGCCGACTCTTAGTCTACACAATTCATTGGAAGTTGTGTCAGAAATTGGGTTTTCAGCGAGAAAAGGAATAGTACAATCTGAAAAAGTCCCTGAGTCAAAAACATGCAAGATTTTCTGGGATATTTCGATGTATGCCGATCAGAAAATAGAGTACAACAAAGCGGACAGATTGGTGGAAAATAAAATAGAAAAAAAAACAAGGTTATTCATTCATCCATTTTGTCCTTTCGATATTTCAAAAATACGCCCTTAAGTATGCGCCCGACGGGGTCGTCAGTGATGTTATTTGACTTGGTTCATCAGGGAATTTCGGGTCTTTCAACATCATACTCCCCATCACCAAATCAAACTCAATCAGGGGAGATCAATCCCTGATCCCCACCTCTCAATCAAACGCTAACAGCTACGCAGGCCTTTTAATGACGAAGAAAGACCACGTTTTCCGCACACCCGATTGGATATTTGTAACAACCAATCCGCTGATCGGACTATCTTTTAAATGGTCCATGGTGGGGACTGGCTTCTTTTCTTTTTTTGGTGGATAGCAGTTTCAATGGATAACCGAGGAGCTAATCTTAATGTTCCTAAATTTAACCCTTTTCCCTAAGTATTGTGCAGTGTCTTATTCTAAATATTTGCCGTTTTATTTTATTTGTGTTTTTTTTTAAAGTGGGAGGAATTAAACTCAACCCTACTATCACATTTTTGTCGTTTAGTCTGATTCTTAACATTATTACAGGTCAGTTTACTTTAAATGGATGTATTCGCAAAATGAAAATAATTGTCCATAAACATGTCGTATATTTGACTGTACTCACAAAAAATAAAATAAAAAATAAAGTAAAAATAATAGAAAAAAAAATAAATACATAAAAACCATAATATTCATTAAAATTGATTTAAAACTATTCACAAATTTGAAGTCGGTTAAATACAATAAACTACGAAATACTTTTGAAATTAAATTATATCGATAGAAGGATAGACGAACAGGAAAAAGCAAAAGTAGCAAACTACAACATATAGTAGATTTTAACCCGTAAGGCTTTGGATATTGAAGGGGATCACAATCAAGCCCGTCCTGGGTATGACGATAAACTACATCCAGCAGCAGGGCCTCTGATCAGGAGGTTTTGAGGAAGCGTGGAACCCCCTCTTAATTGCTGGTGTTCCCAGGTCCACAGTGAGCCGGGGTGGTAGCACCTGTTAGGGTCCCAGCTATGGGCAAATAGTGAACTCCCAGGTTTTCCCAGCATATATCCACGTCCTGCGTATGGCGATAAACTACGTCCGCGCCCTGGGTAGGGCCTTGAACTACGTCCAACAGAAAAAATCGTTTTTGAAAAAATAGTATTACCGGCTACACGTTTTCGAAAGAATAAAGTTGCCAGGAAAAAATAATGTTTGCAGCTATAAGTTTTTAGGAAGAAATAATGTTGCCAGCTATAAGTTTTTGAAAAAATAATGTTGCCAGCTATACGTTTACTAGTACTATCTCTCTCTCTTTCTCTCTCTCTCTCTCTCTCTCTCTCTATATATATATATATATATATATATATATATATAAATATATATATATTTAATATATATATATATATTAAATATATATATTATATATATATATATATTTAATATATATATTTAATATATATATATATATATTTAATATATTTAATATATATATATATATATATATATATATATATATATATATATATATATATATATATATATATATATATAAAGTGGACATGGAAGTCAGCACTTAGAGGCGACAGTCTGTTTCATGCTAGTGCAATCGTCAGGCAACTAGTGCTATATATATATATATATATATATATATATAAATTTGGCATTAAATGACCTACAGTGGTTGATATGTCAAATAACCCAACCAACTAACCAACCAAGATCATGCCATCCTACTAAAGGAAAGTTTCACTGACCGACATGAGAAGGGATACAGGTTCGATTCCTATCGGGAGGTACATTTTTCCTTGGTAGGACTTCTCGATCGACGCCGCCGTTTGTTATAAAGTTCACTCTTTAATAAAATAATAAACAAAGATAGCAATTCGAACACGTGATACACTAAAAGAAAATAAAACGTTTATAGTAATTAGAAATGCTATTGGATTAAAACATTAGTTTATATATATGCGTGTGTTAGATATGATATATATACGAGGGTCATTCAATAAATTTGTTGAATTTTTCGGTATAAGGACTTCTAATACAGATAGAAGCTTACTCTTTTTTATTTATTTATTTATTTTTTGTTTTACTTCTTTTTCACATGGATTTAATTTCTTTTGCAGATTAAAAAAAAACTTTGAGAGTTTTGGCGATTAACAAAGATGGCCGACCAAGAAGCATGCTCCAGGATTGAACAGCGGTCAGTTATCAAGTTTTTGGTTGCTGAAGGGTGCAAACCAGTTGAAATTCATAGGAGAATGTCAACTGTGTATGGTGCCACATGTTTCAGCCAAAAAATGTCTACAAGTGGGCTAAATTGTTTAAAGAAGGACGGAGCAGTGTTGAGGATGAAGACAGCGGACGGAAAATGGCAACAAAGAATACTGAGATGTTACATGACATCTGTCCTTCTCTACGACAGCGAATGATGGACGATCTACTCAAAGATGAAGAAGAGACTCGAGCCGACAGAGATGTGGTTCTAGAGAAGGATGCTAAGGATATCATGGACCGAGCGTGTGAGCAACGATGAGGTCTTAGAGAGGATGCTTATACTTAACATCAGGAAGAGGCAGCTGAAGTTTCTCGGACACAAAATGAGGGCCAGGAGAGTCTGATACTCACGGGTCGAATAGAGTGATATGGAGACAAGGTAAAACGACGCATGATATACCTGAAGAGCTTGAGAAGGTGGATGACAGAACGTGGTCTAGGAGAGGAAGCAGAGGCAAGGAATTTGCTGAGAGCTGCCAAATATAGAGGGAGGTGGAGAGCCATGATCGCCTACGCCCTGAAAAGACATGGCACATGAAAAGAAAGAAATGTTGTTAAGATTGTGGCCGCCAATAATGAATTCTTGCAGAACTTCTAATTCTCTCAGGATTACTTCATAATAACGGTTGAATAAATCTTGTGAGAAGACAGATCCTTGTCTTATTACCTTTTCTAAGTTTGTGCATTTACTGAATTTTTTGTTTTGTATGTATGCAGGCGGCTTGCTCCCAGTATAAGTTCTAGAAAATTTTAATATACTTCCCAAATAGTTTAAACTTTCGTCGCAGTTTCAACAGTTTTTTTTTTCTGGCGTAATTTATCAAAAACTTTTGCATGATCTATAAAACATAGGTATCCATCTTTTTGCATTTCTATTTCTTTTTCTGAGATCATTCTGAGTATGAATATTATTGTTTTCCTTCACAAATGTATGGCCATTCAAGATGGATGCACTGACAGACGAAAGCACACCTTTAGAAACTAATGTGTGCTTGGAATATGTATCATAATAGAAATATATATATATATATATATTTATAATCCTTTCAACCAAAACACGGCAATAAAGCCGCAGTGGGTGTCACTGAGCGTAAAAGAATATGAGAAAACTTAAAACTTATTAAATAGAGAAAACAATAAAAGAACAGAAATTAAGATCTCAGAAAATAAGAGCTGATACTGCACTTACACTTTTGAAGATCACAGTTTGCTGGAAATCAAGAAAAAGGAAGAGAGTTAACCCAGCGCGAAGGGAAGGAGAAGTAAGTTACGACTGACACTAGCCATTTCACTTGTAAAATGATGAAACCTAGCTGCCAATCTAGTACTGCGCTCAAATTAGTAAAATCCAGTGAGCAAAGAGGAAAGGTTATCAGAAACATTACCATGAAAATATTTATATAAAAGTCACAGGGAAGCTGTATTACGTCGGTAGGAAATTGATGTGGACCCGAAGTAGGAGCCACGGAAGGAAAACACGGAACATGGGTTAGAGGTAAGAAGGATATATTAAACAGAAAATTTACAAAGAATAGTGTAAGAGTAAGCAGAGCTTACTATCCAGTGGTGTCCGATATTGGTATCGTACGCGGCTGCGCATTACTGGTGCTACTCCCATGATACTACCATTCACATAATAATATAGTACTGGGAGAGTCCATGACGTAGGAAAGTATCGGTCTCACAACAGAAATGAATAAAGCCGAGATTTCAGGTCATTACCAATAATAATGTAAATTCTTCTTCGTATTTAATCAAGAATCTCTAAATACATAGCTGAAGAACCATAGCAGATGTGGCAGCAATGAAACCCCTGAGACACTGTTAGAGTTTTTGGGTACCTTGGGATATTAATGAGCCAGCCAAAATAAACAGACTCATTTTATATATTTCACCAATAGAAGAGTTAACCAATCAGAAGACTCAAAATAAAGGCGGCCATGTTTTTTTCAGGAATATTCACTGCCAGCCTTTGATATCGAAGACTGAAGAATTACGGAACAGCTGCTGGTGGTATTGGCGATATAGTCAGATTCAGTAGAGTGTCTGACTCGTGTGTGTTAATCTTTAACGTTGTTTCATTGAACAGATTACGTACTGCGCTGGATTCTAAATTCATAGACTCTGGTGAACATGGTCAACAGACACAAGGTATTTTGATAAGTGTGAGAGAATATGCTCAAAAAACATTAACAATAAATGAACAAGACAGAAAATAATTTTTGACAATGAATTTAAGTTCAACGTTCACTGAAAAGTAAGAAGCTGGAAGAGAACTCTACAATTAATGAGAGTATGAGAGAAAAAACTGTTAGGTTAAAACTTAGGGTGGTAGGAAGCTTACTGAAGTCGAGATGCTAGGTCAAGACTAATAACATTACACATACTTTTAGGAATTCTATCAAGAATCTCTAAATACATAATTGAAAAACCATAGCGGATGTGGCAGTAATATTCAATGCATGGATGAATGCTAGACTTATAAATATGTAAGATAAATTCTGGTGAGAATGACACAGTGAACAAACTTTCTTAGAAGAAGGCCAAACAATTAATTCAATATAATCTTTCCACTTCATGCCAGAAGAAAAACGTTAACCTTGAAAAAGTGCAAAGAGTCATTCTCTTGAATGTTATCATTATAAAATCTATTTGTGCTTTGAATGAATGTTACTCTTTAAAGCAGTCAAACTTTTAGAGCCTATTGCACAAAGTTGGCAGACATGGTAAACATACATTTTGTTGCCATTAGGTCTATTCTTGTAACTGATTGCATGTCTTTTCAGCCCACAAACTGATTTGCGAACTTTTCAGCAAAAGTGAGCAGAATTCCCCGTACTTAACGCCAGAACAAAGAGAACTCATCAGAACAATTGCCAGGAAAATATATATAGACAAGACAAAGGGAAGGTACATTACCACGGTCGGAAAATGACTGAAGCCGAGATGCCAGGTCAGGACCAATAATATTTCAGATACTTCTTTGTATTTTATGAAGAATCTCTAAATGTGTCGTAGAAGCATCAGACCAGATGTAACAGCAATGGACGGATGGTAGACTTATAAGTGTGTAAGATAGATTCTGGCGAGAAAAGTTTTCAAGTACGACATAGTGAACTAACAATTGAATCAATAAAAGAAAGAAATATATGTTACAATAACGATCGTGACTGAGGTTCGAATTCTAAAGACGAGTAAAATTTAGGATGCCGACTTTCAAGTGCAGCAGATAAACATTTTATAAGATATTTTTCAAAGAATGTTTCGGGACCTTTGCTCTCTTCATCAGCCAATACAGATTTAATGATGCAGAATACCGTACAGACTTCTACTATTCCTATTACTCTGATGCAAAATAAATTATTGCAGAAACAATCTCTTATGCTAAACGTGCGGCACCAGTCCACGAGTAAACCAGAACGATTAACAGAAAAAAAACTATTTAGGAAGACAATCATGAACGAGGTTCGTATTCGGTTAAGTAAATTTATGGATGCTTTTATTCAAGTCAGGGTCGAAGTACTCGGTTGTTCAGCGCAGCAGAATATTTTTCTAAACACCATGACCTTTTGCCAGACTAAGCTAAGCTTCTTCAACTTTCATTCATATGCTTTCGAGATCCATATGAATCAACAGAGATTAGCTAATCGGGAGCGATCAAAATAAAAACCAATTTTATTTATTAATCACCAAATACGCACCGAAATCGGAGACGTTTATTTTTTTTTAAAAATATTTGCCCGATTCGAAAAGACAAAAGTATGCGTAATTTTTTGTTCAGTTTTGCTTGGAATATATTACCTCTAAATATTTATTCCTAAGAGAGCTTTTCAATGTATGTTTCATATCATAACAAAAAATGTTTAAATATATATCATTAACAAAAAATAAAAATCAGAAAAATTGAGAAAAGACGAAAACATTACTTTTGATATAAAATCGTTTTTTTACCATCGATATTCAAAATCAGCGTAGTCATATAGATATAAATAAAGAAACACATAAACTTACACACACGCATATAAAGACATATTCATACACAGAGACACACGCATATATATATATATATATATATATATATATATATATATAGAGAGAGAGAGAGAGAGAGAGATAGATAGATAGATACATATATATATAGGTACACACGCATCGTAAACATACACTTCGTAAACATACACTTCGTACACACACACTTATATATATATATATATATATATATATATATAGATAGATAGATAGATAGATAGATAGATACATACATACATACATACATACATACATACATACATACATACATACATACATACATACATAAGCATTGTTATCTTTGGGAATGAAGACTTCGAGCGTTTTTCTGCAATGGCTGTCCAACATTGCTGCAAAAGACCTGTGGTATCCATCTTGGGGCTAAGCTTTTACTCTTTGGGGGTGAAGTGCAACGCACACACATACACTGACATACAGATACACGCACCCACTCATACACAAACATACACACATATGTGTGTGTGTGTGTGTGTATATATATATATATATATATATATATATATATATATATATATATATATATATATATATATATGTACACACACACACAGAGAGGGAGAGATAGATAGATAGATAGATAGATAATAGTAGCAGTACGTATATATATACATATATATATATAATATATATATATATATATATATTTATATATACATATATTTATATATACATATATGTATATAATATACATATATATATATATATATATATATATATATATATATATATATATATATACATATATATATATATATATATGCACATTTCATTAAAAACGACAAGGTGCTTTTATTTAGTTTTTTATATAATTTCTCTTGCGATCTAAAAATGTTTTTCTTTTCAGATGAAAAATTATATAAAAACTGTCCGAATGTTCTTTTTATCCGAGCGCCTTCGGCTATACATTTAGCCATTTTCAAGGTTTATATTTCAACTGTTAGAATTAGAAATAGTTTGTTATATGTATGTTTTATAAAATACATATAATGAAATACATAGAAATAACAAACTATTTCTAATTCTAATTCTTGTCAGTCGTTTTTAATGAAATGTACATGAAAGAAGGATTGCTGCCTAAATACACAAATATATATATATACATACATACATATATATATTTCCAAGAGGATAGAATGCAGGTAGAACTCAATGATCAGGACAGAGTAATAATATAATAAAATATAATAATTTTTTTATAATAATTTTTATTATAATTTTTATTATTTTATTATATTTTATTATTTTATTATATTTTATTATTTATATATATATGTATGTATATATATATATATATATATATATATATATATATTTTAGAATTGGACATAGCCCGACAATTTATTTAAAGACATTTATATATTATGTTTAAACATAATAAATTGTCGGGCTATGTCCAATTCTAAAATATATGACGTCATTTGTTTACATTTGATACGCTAGAGCAGATATGAATAGAAGAGATTCATGGAAGATTTAAGTTTAAAGATAGTAAAATCGACCTTGCTAACCAGACGCTGCTCTGTGGCCGAAAGGTTAAGGCACATCACGCGAAATGATGGTTCCGTATAGGATACAGGTTCGATTCCTGTCGGAGAGCGAAAATTTTCTATGAAAATTTCTCGGACATTCAGGCCGGTAAATGTTATTTAATACTGTTTATTATAAAACAGAGCATTTGCTTAAATACTTGTATCTATAAAAAGAACGTTAAACATAATATATAAATGTCTTTAAATAAATATATATATATATGTTTGTGTGTATGTGCATATATGTGTGTGTGTGTGCGTGTATAATTAACTATATGTATATATATATATATATATATATATATATGTATTTAGATACGCAAGCCTTACTAATAAAAACAAACAAACCAACACTTAATAATATTAAATTTGAACATGGACATAATATCTTGACCGTGTTTTGAAACAAAAAAATGAATCATTTTATAAAACATACATATAACAAACTATTTCTAATTCTAAAAGTTGAAATATAATCATTGAAAATGGCTAAATGTATAGCCGAAAGCGCTCGGATAAAAAGGACATTTGGACTGTTTTTATATAATTTATCCTCTGAAAAGAAATACTTTATTAGATCGCACGAGAAATTATATAAAACAAACTAAATAAAAGCACCTTGTCAGTCGTTTTTAATGAAATGTGCATAAAAGAATGATTGCTGCCTAAATACACAAATATATATATATATATATATATATATATATATATATATATATCTTTCAAACATGTAGTGTTGAATGTTAAAGACAACATAGTCTTACATATTTTCTTTTGAATTTTCTCATATTCTCTAATGAGACTTTTTATTTGAAAATAGTTTCGAAATATGTATTGTCCATACGATGACCTAGCGCTTTCGAACATCATTGTTCATCTTCAGGGTCAATATTTTAGTCAAAATTTTTTTTTTATTTTTAAACAAACATTTGCCAATTATCTTGTAGCGTAATCATATTGCTACTTTTTTACAAACTAAAAACGTTAAAATCCTTTTAAATTCAAAAGACGCGATGATGTTATATCACGTGCATGGCGTAGATTTTTATCATGTGACAGCGTGAAAAAGATTTCCAATACACAAGCCAAAAGATCGAAGAATACGCTACAAAATTTAAATATATTATAAACATTGCAATATGTTACCAGATATATTATAATCTATACGATTAATAAGAGGTCTTTTGCTTTTAATATGTAATGCCTCTAAGATTTTAAGGCGTCTAATGTCTGTATGTTTATCTATAATTTTAGTATTTTCTACAAGTATTTTACGTATATCAGATTGCGTAAGGGAAACGGTATGTCACTTAATATATATATATATATATATATATATATATATATATATATATATATATATATATATATATACATACATATATCTGATTGAATAAATTACAGACATTACGTCTGATAATTTTTAAAGAAATCCGTTCATATTTATAAATAACCTTCCATGTATTGATATTAAAGGATGCGAGAAATGGGCTATAACTGTTCAAATCTCTTTTATTTTCATTTCCCAAGTACTTGCCTCCCCACCCGCCAACGAAGATGATCTTGGAAGAAGATCGAAAGTACATTTATAAATATCTAAAACGTAAAGTAAACAAATACACGAGAAAGCAAGAGAAATTTAGAAATAGTCGTTCATAAATAAACAGCCACAGATATCGAAAATTTTATTAATTTTCGAAAAAGATAGCAGAAAAAAAATGAAACAAGAAATTGGGAATTAAGCCTAAAATACACGGAGATGATGAAGTCATTATCTCTCTGGCGTTCTGAACTCATCCAGAGAGGACGCGTTTTTTCAAAGCTGTAAAAATTAAGTTTAACTGAAAAGAATGTAAATATTACTTAATAATAATGAAGTAATTTAATATAATTCGCAATTATTATTTGTTTATTATATATACAGGGTGTCCGTAAAGTTCGTGTGCACTTTAAAAAATTTATAACTTTATTTTTATTTGCGATAGAAATAACCTGTAAAAAATGTTATAAAGTTTAATGTATTAATATTATTATTATATTCACTCTTTAGTATTTCAAGATATTTTTGTGTAATTTTGGTAAATATATTTGTTAAAATGAGATATCAGAATTACTTTCATGTCTGCGTAATTTATACGACAATTTATCCATCGCACCAAATATATATATATACACACACACACACATATATATATATATATATATATATATATTAAACATGTAGTATTGAATGTTAAAGACAACAAAAAGAAAATATGTAAGACTATGTTGCCTTTAACATTCAATACTACATGTTTTAAAGAAAAGTTGCTGCCAAATTACACACACATATATATATATATATATATATGCTTTATTATGGGATATTACATTCAAACATGTAAATAAACGCCACATAAAAGAAATCATATTTCGATGTATATAAGCACATCTCATTAGGCGTTAGTTAGTTGAGCCCTCTTTTAAATTAATGTATATCAGATTGCGTAAGGGAAACAGTATGTGACTTAATATGTTGTTTAATATATATATATATATATATATGTGTGTGTGTGTGTGTGTGTGTGTGTGAAAGCCAGGGTTACAAACTCATATCCATAGGATATATATATATATATATATATATATATATATATATATATATGGTGCGATGGAAAAATTGTCGTATAAATTACGCAGACATGAAAGTAATTCTGATATTTCATTTTTACAAATATATTTACGAAAATTACACAAAAAATATCTTGAAATGCTAAAGAGTAAATATATTAATAATATTAATACATTAAACTTCATAACATTTTTTTACAGATTATTTCTATCGCAAATACAAATAAAGTTATAATTCTTTTAAAGTGCGCACGAACTTTATGGACACCTGTATATTATTATTGTTATATATATTTGAAGTGATGTATATATTGTTTATTACTATTTCGTTTCTGTTACCGGGTTTTGTACAACTAAGATCTTTGTCTTATTTTTACTTTCTCTTTGTCTTTACCGAAACTTTCTTTACCGACATTGCCCATTCTACTTGAATTTATTTTTTATCAGTTGATAGTACATATGTTTGTACAGTTAAGCAGGTAGTATCGATGGCCACACGTATTCGAGGATACCCGTCTACTAGCCGATCCCTATTGCAGACGCTTACTCAGGCGCATTTGTGTTTATTCAACACCCACAGAGCGCACCTATGGTTTATACTGTAACTATTCTGGGAGAGAGCGTGTTACCTAGAATGATCATCTCGGCCGTGGTATGGTAATTTTTTTTTATGCCGCGCGCTCCAGTCTCTTTCCTGACAAATCGACCATGGTGAGATTCGATCCCGGGTCTCATGGTCAGAATGCGAACTCTCTAACCACTCAGCTCCTGGTCACTAAACAGAAAATAGAAATTGTTTTATTGTATGTTATCTATTAAGTACACACGGGAATATCAGGGTCATCAATCTGAGACCAGGAGCGAGTCAGAGAGAAAGAGAAAGAGAGAGAAAGAGAGAAAGGCTGAGAGAGAGAGAGAGAGAGAGAGAGGGAGAGAAAGAGGGAAAGAGATCGGGGTATACGTAAGGTTGTTTGAAATGTGCTATATTTTTAGAGAAATGGTATCTAGATAGATAGAGACATTAGGGCATAGAAATCAACACAATCTGGAGACTAGACGTTTTGCAGCTTAAGCGATCAAACCACATTATCTATCTATCTATCTATCTATCTATCTATCTATCTATCTATCTATCTATCTAACCATCGCATTCAATACATATCTATCTATACATCGGGTTCCTTATCTATCTATCTATCTATCTATCTATCTATCTATCTATCTATCTATCTATCTATCTGAATCTCTTCATTATCTATCTATCTATCTATCTATCTATCTATCTATCTATCTATCTATCTAACCATCGCATTCAATACATATCTATCTATACATCGCGTTCCTTATCTATCTATCTATCTATCTATCTATCTATCTATCTATCTATCTATCTATCTGAATCTCTTCATTATCTATCTATCTATCTATCTATCTATCTATCTATCTATCTATCTATCTGAATCTCTTCATTATCTATCTATCTATCTATCTATCTATCTATCTATCTATGTATCTCAGTCTGTTCACTATCTATCTATCTATCTATCTATCTATCTATCTATCTATCTATCTATCTATCTATCTCAGTCTGTTCACTATCTATCTATCTATCTATCTATCTATCTATCTATCTATCTATCTATCTCAGTCTGTTCACTATCTATCTATCTATCTATCTATCTATCTATCTATCTATCTATCTATCTATCTGATTCTGTTCATATGCCCTTCATTCTGTTCATATCTATATATCCAGCGATCAATCATTTGTAATTAAGATTTGCTTTGAACATTATTACCTATAATTTTAACGCAAGCCAACGATTCACCTGATAGCCCTATCTATCTCATTTAATCCATATATATATATATATATATCAATCTCATTGAATCCATATCTATCTATCTATCTATCTATCTATCTATCTATCTATGTGAGTTAACGATATATATTTTTACATATCAAGATCAATATTGGGGAATAATATATGACCAAATGGAAAAAGTTTTCTTGCGACGCGTCTCGTCCTTTAGGACTTAATCGGATTAATTTATTATGTTAGCGCGACTACACATGCGCACGAATAAGGGATGCTGGGAATTTTAAATTTAATTTTTTGTTTTAATCTAGTCGATTTCAATTAGATTAAATATGAAAATTAAAATTAAATATTCCCAGCGTCCCTTGTTTGTGCGCATGTGTAGTCGCACCAACTTATATTTCGTCAGATGAAGTCCTAAAAATTTTGTCATATATTCCACCCTCTCTCTCTCTCTTTTTTACTCTCTCTCTCTCTCACTCAATATATATATATATATATATATATATAAAGAAAGAACAGTAATATATATAATCCGGTGTTCTTATTGATATTTTTATTTTTACAAAATAGTGCTTAATGTGAATTTACAGAGCATTAATATTATAAATTAACTGATTTAAAATGTTTTTTTTGCTACACAGTAATAACCATGTTTCAAAAATGGAAGCTAAACGCTTCGAATTTAATTTTGTAATTAAATTAAAAACATTATTTCCATTTCATCCTCAAGCGAATTTTGGAATAACTTTTCTTTTTTAAATATACTGAGTTTTAAAGGCACAAAAAATTCATAATTCTGTTTCCAAGGATACAGAGAAATCCAATCATTTTGACAAGGGGTGGTAGCGTGTTCATTTTTATTAACTTTTGTTGTATCAGTTATTAGTTACGTTCGAAAAAGGGGTTATGTTTAGGTAGGGTAGGGATGTATTTTCCAACGAATTCTGACATCCGTTAAATGCATGTCGTCTGGGGTTTTAATAAATTTTTTATTGTTAACGGCAAAAAATTCTTGCGGCATTTTTTCTATTTGTATACTTAAAGATTTTTGGGGATGTTTAGGCTAAAATACGTTTTATTTAACTACAATTTTAAAATATTTTCACTTTTATTTTTTAACAGACTATATTTCTTTTTAAAACAAGTAAATGTACTAAAATTACTTACAGTATGTAAAATTATTTTTTCATATCAAGTATAAGTATGTCTACTACCAGGTTACATTTGCGTAAATTTTATATTTAAATATTATTTAAGGAAAATTTATGACAATGACGGCAAAAATAGCTAATTCATTTCTCTTATTCAGTAAACTTTTATTTTTTATAGACTTAGTAATACATAGTTTCTCATGTATGTACAAAGGATATGGGTCATTTAATGGCCTACATATTCTAGCTTTTCATATTAATTTCATTTTACTGTAGGTGTTTATTGGATTCTTTTAAGTGCTTGAAGTACTTTGAGAGAGATGTTTAGGGTAGAATACGTTTTATTTAACTACAATTTTAAAAACAATTTTATAATATTTTCACTCTTAATTTTAATAGACTATATTTTATTTTTTTATGAAACAAGTAAATGAAATAGAATTATTTACAGTATATAAAATTATTTTTTCATATCAAATATAAGTATGTATAATACCAGATCGCACTTTTTAATTTTATTTTTAAATATTATTTAAGGAAAATTTATGACAATGACGGCACAAAATAGCTATTTCATTTCTCTGATTCAAAAATTCGCTTGAGGATGAAATGGAACTAATTTTTTTAATTAATTACAAAATTAAGCTTTTAGCTTCCATTTTCGAAACATGGTTATTAATGTGTAGCAAAAAAACATATTTTATATCAGTTAATTTATAATATATATATATATATATATATATATATATATATATATATATATATATATATACATTGGTCAGAATGACCAAGGAAATTCAGAGCAACAGGAATCAATCCAACTCTTATCTTAAATAACAACTTAAAAGGGACTGTTTGACCAACACAAGGACTGACCAAAATTCATGTTTAAAAAAAAAAGCAAAAGTACAGACAAAAGTTAATTTTCTCCATCAATACATCAATTTCCATAGTTCAATGCTACCAGCAAGCAGAAAATTGTTTTTCTCCTGATGATGGCCATATTGGCCGAAACTAGTCGAGGAATCTAAATGGAATAATAATAAAAACGAAGGAATATTAATATACAACCCGGTGTGTCAGAAGATTTTAATTTTTTAATATTTTATTGTTCAATATACAGATATATATATATATATATATATATATATATATATATATATATATATATATATATATATATATATATATATATTAATGAATGTTTCATTAAATAATATAGACAGGTTTTGTTTATTTATTTTAAGTAAGTTCCTTTCCTATTATCTGATAAGCTTAATCACATTATCGTTGAAACACGAAAAGAAAAAACCATATCGATACATGTTTAAATCCAATCTAAGCTTTCGGCTTACATAAGCCATTATCAAAGATGACAATTTCAATAAATCAAACAACACACAGACGAAACTACAATAATAGTCGCCCTCATTATGCTTAAATAAGCTCAAAATAACGTCCAAACTCGTATATACG
>OZ038487.1:25865411-25905411 GCA_964036315.1 Acanthosepion esculentum
TTTTTTCATTTTAACAGAGCATATGTATTTTTTACAGTAAAAAAAAAAAAATTACCTCAACATCGGAATAGACCATTTCAAACTATCCCTTACCGGCTTTCCTCAACCACTAAGTACTTGTCTTCGGAGCGCTTATTTATGTGTCTTTCAAAGCCAGTCTCTGGTAGGCGCCTTGTTAATGGGAGTGGGTTTGTGTTAGCGATTGGAGGCGGCATTAGGTATCTTATCTCGGGGGTTGGTAACAGATACATGAATAATTCTATAAGGTCTCCTACAGATGCTAACAAAAGAAAACAAGAAAAAAGGACTAAACAAAAATTATCAAGACGCGAGAATACATGGTTCTCGGGAAAAAGAACAGCCCAACATGAAAATTATAAATTGGAAAAAAAACAAATCAAGCAAGTATAAAAATTTAAATATCTAGAAAATGCTTTAACAGAGGACGAAACAATACAACACCAAAATCAGAAGTGGTATTTGGATAACGAAAGATGTCTTCTTAAAGCTAAGCAGAGTATTGAGAAACAGGGAATTTTCGTTAGAAACAAAGAAAAGGATACTGGACTGTTATGCGACATCAGTCCTCATATATGGCAGTGAATGCTGAACGATCTCTGCACAGATAAAGACACTTGAGGCGATGTAATTTGGTTCTAGAAATGGATACCATAGACGGCACTTTTGAGTAACGATGGAGTTTTAGATTAAATTAAGACAAAAAGGATATTCATACTTCGAATCAGAAAGAGACACTTGAAATTTCTAGGGCACGTAATGAGGAAAGAGGGCTAGGAAAATTTGGCACTCACTGAATACAAGAGAGGACAAATGAAAATAAAGCATAACATACCTAAGAAGCTTGT
This sequence comes from Acanthosepion esculentum, assembly GCA_964036315.1. NCBI lineage: Eukaryota > Metazoa > Mollusca > Cephalopoda > Sepiida > Sepiidae > Acanthosepion > Acanthosepion esculentum. The sequence goes on from OZ038487.1 coordinate 25,866,278, forward strand.
GTAAATGGATACCAGAATAGTGTTAGGAGAGATGACAAAAAGACAAATTTTACTAAGAGCTAAGAAGGACAGGAAATTTTTGACAGCAATGATAACCAACGCCCTTAAGGGACAAGGCCAATAGAAGAAGAATGCGGATCTTCGCTAAAAATAAGGTTTGAAGTAATAATATACATATATATATATATATATATATGTGTGTGTGTGTGTGTGTGTGTGTGTGTATTTAGGCAGCAATCCTTCTTTCATGCACATTTCATTGAAAACGACAGACAAGTTGCTTTTATTTAGTTTTTTTATACAATTTATCATGCGATCTAATAATGTTTTTCTTTTCGGATGATAAATTATATAAAAACTATCCAAATGTTCTTTTTATCCGAGCGCTTTCGGCTACACATTTAACCATTTTCAAGGATTATATTTTAACTGTTAAAATTAGAAATAGTTTGTTGTATGTATGTTTTATAAAATCTTTTCATTTTTTTGTTTCAAAATACGGTCAAGATATTATTTTCATGTTCAAAGTTAATATTATTAAGTGTTGGTTTGTTTGTTTTTATTAATAAAGCTTCGATTATTTTTAGCCTTTTTTGCATGTAGTTGATGCCATTCATGGAGACCTACCGGGCATTATTCGGAACATACTTGTCGACAACACTAATATAATAACATCATTTTTATATTATTATAATCTGTATGTCTTTCTTTAATACGCAAGTACATTGGCTATTTTACATCATTAACTTTACTAATCTACCTTTTCTATGTATGATTCATTGTAATCTAAATTGAACTGCACCCACCCACATATATATATATATATATATATATATATATATATATATATATATATATATATATATATATATATAAAATTTTTGGGGAAAGCCATGTTAATTTTTAAATTGACCCAAAACGTAGTTGTTTTGCACTTTAAATAAGAGAAAATTATTATATATATTTAAAAAATGTGAGACATGAATTTTTATTAGAAATTTTATATGACAAAAAGAAAACAAAATATGTGTAAATTTTTCTCTCGTCAAAATATCCTCCTTTAGCCTTGATTACTTCTGCACAAACCTTTGGTATCCGCTGCAAATGTTTCTCAAAGTATAAGTTTGATAATTAATTACATTATTTTTTCAATAAATCTAAGATCGCTTTTCATATTTTGTTTGTATTCTTCTGTCAAGTTAATCCCATGCTAATTCTGAAGGTGTCTTCAAACTTTCGAACCGTAGCATATATATATATATATATATATATATATATATATATATATATATCTTATAAGCTGTATGTCTTTCTTTAATACGCAAGATGTAATACATAATTTTTTAAATAATATGTACATATATATATATATATATATATATATATATATATTTTACATGAATCATTCATACAAAAAACAAATGGATGTGAAAAACAAATATATTTTCATACCTGATGATGTCTGTATGCACAGATGTAAGCTTGTAAAAAAATAAAAAAGACCTTATGCAACTGGAATTTATAAACAGGGATCATAACATTCATCTACAGGTTCGGGGTTAATGTCATTTATTAAATTTGTTTGCGAAGATGTATTCTCGCCATTTATATCATTAACTTCAATATCTGTTTTTTGTATGAATGATTCATGTAATGTAAATTGAACTGCCCCACATGCTTGATATATATATATATATGTATATATATGTATATATATATATATATATATATATATATATATATATATATATATATATATATATATATATATATATATATATATATATATATATATATATATATATATGTATGTATATATATATATATATGTATTATTTTAAAAAGTATTTATTACATCTATCGGCCTGCTCATTAGAGAAATGTTAAATATGTTCTCCGGTAGGAGTCGAACGAGCGTACATTTTTTTTTAGGAGAAACCACTGTTTGATCGAGCGTGCTCTATCGCGCGTCTGTCGAGATCGTCACCGCCTAGCAAGGCTCTATTTTCCCTTTTAAGGAAAGCAGAAATAAAATAAAAAGCGAGTATCCACTCTGATAATTTGTGAAGTAAAAAATGGTCGGATTAAAAATTAATCTGCTAATTCTTCAGAAACACATCCATACATACATAAACATACACATATTGACACCAATCCAACCTAAGCAAGGGAGATAATTCCATTAAGACGCATGGAGTTACTGGGAGTGAAAGACATTAAGAAGGCTTTAGAAGAAAACGGAAAGACAATACTAAAAAGAAAACGGAAACCCAAACTTAAGCAAGAAACAAAAGTTAAAGCACTATACCTGTTCAAAAATTCGGGGACATATGTGAACTGGGCGATAGGCGAACCTTTCTGCTCCTATTGAAGAGAAAAAATAATTAGTAAATAAAATTCTAGGGTTCAGGGGAAGACATTAAATGTATAGAGTTGAAATAGATTTCAGAGGGAACTAGAAATACTGATCAAGAAATAAGGGATAAGCCTCTACTCCTGTCAAAAATGGCAGAGAGGTGTATGAACAGGAAAATAAGCTAACGAATCCACTTAGGAGGAAAAAAAAGAATATTAATGAATAATTAATAAATAAAATTTCAAATTTCAGCCAGAGGCATTAGAAGTATAGCGTTGAAGTAGATTTTAAAAGGAACCGGGAACCCAATCCAAAGCAGGAAACAAGGGATAAACCTCTACTCCTGTTCATATAAAAAGGCTAGGAGTGTGAATCGATATATATATATATATATATATATATATGTATAGGAAAAATTTTGATTATATTTCTACATCCGGTATATATATATATATATATATATATATATATATATATATATATATATATATATATATATATATATATATATGGTTGGTTTGATGTGAGTTTGCAGTGTACCAACATTCATGCTCTAGTTTCCATCTTCAAATTTCGTGTAAGACCCATCAAGAGAACGGCGAATAAGTTTTACAAAGAGGGGATAGTAGAGAGAAAAAATCGACCAGGAGATTACAAGAAGAGCGATCATCATTTCAACTTAGAGATAAAGAGAACAATTAGAAAAAATACAACTCACTCCATAAAACGTTTGGCACTTAAGAGAGGAGCTTCAGCCATGACATTGCAAAGAGCAGCGAAAAAATACTTGAAAATGAAATCGTTCGTGATACTTTGGCAGTTTGTTACTACAGGACAGTAGGTTAAAAGTTTAGAGTGGGAGAAGACCATCTCGAATAAGTTGCAAAATGATTCCGGAATATATATATATATATATATATATATATATATATGTATATATATATATATATATATATATATATATATATATATATATGAACTTTATCTTCATGGAGTTTCGGTCCTTATTCATCATTAATTAATGATGAACATGTCATTTTCGTTTGCGATCGATGTCGTCACGAATTTTCTCTTAAGCTTGGAGAGTAATTATACATCCTTATTGCTCAAAGTAGAGCCCAATAGTGTTATAAACACTGGGGGAATTCCAGTAAGATCTTTTTAATCATTTCTAAGTTACAACGGTTCAAAGCTTAATCTAACAATTGAACAATTTTTATCAATCTTTGTACCATATTATTTCTCTCGTTTCTCTCTCACACTATATATATATATATATATATATATATATATATATATATATATATATATATATATATATAGTCCATATTATATATATATGAGTGTTGCATATATATATATATATATATATATATATATATATATATATATATGCATGTATTGTATATAAATAGATTACTAGATATGCAATGCACTGCACACCCATTAAATGTATTTAATCAGAAGACCATGTTGAAAAATTCAAATGCATGAAGAACTTTTTAAATACTTATTTAGTATATATGCACACGCATCTATATGTGTGCATATATATGTGCATGTGTGTGCGTGTGTTCACTCTCACACACATCAGAAAACCATGCACACATATATCTATATAACTGTTCTTCCCTTGTTGAGATATCTTAATTAAATTTTATTTAGATTTAATTTTTTTTTAAATTAAAAATGATTTCCATCATCCTCATCATCATCGTCATCATCAATGTCCTCATTATTATTATTATTATTATTATTATTATTATTATCATTGTTATTATTATTATCAATTTTATTTTTATTATTATGTTTTTCCTCGTGTGACGATTAATAATATTAGCGTTCATGCTAGTTTTTCTGGGTTTTTTTCTCATATTTTAATACTGTATTTTTATTTTTCATTAAAATTACATTTTTCTCTCCGTTTTACTTTACCTCCCTTTTTTTATCTCAGGTATTTCAGTTTAATTTCACTTGAGAAAGAGTGGCTTTATTTTTTTTTTGTCCCCTCTTTTTACGCGTTGAGTCTCTACACGCACACACGACTACATACAGCCATGATATCGCTAACGCATGCGCACAAGTTTGGTTTGCGCATGCGCACAAGCAATTATACCCGACCGTACCACATACCTAGATGAAAGAAATAAAATAGCTTTCACTAAATAAATAAATAACAAAAAGAAAGAAAGAAATACGAAAACGTAGAAATTTAAAACAAAATAAAAAAATATATCTACTGAAAACAGATTTACAGGGAATAAATAAAAATGTTCAAAAAGCAAAAAAGATAGAAAATAAAAGCAAGAGATATTGACTACACGCACATAATAGAATTAAAACACGTCCTAAGAGTGATGGAAAACAAAGAAAATCTACAAACAAATACACAAACAGTATAAATTGAATAAAATAAAATAAACAGAAACGAATGCGTGCTCCGATTAAACTGAAACGCTCAGTGCATTAAAACAATACGTACATGAACAACAACAACAACAACAACGAGAGCGTCATCAAAAATGGCGGAGGAAAGAACTTGCCTTTAAGTATGGGCAAGAGAAATCGCCCGAATCCTTACAATTTGTCACGAGTTCCTGACGAACGGCGCGAACGAGAAGTAAAATTCGGAGAAATTACCCTGCAAGGAGAAAATCACATTTCTCCTTTTCAAGTAATTTTTTGAATTGTTTTGTTTTCTATTCTTCTATTATTATTATTATTATTATTATTATTATTATTATTATTATTATTATTATTATTATTATTATTGTTGTTATTATTATTATTATTACTGCATCAAATTCATTTCGTCTTCTCTTTTTCCTGTTATTACATCATAGAAATGTTCACTATTTCTTTCTCTCTTTTCCATCATCTTCTGCCTCTTTTTCTTTCATTACATCATCATCATCATCGTTATTATTATTATTATTATTGTTATTGTTATTATTATTATTATTATTATTATTATTATTATTATTAATTAATTAATGGAGCAGCACGCCAACAATGTGAAGCTGAGGTACAAACATGCGAAATCCAACATACCCAACATGACGCACAGTTTGATAATGGTGTACCGGGCACGTGGATCACAGCCAAATATATTCAATATGGTGACAGTTTTTGGTAAACGTAGCGCATAACTCTTTAAGACGGGGCCCCTATTCGAAGTAAGTCAAGGTCGGCAATTCGGACAATCTGGTATCTAGATGTGACTGGCAATTCGTGTTGCCTGCTTCATCCTTCCCATTAAAAAGACTACCACTGAACACCCAGCTATTGTGTTCCTTCTTTACTCCCGCTCATGAACAAAACGGAGATGCACAGTGCATTAGTCGCTAGGGTATATGCCCATCTGAGTACGGTCAGACAACTAACAGGCAAATCTGTGGTATTGAATGTGGTATTTATTATAGGACATTTTAAATCCTCAAGAAAAAGCATGCATTTTAACACCACGAATTATGGTGAGAAGCCATGAGTACCACACCTGGTTTAGAATCAGATTATTATTATTTTTATTTCCTTTGATATCTGGCGTTTACACATTTCTTTCCAGGTCCTGCCCAGGGACCTAAGGTTAGAAATGGCATCATGACACTTCCAACTGCAAAAATAAAAAATAAAAATAAAATAAAATAAAAAAATAATTACATAGATAAAGCCCTTCGTAAAGTGTGGGCTGGACTTGTCAGAACAATTTTTTGTATCTCTTTGAGGCATGGACTTCCAGGGATCCCTTCAATCAGCCTACTGGCATCTTTTCCAACCAGTCCAAGGGCTCCAACTGCAACAGGAATTGTTGATGTTCCCATGTGCCACGTTTTTGAGATTTCTATTTCAAGGTCCTTGTATTTTGACAGTTTTTCGAATATCTTCAAAGATACATTGCAATCTGCAGGGACTGCCATATCAATAAGGAGACACTTATTTTGTTTGTGGTCTTTAATAACAATGTCTGGGCTGTTGGATTTGATTGTTTTGTCAGTGTGTATTGTGTCGTCCCATATTATTATTATTATTATTATTGATATTATTATTATTATTATTATTATTATTATTATTATTATTATTATTATTATTACTATTGATATCTTTATTATTTTATTTCCTTTGATTTCTGGTGTGTACACATTACTTTCCGGGTCCCGCCCAGAGACCTAATGTTAGAAATGCATCATGACATTTTCCACTGACCAATTAAAAAAAATATTAAAAAAACAACATATTTTCCATTGATAAAGCCCTTCGTAAGGTGTGGGTTGTACTCGTGAGAACAATCTTTTGTATTTCTTTAAGGCATGGGCTTCCATGAATCCCTTCAATTAATCTACTGGAATCTTTTCCAACCAATCCGAGGGCTCCATCTTCAACAGGGATTGTTAATGTTCCCATGTACCACATTTTTGAGATATTGGTTTCAAGGTCCTTGTATTTTGATAGCTTTTTGAAGATCTTCAAAGATACATGCAGTCTGCAGTGACTGCCATATCAATAAGGAGGCATTTTTTTTGTTTGCGGTCTCTAATAACAATGTCTGGGCGATTAGCATTGATTGTTCTGTCCGTGTGTATTGTGTAGTCCCATAAAATTGTTACAGGTCCTATCTCCGTAACTGGGTCTGGATGGTGTTTATACCAATTTCTTTCAGTTTCCATCCGGTAGAAATTGCAGATTTTCCAGTGCAGATATTGCCCAACTCTGTATTGCCTTTATATTCAGTGGATGCCAATAAGGGGGAAATTGATATTATTATTATTATTATTATTATTATTATTATTATTATTATCTTCTTTCTACCGTACGTTTTTTCCGTTTTCAATAGGAGATCTTGAATTAAGGTTGTACCTACCACAGAGCATTTACAGAGCCAAGCAACGCAGACCCCTGAAGCAACTGCTCCAATCAGTCAGGTAAGTGCCATACGTGATACACGCTTGGGCGATCATTCGATTCATGACTGTCTGGGTAGAAGATTTCCCCGGTGTATACTGACGTTTCTTTCTGCGACAGACTGGTTGACAACCAAGGCTATAGAACCCAGTCTGTTCTTCTATTCAAACCATAACCGAGAGAACATATGAATCCATACCCTTTCCAAGAGTATTTGCGTGTAAATGAAAGCAACAGACCCGACTGGAATTCGAACTCGTCTCTCCGATCTCTTCGAGCCTTTATACATTGCATCACAGCGCACATCCAATTGGCTACAAAGCTTTATTCCGATTTTCTTCTGGTAGGTCTTTATGTTCGGCAGCATAGACACCACCTCACCAATGACCCAGAAAAAAAAAACGTGTCCCGATTTCTTTCCGGTCCCAGACCAGAGATCTCAGGTCAGAAATAGCATCATGCCATTTTCTACTGAAAAAGTTTAAAAAAGAAAAGTGAAGGCAAGGATTATGGCAACAGCATTCACCAACTTAAACACGGAGTCCGTCCTGAAGAGTTGCAGGAGATTCCGAAGTCATATGTAGGCCGTGTATGGAGCCAATGGTGACTTGATTGAATAAATTTACTCTTTAATATTTCAAGATATTTTTGTGTAATTTTGGTAAGCATATCTGTTAAAATAAGATATCAGTGTTATTTTCATTTTTGCGTAATTTAGACGACAATTTATCCATCGCACCCTCCTGTTGGAGATTGTCTTCCTTGCCAGAAGAACTCTTCTAGGCCAACGCATTATATATATATATTACTCATTCCTAACAAATTATTCTAAGGTGAATAATTCTTTCAACTCTGGTGTCAGGGTGCTTAACATGCATCAGTCAGCTAAGTGTACAAGCATGAGAATTGACAACAAAGATATTAAACTCTATTTACAGTCGAATCCCCCATATCCGGAATCCCTCATATCCGGAATCCCTCATATCCGGAATCCCGTATATCCGAAATTTTGAATTTGAGGTGTATATTTTAACTATTTCGGTCAAATGTAACTGATTTGAATTTTCTGTTTTTCAGGGAATTTACTTTGGATAATTGCTTATGCTTATTTCACCCTAATGGCTTGCATTGGTGCAAAAGATGATGGGAATAAGAAGAAAGGATGACAACGAGACACATCTGCAACAAGATAGCGGCGAGATGCATGATTGTGATGAAACCTGGACTGAAATTCAAAAGGCTATTGAAAAGTGTTGTCAGTTTTATGGAAAGAAAGCCAGCATTCAGCTATGACGATTGCAATAACGCACGCAGAGTTAAAAAGTGTTTTTCGTTTAAAAAATTTCAAGAACAAAAGCAAATCGAAACGCGGAAAAAAGTTGAAAATGACATTAGAAGAGAAAGAATCATCATGCAACAGCGATTAAAAAATTCTCGTTACATTATTTGTTTTGCACACGTCGCATAATTAATTTAATGAATTTTTATTAACATTACATTATTTATTTCACTCACCATTGGGCTTATTTTGTTTGCTATAAAACATTGAAAATAAATGTTAAACCTGATTTCAGTTCTTTTATTTTAATCTAAATATAACCCCTCATATCCGGACTTTGTAAGCAATTCCTCATATCCGGAAGGCCTTCTTAGTCCGGTTGTCAGGGATTCTACTTCAATGGAAAAATCAACCTTTTGACACACCGTTTGTTTGTGTGCACGAAGGTTAAACATTGTCGAAAAATGTCTATGTTTCCATTCCAACGGTTTATCTTCGCATAACAAAGTTGGCTCTAAACATTTTTCACCTCACATTAAAAAAACAAGGCTCAGCGCTACTCAAAAACCCAGTACTCGAAGAGACGTAAAAGTGATAGCCCAAGGCTCTTTGTCACCATTTGTATATTGAAAGCGGCCTTCTTCAATTGCTTTATTACCGGTCACCCTAGTTGGCGTAACATGACAGCGCATCAACAGTAGACTGAAGCTCAAATCAGAAACATAACAGCTCTTGGACAATGTCCGATTACGGTGTAGTTTGAATTGACCTCTGTCCTCACGATATCTTATTGTTATACCGTCTTCCAGACAGATCGATCCTCTTGTGTAAGTTGTTACAGACACTAGAAAAACACATGAAGAATAACTGTTGCTTGAACGTCAGAGATACAGAACTTTGGTGACACCACAACTTCCAAAGTTGAGACTGTCAAGAACAACGACATAGAAGAAATTTGATACCGTCAGCCGAGATCTGAAAGAATATCAAAGCCGCTCCCTGATCTAAGTAAATTTCATCGACTGGTGTGAAATCCGTTTCTTCACTGTTACCAAGAAAGGTTGCTACGAACATTGTACCTACTACTTGAAAAGAGTTCATAGAACTACTATATTCCCTTTTTCTATATTTGTTATAATGTCATTTGACTTTCTGAGGACCCCATGCTGCATAGTCTATATTTTTATTGAAAAACAGCATACTTTATCTTTAGTATATCCTTTATTGTAAAAGGTATGACTTAAGACCCTTTAATGTAAAAGGTATAACTTAACACCCTTTATTGTAAATGGTATAACTTAACACCCTTTATTGTAAAAGGTATAACTTAATACCCTTTATTGTAAAAGTTATAAATTAACACCCTTTATTGTAAAAGGTATGACTTAACACCCTTTATTGTAAAAGGTATGACATAATATCCTTTATTATAAAAGGTATAACTTAAAACCCTTTATTGTAAACGGTAAAACTTACCACCATTTATTGTAAAAGGTATGACTTAACACCCTTTATTGTAAAATTTATAACTTAACACCCTTTATTGTAAAAGGTATAACATAATATCCTTTATTGTAAAAGGTATAACTTAACACCCTTTATTGTAAAAGGTATAAGTTAATACCCTTTATTGTAAAAGGTATAACTTAATATCCTTTATTGTAAAAGGTATGACTTAACACCCTTTATTGTAAAAGGTATAACGTAATACCCTTTATTGTAAAAGTTATAAGTTAATACACTTAATTGTAAAAGTTAAAACTTAACACCCGTTATTGTAAAAGGTATAACTTAATATCCTTTAGTGTTAAAAAGGAATATTTTTTATATACTATATACTTTTATTTGTTTTATATGTCTTCAATTTGTACATACATGTTATTGGCCATTATTGACACACAAACGACTTTATTTGTGTAATTACTTTCATGCAGTGAAATCACTGTAGGGACCTTTTGAAAATACTGTATATTCTGTACAAGTCAGCATGGGAGCTGCAATCAGCCTGCCTTCTAACTGGATTTGACGAGAGGCGGAGCGCGTTCATGTACAAACAAACCAAATCGACGCCTTCCATGTATTGTCTCTGAAAGTTATGTACCGAATTCCCTATATATAATACGCCTTCATCCATAATACGCACACCAAAAGGTGTGCGGAAAGTGTGGTAAAATGCTTTTATTCACGCACAGTACGCGCTCCTTTTTTGGTAATCAAACCCTATAAATTGTACCTTTCCAATTTCATTACGGCCAGCGTTTCCTACTTATTAAAATTGTTTTAAACATAGAATAATATTATTCTAATTTAGTTTTATGATAATTCTTATTTTATTTTACATTTGTAAGTATTGTTAGGTACATATGATTGTATTCGACATCCTTATGGGGTCGCAATCGCCGAATGTTAGTGTCAAATTGTTTGTTTGTGGTAAGTAGTCATTTTGAGACTGAAATAGACCTATTTACATTATTCGGACTATTGTCTTCATCTTTGTCTTTGTCAGGTGGTTGGAATGTCGAACTGAACTCTTTATTTCGCTCACTGGGGTAAACTGTTCTAGTTCCACGTGCCATGTCTAATCGATGTCAGTTATCTCCTGTTAATTTCCCTCTGAAAGTTTTCCACTGGCTTAACCAGGTATTGAACTCACACACTTTGGTCCTGTCACTGGATCTAACTAACGCCTTTATCCACTGTGCCATGTGTCCTGGTTAAGGCAGTGGAGAACTTTGAGAGGGGAATTCACTGGACATAACTGACATCCATTAGACATGGCATGTGGAACTAGAACAGTCTACCCCAGTGAGTGAAATAAAGGGTTCAGTTCGACATTCAAACCACCTGAAGAAGGCCGAAGCGTACAACGGCCGAAACGTTGTGATAAACATGGCGACAAAGATGGGGACAATATTCTGAATAATGTAAATAGTGTACATAATATCTCATCTCAGAAATATAGAGAGATACTCAATGGCCGAAACATTGTAATAAATATGTCGACAAAGATGAAAACAATAGTCCGAATAATGCAAATAGTGTACATAATACCTCATCTCAGGAATATAGACAGATATTGAAGAAGGCCGGAGCGTACAACGGCCGAAACGTTTTAATAAATATGGCAGCAAAGATGAGGACAATAGACAGAATAATGTAAATAGTGTACATAATACCTCATCTCAGAAATATAAACATATATTGAAATAGACTTCTAAGCATTTTCTGGCACCTGCTGTCCCGATCACATATCCAATTTCTTTTTAGGGCTAAAGAATGACCATTGTTTTACTTGGGAAGAATTATTAAAAAGCAGCAAATCACAAATACGTTATAAGCAATTTCCTTATTTTACATCACATTCCTGCCAGTTTTTCCGTAACGTTCTTTTACAATTTCAGCGGTGAGGCTTCAACAGAAGATTAATTTTCCTTTATATTATTAGAATGTACGTTCAAGTCACGCTGAAAGAAACGGTTCTTGTTTGATCACCACCGATTCACCTGGGCTCAAACGCTTCCCTAATTAGTCAAATGCAACAATCGAATCAGCATACTGTGAACAGCGCTCAACTAGATACACGGAAAGGGATAATTCTTTCAAATCCTTTTTGTAATCGTATAGATTATATATCAATTCAACCATTTCCATCCATTCAACTACGGGCTGGTTGGTATTAGAGTCGCCAAAATCAGGTATCTGTTTTTTTAATTCAAAGATATCTTGCTATAATTTCCTAAATAGCGACTAGCAGAGTTAGCTAAATTCTTTTGTTTCTTCGTAACCCCCCCTCATAATGGACAATGAAGCATAAAAGTCCAACGCCCATAAATAGCCCAGCCACAGTTTTCATCGACAGAAGAAGCACAAAATTGACTCTCCAAAGCCGTTTATATATCGACAGGGGTCATATTGAAGGTTATTATTATCGGTCATCGCTAGGAGGCGTAGTCGCCATTCCTTCATTTCTTAGCAGGTGTCGCCAGCACAGTACCGAATATTCCCAAAGAATTTGGTCTGGAATTATATGATTGTGTTATGTTTTCTTTTTGCGCTTAGCAAATGTTATTGGATATTCGAATACGCAAATTCGAGCGCCTGTCATTTTGAATCATTATCTATTCAGTCTAGGCCACAAAAATCTCCTGAGTCGACCAAGTATAGAAATGAATACAATATGGGAACCAGTAATAAGGAGTGCCAGAGAAAAGCAAGAATAACAACGAAAATTGCAATATGAGCTCGAGTAAAAAAAATTTGCAATGATAACAACAAAAATTGTTTGATTTGCATAATAACTTTGGACAGATTGTAATATAACAGCGCTATTAAGTATATATTAATAAATATAGATATTATCCCTCCTCTGGTAAAAAAAAATAAATAAAAATGCAATGTTTACAGCAAAAATTGGAATATGAGCACTGGTAAAAGAATGAGGCTGAAATCATTAGGTTTATAATACCCAGAAATTCATACACAGATATCCTCAAAGACACATGGCATAGTGCATAAAGGCGTTAGTTACATCCAGTGATAGGACACAAGGTGTGTGAGTTCAATACCTGGTTAAGGTGGTGGAGAACTTGGAGAGTGGAATTAACAGGAGATAGCTGATAAGTGGTATCCATTAGACATGGCATGTGGAACTAGAACAGTCTACTCCAACGAGCGAAATAAAGGGTTCAGTTTGATATTCCAAGTAACTGAAGAATCCCGGAGCGTACAATGGCCGAAACGTTCTGATAAAAATGGCAACAAAGATGAGGATGATAGTTTGAACAATGTAAATAGTGTACATAATACCTCATCTCAGAAATATAGACAGATACTATACAGTTTTTATTATTTTTCTTTTCCAGATATTTCTCATTTGTCTCTCTTCAAAACTGGCTCATCTTCATTATAATCAATACCTTCTCTCGGTCTATTTTTTTAATTATTATTCTTCAAATATCCTCGGGGGCGGGGAGGTTAGTTTTTTTTCTGATGATTTTTCATCAATATTTCTTTTTCAGAAATTGTCTTAGTATTTTAAGAATTCTTCTTCTTCTTCTTCTTCTTCTTCTTCTTCTTCTTCTTCTTCTCAAAGCTTATGAAAAGTATGAATCAATCACCTCCCATCATATATGGGTTAAATATGAGAACTGTTATCTGGAAAAATCTTTATTATTCTCAAACAATTGCCAATGCAGTATTAACTGAAAATATAATCCAAAATATGCATCAATTTCAAATAATCCACAATGGGCTGATAAGCCGTAAAAAATTAATCAAATTAAACTGCTACTAATACTACTACTTCTTATGCCTCTTTTTCTTCTTCCCAACGATCATCATCATCATCATCATCATCATCATCATCATCATCATCATCATCTCAACGCTTCTCATCAGCACCTTCTTCTTCTAAACGATTCTCATCATCATCTTTCTTTTCTAGATGCTTCTCATCATCATCATCACCAACACCACTAGCAGCTTCTTCTTCTTCTTCTTCTTCTTCTTCTTCTTCTTCTTCTTCTTCTTCTTCTTCTTCTTCTTCTAAACGCTTCTCATCACCTTCTTGCTTTTCTTCATGCTTCTCATCATCATCATCATCATCACCACCACCACTAGATTGTTGTTGTTGTTGTTGTTGTTGTTGTTGTTGTTGTTGTTCTTCTTCTTCTTCTTCTTCTTCTTCTTCTTCTTCTTCTTCTTCTTCTTCTTCTCATCCTCATCATCACCACCACTACCATCTTCTTCTTATCATCATCATCATCATCATCATCATCATCATCATCATCATCATCATCATCATCACCACCACCACTACTACAATATTCTTCTTCTTCTTCTTCTTCTTCTTCTTCTTCTTCTTCTTCTTCTTATTATTATTATTATTATTATTATTATTATTATTATTATTATTACTATTATCATCATCACCAACACTACAATCTTCTTCTTCTAACAGTTTTTCTGTCTTCTTATCAACATCTCTTCTCGTTTCTCTCTTTTTATTCATACCATTCTGCTCACCATTTTCTCTGTTAATTCTTTTAGAAAATATCTACGTTTCTTTTTTCGTTCTTTCATTTTCTTTCATAAGGCAACCAAAATCCATGTTTTTTAACGTACATACAATGCCCATTATATATTCTTATTTACGCCTTTTATTTCACTTCGCTGTCTTCTAATCATTACACTTAAGCGTTAGTAATGATTTGACAGCGTTTTATTGTCAGGAATATAGTTTTACTATGGTCATTTAAATCAGTTATTGTCACTTTTAGTCATTTATACTTTAGCTGCCCGGTGAACATATGGTATATAAAACGTAATAGCTATATATATTTACTATGTAACAAATTTCTACGCCACCAGAAGTGTCCTCAATATATAAATGGTCGAATTGCTAATCTTTATGCCTTAGATTCTTTTGATGAAATATAAGAAATGGACTTTTCTGCTATTCTAAATGAAAACTTAAGGATTATAAAATTATATATATACTTAAGGATTACAAAATTATACATCCATATATATATATATATATATACAAGTATAGGATTGGTATATACGGAATAAATTCCAATAACCAACAATTATTATTCTTAAAAGAGTGCTCAATACAGAGTAGAGCAGAAGATATTTATGTTATAATATTTAAATAAATAATTATATACATATATATATATATATATATATATATATATATATATATATATATATATATATATATATTTCAAACTTATACACATACATATATATATATATATATGGTTAATTAAAGCACATGTTAGTACTTCGTATGTCCATTCCACGAAGGTCGTTCCTTGCAGATTGACCACAGATTCTCGATTGGATTTAAATCAGAAGAGTTACCTGTCCATAGTACTTTGATTTGCTCACTGGTAAGGCTTACCAGTGTGTTCGGGCAGCGTTACATTTTTCGTACTCTTCCTTGGAGTAATATTCATCGCAGACAATGGCCGTAGGACAACTAATCGACAGTCGAGACAATAGTGTCTGGACTGAAGAAAATCTGACGCAATCACGGATGACGCAATATTTTTCAAGGCCAAACACATTCCATCATAGACCCCGAATATAGATTCATATTACTGCAAATCACTGCAAATAACCTAATCTGAGATAAAAATAGAAATCGATTACACCCTGTCACTCCACTGGGTCCTAAACTGACCGTATGGTGAAATAAATGAAACTAAAGCGGTTGTTTCAATTAATTTGCACATTCGGAGGCGTATCATATATTAGGGGGCTGTATCGTAAATTCGGGTGCTTTATCATAGATAAGCAGGGTGGCATTGTCCTCTGTCATTCACTCTTTGTTTGTTTGTCTTGTTTTCCTGGGAATCCTTTATTTTGCCGAGGTCAGTAGTGCTTCTTTCAGCATGTTCCACGTTAAATTTGTCATCGAGCCCAAGTCATATTTATTTTTGATTATGTCTGTATAAATCTCATTCAGAAGTCTGTCGTATTGCAGATTAGACGTTGCTTTGGTCTTTGGACGTCACTATAACGTGGCACTTGACAGGATAATGTTAAAAACATAACGATAGGAAGTAACGCGATAAATATAAAGAAAGGCAGAACAGAAGTAAAAGAAAAGGTCTAATATAATAGGTAAAAGAAAGACTTGAACTAACACGTTGTCTTGTTACTATAATAATAATAATAATAATAATAATAATAATAATAATAATAATTGCAACAATAATTAGTTTCTAATTCTCTTACTCTCATCTTTTCCCGCGCTTTTCTCCTTGGGAAAGCCGCCATTGTCATGTGGTATGTTGCTTGATTGCTATCCACCAACCTTTGCGTACAATTTTTTTCGATGATGGATATCCACTTTTTTTTTCTTTCTTGCTTTATTTCTCCCTGACTCCCCACCCTGACTCGTTCTTGCGTTCATTCGTTTGTTTTTAATGCTGAAACAACTTCCCAGAAGACGAAGACGAAAAACAAGAAGAAGAAGAAGAAGAAAAAGATGACGGTAAAACCCCGGAAAAATCAGTCGCTTTCCTTATCTTGTCCCAGCGAAAATCTGGCTTCGAGACGGGAAGAGATTACCGAGTTTCGAAGATTCTAATCAGAAAGCAATTTCTGTGTAATTCTCTTATCTGGCAAATTGATTCCGAACTGATTGATTGTGGGGCTTGTTGTTGCAAAGAGCTACTTACCGTTTCATTTAATTCCACCGTCAAAATGGGTGGAAGAAAAGCGAATAAAAATTGTTTGCCGTTTTTTACATGATTGTCGCTGTCGTCGCTTTTCATCATGTGAATATGTTTTTCTTTCACCTGCTTTCTTCAGAGAGGTAAAGCTCAAAGAAAACCCCCAGTGTGTGTGTGTGTGTGTGTGTGTGTGTGTGTGTGTGTGTGTGTGTGTGTGTGTGTGTGTGTGTGTGTGTGTATTATGGACAATTTCTCCACACACTTCTTTCAAAAAGAAGGGTTATATATATATATGTATATATATATATGTGTGTGTGTGTGTGTGTGTGTGTGTGTGTGTGTGTGTGTGTGTGTGTGTGTGTGTGTGTATTATGGACAATTTCTCCACACACTTCTTTCAAAAAGAAGGGTTATATATATATATGTATATATATATATATATGTGTGTGTGTGTGTGTGTGTGTGTGTGTGTGTGTGTGTGTGTGTGTGTGTGTGTGTGTGTATGAGTCTTTCTTTGAGATTTACCCCTCTGAAGAAAGCAAGTGAAAGAAATACACACACACACACACACACACACACACACACACACACACACACACACACACACACACACACACACACACACACACAAGAGATATGTGTAACGAGTTTCGTCCTCTGCAAGGACATCGTCAGACTAAAGTAATGTTTTTGTTGATGGAATTATATATTTGTATGAAGGGGAGGGGACATATACATACATATATATATATATATATATATATATATATATATATATATATATATATATATATGGGGGGGGCGGTAAGACCCACCGGTCGGTCAAATAAATGACATAATGAAAAAGAGATATGTGTAACGCGTTTTGTCCTCTAACAGGGCATTATTAGACTAATGTAATGTTTTTGTTAATGGAATTATATATTTTAATAAGGTGAGGGGGAGATATGTGTGTGTGTGTGTGTGTGTGTGTGTGTGTGTGTGTGTGTGTGTGTGTGTGTGTGTGTGTGTGTGTGTGGGTGTGTGTGTGTGTGTTTTATGGATAATTTCTCCATACACTTCTTTCAAAAAGAAAAATTGTAGGGCAGGTAAATAATTGAATAAAAAATGACGAAATATTCTTTGTCCGTTATATTTGACCAAAGAGATGTAAAGCCGGTCAGATATACAGTATATTTAAAATTCCAGCGTTCCAATTTCTTCGGCGTGTCATATCGTTGCATAGTTATAATAAACGCTTGCTTTTTTATATCTCCCCCTCCCCACTTGATACAAATATCTAATTCCATCAACAAAAACATTACTTTAGTCTGACCATGTCCTTTTATTGGACGAAACGCGTTACACATATCTCTTTTTCAATTTACATTTTTTTTTGCCGGAGCGGCGCGTCTCCCACCCCCCGAAACTCCCATCTAGGTGGAGGCGCCGTTTTCGGAGTTTGATTCTGGCCTCTGCCATTTTTTTCAGCAATATTTTGTGCCTATCCATCATTTTTTAAAATTATTTTTAAACTGATGTTAAATTATCAGTCATTAATTAATAATCTACATGGCCGTTGCGAGCGTACTATGAAGGAACCGCCAACGTGCTTGGAGCCCCTTAACACTAGGATGGCCGAGGTGTCGTTTTCGACACCTTCAAATTTCCAACAAATTACTATGGAATAACTAGTTTTGGTTCGATGCTGAGGCTTATGGACAATTATTGAATTTTAGCAAAGATGCTTAACAGACTCAATTCTTTAAAAAATATCCAGTGGAATAGCTGATATTTGAGGTTTTACCTTGAATGGCCGAGGTGTCGTTTTTGACACCTAGGCTATTTATAGGGTAAATGCATTGAAAAATTTCTCACAAGCAATAATACTTGTGTTTATGTCCCCTATCTATCTATCTATCTATCTATCTATACACACACACATAATTTATATATATATATATATATATATATATATATATATATATATATATATATATATATATATACATATATATATATATATATATATATATATATACATATATATATATATATATATATATATATATATACACACATATATATATATATATATATATATATATATATATATATATATATATATATAATCACTTTCTTTCAGTATGTGGTATGCTAATATTTGTGAATTTCTTTTCAGACTTGTTATTCCTGACTCGAATATTGAATATATTAGAGATGGCTGCTTCACGGCGTAATCGAAATAAAGATGTCTATACAACAAGGGAAGCATTGAATATTATCTTCCAATCAAAAGATGAAGTTTCAAGTGATGATAGTGACAAGGAATTTCTTCAAGCTCGTCAAATTCTGATGACTCTCAAGATGGTGAAGATGAATCCACTAGACAAGCAAGTACCTCTTCAGATATACAAGCAAGCACCTCCGCAGATAGAAATAATGTCATGACACGGCAAATGTGCAAAGAATGAAACTAGGGTACTGTTAGTAACATGTAAAGATTGTGGAATCTAAGATATTGCTAAATAGTCGGTCCTACAGGATTGTAGAAAGAATGTTATAGCCTACTTCAAAATTATGCCTAATGTTGTGTAATAGTAATATTCTTTAATAAACTATGTATTGAAAACATATGAGTAATTTCATTAACCATATATGATTATTTTTCATGCGAAATATTAAAAAACAATCATAAGGTGTCGAAAACGACACCTTGGCCATTTTATATATATCAAAGGAGCTGGGCATCCTAGTGTTAAAGGCAAGTTTCAGCAGCGTCAAAGAAAGAGAAATTAAATACATTATCGTCACAGTAAAGTTTTCACATCTTTAGGACATACTAAAATATATTTTCATTTTTCTTTTTTTTTTGGTTGTACTTTTGTTATATTGTCAATCATAAACAAAAATCAACAGGGCCGGTGCTTACAACCCCGATATTTTCAGTGACGTGAGGCCCCATGCCTACTAATTACATCAAAATATTGGTGGTTATTACAAAAAGAATAATTTTTTCGGATTTTTAAAAATAAAAAACAAACAAAAAAACTATTCATTATAAAAGTAAATCAAAGTTTCGTGGTGGGGAATAGACACTAGCGCCAAGCCCTGGTCATTTGCCTAACATTGTTCTGATATATAGTATGTAGAATATTATATGTCATATTCACCCACACAACATATATATATATATATATATATATATATATATATATATATAAAATATATATATATAAAATGCAGAATATTTTATTTTTTGTAGATTTGAGTATTTAATGACGGCACGATTTTTGTAGATTTGAGTATTTAATGCGTGTATATATATCTATATATATATGTGTATATATATATATATGTGTATATATATATATATATATATATATATATATATATATATATATATATATATATATATATATATATATATATATATATATATATGAGGCACGTGCCGTCATTAAATACTCAAATCTACAAAAAATAAAATATTCTGCATTTTTTGTATAATAACCAGAGTAAACTTCCTAATATTTTTGGTTTAGTTGTATATTGTGCCAGAGAAGGAAAATCTAGCTGCTGATCTAGGTATTACCTATCTAGATGCCACGCCCCTGCTGTACACACACACACACACACATATATATATATATATATATATATATATATATATGATTACTTTTGTCACTTAACAGATTGATGCATCCCGACTCCAGAGTTTTGTAGGCGAAAGTATCCGTCAACATTTTAGGCTATATATGTCTGTACATATATATATATATATATATATATATATATATATATATATATATATATATATATATATATATATACAGATACATAGATATATAAATATAAAAGTGAATATTGAAGTCAACACTCAGAGGCGACAGGCTGTTTCATGACGACGATTGCGTCTAGCATGAAACAGCCTGTCGCCTCTGAGTGCTGTCTTCAATGTTCACTTTTATATTTATATTTACATACGCTCTATCTCTGACATTGAGCACTTTATCCCATAAATATACCACACGTTCAAACTATATTTCTGCATATATATACATATATATATATGTGTGTATGTGTCTGTATGTATGATAAGAATATAGTTTTAAGGTATGTCATATTTATGGGTTAAGTGCTTAATATCTGTGATAGGGCTCATGTAAATATAAAAGTGGGTAATTTGTTTCATGCTTAAGCAAAATCTTCACGCCATATGTGTTGTGATTTGGTTCAACTATTTTTATATGCTGGTCAACGGTGCATTATGTGTAACAAGGTCTATTGTATTATCCTAACGGTTTACTAGGTGAAAAGTAACGGCTAAATGAGTCAATAATATTAAAATAAATAATGATAAAATGGTTATTGTTTAAGAAAAGATGATCAGAATTGTCTGTCAATTAAGTGTCATACGTGGCATGTGCTTGGTCGATCATGTTTGTTTCGACTAGGGACTGCATAAGTAGATGATTTTCATGTAGTAGTTTGACATTTCTTCCTGTGGTAGACTGGTTGCCAACCAAGGCTATAGAACCTACTCTGTCCTGCTATTCAACCCATAGCTGGAGTGAAATGAGATAGGTTCATACCTTTCCCATGGGTATTTGTGCGTAAGCGAATGCAAAGAACTCGAGTGGAATTCGAACTCGGGTCTCCGAATTCTCTTTCCAAGACACTAGCGCCAAGCCCTGGTCCAAATTCCAAATGTGTGTTGCGATACATATAGATGTGTTGCAACACATTTGGAATTGTAATAAAATCTAAACATACAATGAAAGTGAATTTATATATTTTCATTTGTTCTTGAGAATTGACAACAAAAATAATAAACACTATTTATTTATTAGATTGTTTATTTACAAGAATAAGTTTATATTTAAAAATTCTAAAAACTAAGTCAATTAAAACTAAAGCAATGCAATATACAGTGCTTTTCGATAAAAGTGACTCACGGGATTTTTTTTCTACTAAATGTTCTCTTCTCCGATGAAACGAAAGTTGAGCTAAATTCAAAGGATAAGCGATCTAAAATCCGAAGAAGCTTTGAAAGCTCTTTGAATTTAGCAGTAAGTACTGTCAAGCATCCGTTCAGTATAATGTTCTGGGGATGCTTTTCTTTTCATGGAACTGGTTTCTTAAAACCTATTGAAAAGACCCTCAGGAGCAAGCAGTACAAGAGAATTTTAGAGTCTTGTCTGCTCCCCTCTGCTGAAAGGGTGCAAATCGACCCCACCAAGCTCATTTTTATGCAGGATAATGCTCCCTGTCACAAATCAAAATTGATGAAAAAATACTTTGATGAGAAGCAGGTGAGTGTTATGACATGACCGCCCCAATCTCCTGACCTCAACTCCATAGAAAACATATGGAGCATTATAAAGTACAGGCTCTCGAGAAAGCAGTTGAGCAACAAAGAGGATTTGATTGTAAATTTCATATCCGAATGGAATTCAATGCTTGGAGATGAGATTTGCCAGAACCTAATCAAGTCAATACCAAAAAGGGTTGAAAAGGTTATTGAAAATAAAGGAGGACACATAGATTATTGAATATTTCGAACTATATTACCTATTACAAATAAATTATACCTCTATTATTCTTTATTTAAAGCTGTTCGGTTATGTTTCTATTGATTACTAATTGCAGGAAATAAGTGAGTCACTTTTTTTTAACAGAGTTTTTCCCTAAATTTCATTTATATCCAAAATTAGAATTTTCAATAGAATACCTTAGGGTGAGTAAACTTTTTTACTAGGTGGTCGGGAAGGGGTCTTTATATTAGTAAGATTAAAAATTAGTTTGAACCCCAAAAACAATAGGTGAAAAAATTTTTAAGTAAAAAAAAAATCAGGTGAGTCACTTTTATCGAACAGCACTGTATATCATCTACCATTTTATAAAGAAATACCGTAATTCCCCATGTATAATAAACCTTCATCTATAATCCGCACCCCTAAAATTGTGCTGAAATGCTTCTACTCACGCATTACACGCACCTCATTTTTGGCAATGAAACCTTTATAAATTGTACCTCTCCAATTTCATTACGGCCAGCGTTTCCTACTCTTATTTAAAAAAATGGTTTTAAACATAGAATAATATTATTCTAATTTAGTTTTATGATAATTCTTATTTTATTTTACATTTGTAAGTATTGTTAGGTACATAAGATTGTATTTGACATCCTTATGGGGTCGCAATCGCCGGATGTTAGTGTCAAATTGTCGTATGTTTGTGGTGAGTAGTCATTTCGCAACTGAAATCGACCTATGAAACGGCATTTTTTTAAAATAATTTTGTAGCCGTGAATAATACGCACCTCTAACTTTGCTCATTATTTTTTTGAAAAAAAATGCGTATAATACATGGGGAATTACAGTAAATACATAATTTTTAAAATATTTATTAAATTATGAATATATGTGTGCCAACTATAAGGAGTTGTTTATTATTTACCATTTCATAAAATTCGAAAAAAACTGAAAATTAGCCGAATTTTTGTCAAACATTCCGATAAACAATGTAAGAAAAAATATATAAATAAACCACCTAATAAATAAATAGTGTTGATTTTGTTTTTTGTCAAATGAACAATGAATAAATTTACTTTTATATGTATTTAATTTAATTTATTTAATTTCTTTCTTTTCCGTCTTTCTCCAGACTCATCTTACAATCAAAAATTTCAAATTTGGATTCGTCTGTCCGTAATACAGTTACTACCCCGAACTACTGAACCGTGTGGAGGCCCCATACCTACTGCGAATCGGGACAGAAGTCCTAATTTCAGTAAAATTTCGTCATGAATATAGTAATAAGGATAGTGAAAGAGAATGAGAGTCCAGTATAGCCAAATTCATTTTTATAAAAAGAAACTAAATTAATTTAGCTGGACTCTCATATATTAACATATATTAATATTCCTGGGTATGACGATAAATTAGATCCGGCAGTAAGGATCGGGAGATTGAAGACTTTGAGGAGCGTGAAACCACCTCTTAATTAGGGTTGTTCCCAAGTGCACACTGATGCGGTGTGTTAACTCTCAATGTATAAAATTTCTTTAGTATATCTCGGTTTTATTACAATTCTAATCATCGCTGATCATCAGATGAAATACATAATGTTTCTCATACAAAATATTCACAATTTAGCAAAATGTATTACGGACAGATGAATCCAAATTTGAAATTTTTGATAGTAAGATGAGTCTGGAGAAAAACGAAAAAGAAAGAGACATCAAGTACATTGTAAATACAGAATAGTTTTCTTTCGTTAGAAAATACTAAAATATCTCATTTTAAGGTGTTATTCAAGAAACGCAGGGTGCTCCCTAACTTTTTTTTTTGCCTGTAGTGTATATTCACGATTATTTGCAATGGGTTTTTGCTTTTTATCAGGCAGCTCTTTGATTAGTTTTGAATAAAATTGCGGAGGTTTTTATATTTTCGACACATGGTTTTCATTATTTAAAATATTTCCGCATCAAAACCTTTTGCCGAATATAAGGATAAATCGGTGTAAGGTCATATATGGTGGTCATTGTAAAAGAAACCAAACTGAGTTGCAATATTTTTTCCTCCGTTATTCTTGCTGCGTTGTAATAAAGAACATCTTTTTTTTTTCTACTGACGAACGTAGAGCGCTTTTATTCGGATATATATATATATATATATATATATATATATATATATATATATATATATATATATATATATATATATATATATATATATATATATATATATATATATATATATATATATATATATATATATATATATATATATATATATACATATATATATTGCTGTGGTAAACCCTCCTACAGTATAATGAACTCTTCTTCCTCTCATAAATACTAACTTGAGAAGTCGTTGGGGAGCGTAGTCGCAGTGCTACTTGGGTAGTCTTCTGCCCAGAAGGACCGGGTTTTTGCGGTATTACTTGGATTCATTTGTGATCCCTATTTCGTTTCTGGTTTTTATTTATCTTTTTCTTACGTTTTCAATTTTGAACTGACTGATTTTTGAAAAGTTTTTGATTTTATCTTTTTCAATTTCTTACCCTCCACATTTTTTTCCTCTCATTCTTTTATTAGATTTTGATTTTCTTTTATTTTTAAATTTGTTTTATACTTTCCGTTTCCTTTTTAATTTCAATAATCCCCCTGCTAAATTTTCTCTTTTTTTTATTAATGTCAGACTTTATTTTTTCATTGTTTACGTTATTACGTGTTATATCGTTTTTCCCTTTTTAAATATCCGTTAAGTTTTCTGTGTACGTGTAATATGTTCTGTATATATTTGTTTATTTTGTATTTGTAATTTTTGTCTAATGTGTTCGGTTTTTTCCGTCTTTGTTTTTATTTATTAACGGCCAGACTTGGTATTTTAGCGGCCATATTTTTTGATTTTAGTTACGTATTTTTCTCAACTTTCTTTGATTTTTTTTCTAGTCCTATTACTGTATTTTATTGCTGTTTTACTTTGTATTTTAACTTTGTACGTATTTTTGTGTCTAGTCCTCTTAAAGGCACTTTGTGATTATTTTGTATATTTTTGTCCGCATTTTTAAGTTAAACATTTTCTTGTCTGTATTTTGCGTAATGTTTTGTCTTTTAGCACGTAAAACTGTTTTATTTGTTTTAGTGACTTATCTTTTTATTTCCTTAATAATTTTTTTTTTTTTTTTTTTTTTTTTTTACAAAAATAGTGTTCAAGTCTAAAAATGGTTGCCAAGAAGAACGTTAAACAATTATTTGGGACTAGAGAAAAAAGACTGAGCCACCCGATAAATCGGAAGAAAATAAAAATACTGATATTTCTAATGATTCAACAAGTATGATGGCCGATAATGGCCAAAAAACAGTTTAGCGGATGTCAAAATTCTCCCACTTCTGCTGAAACTATGGAGGCCGAATCAACCCAAAGTACACAAAACCAAGAAACTACTACGGGACCGGTGTGGTAATACCCCCCCACCCCCACCGTTGGGTCCGTCTCGCGGCCCCCACTCCCCGAAAAGCCTTCACCCGCCGCTAGTGCGGTTGTGGAGGAGTAAAAGAATGTCAGACTGTTGGTAAAGCTAGAGGGAAGCTCCGGACAGCGGGCCCTCCTCCCAATGAAGCCCCAACGCGTAAAGACTCCCTCAAGCAGTACTAAGGGTGTCTCTCCGACCAGCTACTCCTAAAATTTACAGCAACAAAAGCAAAAATATGAACCTTCATTCGAGAAAGCGCCAACTCGGTCACTTAAACTAAACAAAGAATCTGGCACCAACTCCCCAGCACCGTCTTCCCCGTCAGCCAAACACATAACGACCCCCTCCTCCAGTCCGAAGATCCTTATCTTTATCTCTCACAAAATGACGACATTAAAAAAGGCTCCCCCTCAGGTCTTCACCTGTCAGACCAAACTTCAACGATAACCCCAAACCATCCCCCTGTCAAAACTCCTGCACCAACACCAAAAACTGAATTCTTTAAAGGCAAAGAAGCCCTTCACCTGAAAATAAAGAACTTGCATTCAATAAAAAACCCAAACCCATATTTAACACAGGGGAAGACGTGCCAAATCTCTAAACAAGGACAAGGCCTTGCAATACTCCAAGAAAACGAAATATCAAATCCCTAGTAAACTTCAGAAAAATCAACACTGTAAACAGTGAAAACCCCAGAAACTTCCCCAACACTAAAAGGGTCTTGACTGTCATCAGTGGGGATAAAGCCGGGCAACGAATTTGGGCCATGGTTGCGGAGGCAAATGAAGTCTTTGGCATGTTTCCGCCCATGGCCTGCTTTGATAATGACATTGTTTAAAAAATTGCAAAAATTGTTCAGGGAGGTTTCCTCTTTTTATTTACCCCCTCCCTGTATAGAGCGTTAAAACTGACTTTCCCTCTGGACATTGGCTGCCTGTTTCGCGACGGTACCATCAAAACTGAGATGGGAACAGGCTCGATGGGAGAGACCGTTGGTGTCCTTTCCCCGTCTGTTTAGTGCATGAGAGCAACACTAATCCGTTTCATTATGGCTCTCTGGTTAGCTAAACTGTCTGGTGGCAGGGCGAGGCTCCTTCGTGACCTTCAGCGTCTCGGAGTTGATGTTTGTGTACAAGACTCATTTTTCTACTCATGACAGGACATTCTGTGTAATTTACACGGTGTTTACTCATCCCCCCCCCCCACGAGAATGAGATGGCACAAGGTCATTTTAAAGTGGGGACCCGAGCGCCTGCACTCGGGCGGGGACAAAAATTGTCCACAGCCCCCGCAACCGTCGTTTGCGGTGGCCTCTGTGCGAGCACCGATCCCTGCCTCTTTTGCAATGGGAGGGCGCGGCCTCGGGCAGCTGTTACCCAGTATTTTCTCAGTTGCCCCTCTTTCCTTTGACAGATAAGCCCCTGAGCGCTCTCTGTCCAAGGACAGACGCATCTGAGATGATGAATAATACATACAAATTACTTTAGTAATTTAAGCACTAAAAGCTCAATGTCTGATTTATATATTGTCTACTTCGAGGCGATATTACTTTTCAGGTGGAACTAATTTGCATACTGACTTTAAAAAAAAGTACATCTGTCCTGCATTACTGTTCTTTTATTTGAGCATTGTTGTGATTTTCAAATAAAAAAAATAGTTTAGGAATATTGTCTTATACAATACTATAAAATGTTTGAGATTTGTATTTTTACTTGGCTTTCAACAAGTTGGCATCTATTTGTAAAACGTTTCTTAACTACATCAACCCCCCTCCCACCGACCAATAATTTTTTTTCTGTCTATATAGTCATTTTCTTTGAACAGATATATTGAACATCCACAACCCTTTCAACATATCATAAATAGTGAACATTAATCCCATAAAAAAAAAAACAAAAAAAAAAAACAACTAATTTTTCCTAGAAAAATTACCAGATAGAGTGCGGATGAAGTCTGTTAGATTTTAATTTTTTTTTCTCAAGGACGGCAATAAAACTACTAAGACTCGAGGTTTTACGGATAGTGAAAGAATGAGTCCAGTCTAGCCAAATTCTTTTTATAAAAAGAAACTAAATTAATTTAGCTGGAATCTCATATATTAACATATATCAATATTCTTGGGTATGACGATAAACTAGATCCGGCAGTAAGGATCGTGAGATTGAAGGTTTTGAGGATCATGAAATGCCTCTTAATTACAGTTGTTCCCAAATACACACTGATGCAGAGTGTTAGCACATGTTAGGTCCCCCATCTATGGGTAAATAGTTAACTCTCAAACAAAAATCAAAAGAACGTATAAATTTACAATTTTATAGTAAAATTACCAGCAATACATTTTTCTAGTGAAATTACCAGCAATACTTAAAAATAAATTACAAAGAATACGTTTTATCATCTACAAACGATATATCTAAAAAAAAACATACATTTGCATTGAAGGTATAAAATTATGCAGAAAATATCTGTAGCTAGTCATAAAATTGCGTTCAGATATATTTAGTTTTTGTCCATAAACGCTGATATGTAGCTAAACAAAAATTGGTGGTAGCATTTGGTAGGGTCCCGGCTATGGGCAAATAGTGAACGCCACCGGCAATATATATGTATATAATTACCAACAATACATTTTCTGTACTTGAAGGCATACAATTTCGTTCAAAATATATTTAGATGAAGCCCTTTAATTTAGATTCCGGCATTAAATAACCTGTAGTGTTTGATATGCCGCTAAACAAAATCAGCCAACCAAGAAAACAAAACGAGACATACTTAACTACCAACTCAAAAACGAATAAAACTGAATAGAATTTAACTAAACTTATTATAATACGTATCTACAGGAATTAAATTAATATTTACGATTTATATAAATTTTTCTTTGTCCTGAAAGACTTGGCAACACGAACTGCAGTACAGAACAGATCCGGTGTGAATCGATACTGGTTTTTATCGACGAAATGTCGATGCCATTTCTGGTTTTAAAGATTTTTTTAAATTTAGATCTTTAAAAAAATCAAATTCAGATATTCTTAATTTAAGAGTTACTTTCATCAACGCTCAACAGTGTAAAAAAATTCTTCAGAGTGGCGGTGTAAAATATCATTGACCCGATGGTAACGTGATGAAAATAACATCGGCAGTGACAAGTATGGAGGTTAATGCGTGCAATGATGTATTAATAAATTACGTGGCATCTGCAGAATTTTTAATTTCTTTCATTGATCGAATCTTCAAACCATATCGACAACACTGGTTTCCGTTCTCTCACCGAAGTTAAGCTACGTCGAGCTTGGTCAGAAAAAGCCATCTGATGCTGAAGTTTCCTCTAGCGTTTCACAATATATAAATGACTTTTAAAAAACCGCCTGAACTTCCTGAAGTATGCGGGAACGATCTAATTCACTCCGGTCATATTAGAGGTTTTCCTTGTTCAGCTAGTGGGCTATATATATATATATATATATATATATATAATTCCCAAGAGGATAGAATCCAGGTAGAACTCAATGCCCAGGACAGAGTAAGAATATAATATAAAAGGCTATATATATATATATATATATATATATATATATATATATATATATATATATATATATATATAAACCCACTTTTAATTGGTTGAACAAGACATTAATTCTGACCGTAGGCCTCCTTTCTAAAGACGTAAGTTTGTTTTTAAATTTCCCAAATAAATCTTTTTTTATCATATGCTATCTACCATCGCCCGTAAAAGAACCATTATTGTTCTGAAACATAAAAAGGAATCGAACCTGTATCTTATACGGAACTGTCATATAGCCTGACGTGGTTTAGCGATTGAGCCACAGAGGCGAGATTCGGTTAGAGATGTCGATTTTACTGTTTTTAAACTACTATTCCTCATGATTTTCTCTCGTACATTCATATCTGCTCGATGCGTATCCAAATGTAAACAAATCAGTAAAGCACGTTATGCTATATGACGGTTCCGTATAGCATACATGTTCGATTCCTGTCGGAGGACGAATATTTTCCATGAAAATTTCTCGGACATTCAGGCCGGTAAATTTTGTTAATACTGTTTATTATAAACACAGCATTTACTTAAATATCTGTAGCTATAAAAAAAAAAGAACGTATAAACATAAAAAAAAGTCTTTATATATATATATATATAGGAAGCATATTTTCATTTAAACATGTTTGCTTTAATATGAGTACTGATAAAAATGGATTCTGGGACAGGAGTGCCAAAAATTCATACAAGCACACATTGCCCAGTTGATAAAGACGTTGGTCATAATCCAGTGACTAGACCCAAATTGTTGTGAGTTCAATACCAGGCCACAGCAGTGGTGAACCAAAACCTGGAGAGTTGAGTTAAAGGGAATTAACCGACACATCCAGAAGAGGCATGGCATGTGGAACTAGAACCATCTACGCCGGTTGACGAAATAAAACTGTTTGGTTCGAAAATTGCAATCACCTGAAGTAGGCCGGAGCGTACAACGGCCGAAGCGTTGTGAATATGGTAATGAAGGTAAGGACAACAAACTGGAAGTAGAGTCTGATTAAACAATTTAGTTTTGTTGTGTTTATTTATTTTCAATGCAATCCTTTCGACATCTCGTATAAGCATTTATTATTTCATGATTAAAAGCAGCAAGAAAAGGACTGTGGTTATATTTATTCATTTTTATTTTCCCCCCGAGTACTTTCGATATTTTCCAATTTCCGTTACTAATACTAGATAATATGAGAATTAAAAAAAATATGAAAATATGAGTATATGGGAATTAAAAATATGAGAATAGAGAATATGAGAATAAAAAATAGAATATGAGTATATGGGAATAAAAAATATGAGAATAGAGAATATGAGTATATGGGAATTAGAATATGAGAATAGAGAATATGAGAATAAAAAAGATGAGACTATGAGAATAGAGAATAAAAAAAATTTGAATAAAAATATGAGTATATGGGAATTAAAAATTTGAGAATAGAGAATATGAGAATAAAAAATATGATATATGGGAATTAAAAATATGAGAATAAAAATATGAGTATATGGGAATTAAAATATGAGAATAGAGAATATGGGAATGAAGAACTATATATAGCCAAAAGGACAACAAAAGAACAAGAATTAAGAAATTACTGAAGTTATTATTATCATTATTATTATGCGACTTAAAAGAGTTCTGTAGATATTTATGTGTGTGAAACACTGTCTATGCTGACAAGAAAGAGGTTTGGTTTGGTTTGTTTACTTATACGACATAGCAAACTCAATGGGTTACTTAATGCCGACAAGATATTTATTGCTGGTAATATATATTTTTTCAATCGTGTATTGCTGATAATATTTTTTTATCAAAAAAGTATTACTGGTAATATTTTTTCAAAAAATGTATTGCTGGTATTAAAAACCTATTTTTACACTTTCATAGTGTTTTGAACCCTTTTGGATGTTAACTATTTGCCCATAGCTGTAACCCTGACAGGTGTTACCACATCGGGTTTGCTTTCTGACCATGAGACCCGGGTGCAAATCTCAGCATGGTCGATTTGTCAGGAGACTTCCTGATATTATCGGACTGGATAGCATGAAAACCCTTTAGAGACATTGAGTAAAACTGGGTAGACGGAACTCTTGTGGGCCGTCGATAGCTGTGGCCGTTGATACTTGTGCTAGCACGAAGCCACAAGTCGTCGTGGCCGAGGGCTTGAGCGTGCTGGCCTTGTTCAAATTATTGATCACGCTAGATAACACGCTCTTTCATAGAAACTGTAATAGTTGCAGTATAAACAACAGGTGGGATCTGTGGGTGTTGAACAAACACAAATTTGCCTGGGCGAGCGTCTGCAGTAGGGATTGGCTAGCCGATAATCGTCCTCATATACAAGTGTCCACTTATTATTTGTTTAATATAAATATGTATGTACATATGTATGTATCTACATCTATTTGTACATTATTTAATGTGATATTATCTAATGTAATATTATTTAATGTGATATTATCTAATGTAATATTATCATATTAATTATAAAATATTATTTAATGTGATATTATCTAATGTAATATTATCATATTATCTAATGTATGTATGTATGTATGTTTGTAAATATATGTATGTACATGATATGTTGGAGGTATTATGAGTTGCTATAAAACTCTATTAATGTACTTTAATGTACGATATTACGTTGACGGTTTAAGTATTTTAAAAATATTTTTACAATGTAAGAATTTCTTCTTGGGATAATAATGAGTTTACTGATTCTTGTCTTACTAATTCACCCATAGCTGGGATGAAGGTGGATTCATACCTTTTACAAGGGTGTTTGCGCGTAAGTGAATATAACGAACCTAACCGGAATTGGAACTCGGCTACCATCTATCCACTTCCCAATTCCGAGCGGTTATCTATTGCACCACCTGCACATCCAAACATACAGAACTTGGTATTCCTATTCCCAAGCGGTCACCCATCTTCGTACTGACCAGGCTCCACGTTGACTTAACTTCAGTGATCTACGAGAACCGTTGTTTCAACGGGATATGGTCGTATGTTAGCGCTATTTGATTAGTTAATTATACTTAAGATATAGAAAATATCTTTAGGAACAAAATAATTGCTGAAATGTTATATATCTAATTTTCTCCCCGAGATATGGGTTAAATAGTAAGACTTGCGTTATATAATCTTTTAGATGGAAAAAGGGATCGTTGCAGGTACAGGTTCTTTCAAGTTCTTCCTAAATGCCCTGAACCAGCATGGATGAGGAAGACGCATCATATCATATGACAATGCAAGAAATGGATTCTGGAGAGAGTTATGTAAGTGTCCATTCTGCTATAGGAGAATAAGGGTGTTTAACGAACGATATAATCTTCTACATGGCAGCGAATTATGGAAAAATATCTTCACAGTGTAAGAAGCTGGTTGATGCGACAGAGATGTTGTTCTACCGACGATTGCTAGGGATGCCATAGGTAGATCAGGTGAGAAAAGCGAACGTTTTAAGGAAAACAGTAACTATAACCTTATAGTTACAACCAGAAATAACGGGAGCTGAACGTTTTGAGACACAAAATTGAGGAAGGAAGGCTTGGAAAATGTAATACTCCAAAGATACAAGCAGATGAAAATAGTAAGTAATCTGCTTAACGAGTTTACTGCTTAGATGGTTGGGAAAATGCAAATATAGACGTGTCAGTTTTACTTAGAGGAGCCCAAATAACTGGAAGTTATGGAGAGCCATGCACGCTCACATTCGAAAATTGCTTGGCCCCTAAAACCTTGCTACTAGGCGAATTTTACTGCCTTTAAATCTTGAAGATGGGCGTAACGCAAACTTTATTCATTCTGTTAGATGAAGCCAGGTTTATTTAATATTAATCTAATTAATATTAATCTATTTAATATTTAATCTATTGGTATATCGACTCTTGCATGAAAATTACTCACCACTGGGATTAAAAATTGCAGTAACAGGATTAGCTTTGCTGGTTAAACAGTGTAGAGATAGGTAGATAGATAAATAGATAGATAGGTGCTACTATATCGTGAGGTATACCGTGAAGTCTACCTCCCGTTCCGTCTATAGCGTGAGGTCTACCTCAATATACCGTGAAGTCTACCTCCAGTTTCATCTATAGCGTGTGGCCTACCTCAATATACCGTGAAGTCTACCTCCCGTTCCGTCTATAGCGTGAGGTCTACCTCAATATACCGTGAGGTCTACCTCAATATACCGTGAAGTCTACCTCCCGTTCCGTCTATAGCGTGAGGTCTACCGCAGCACCGATCTGTAATGTATATGTGTATACATATTTATTTAAAGCTTATATTATCATTTATATATCTATCTACTATTTATATTTATGTTACAGTCAGAGGGGTAAAAATAAACACGCTATCAAATACGATACATACATTTATTTTAGCGATAAACACTTCGTATATCTTCTAGGAATGACACGAATAGCTCATTGGAATTTTTTCTCATCATCTTCCAGCAAAACTGATCAAGATGTTCCTGGAACAGCTGACTAGCAACACTTCGCATTTTCTTGAGAATCAACGTTTTAGCATCCAGCAACGATCGCTGAATTGCCTGAATGTGTGCGCATGTCGCTGGATCCATATAATGTCGCCTGTGATTCACTGTTAAATGTTGGCAACCCATCGCATTTCGATTACTATATTTTATATATTACTATTACTATAGCCTTCATCTGAATGCATCACAGAACCATTTGTACATTCTCTTTCAATAATAGGAATTAAAGTATACATTATTTACATTATTTGGACTATTGTCCTCATCTTTGCCGCCATATTTATTAAAACGTTTGTACGCTGCGACCTTCTACAGGTGGTTGAAATGTCGAAATGAAACCCTTTATTTCGCTCACTGGGGTAGACTCTTCAAGTTTTTTTTTGTTTTTTTTTAAGCTTGTCACCCCAAGCAAGGCTAAAAGCCACTAGCACGCAAGGGGTTACACAAGGTTTGTCGTAAGAACTGATAGGAGTGGTAAAGGAGAGGATGTGGAGAAAGATAGTGGATCGATCAAGGCAAGGGGGTTACAGAAGATTTGGAGCGAGAGTAGATAGGAATGAAAGGTGAAAGGATGTGGAGAAGGAAAGTGGATAGATCAAGGAAACTGGGGATGTCGATTGACGTTACACTTAAATAGTTGGAGATTATATTTGTCAGGGAAACAGGAATAAGGAAGGGAGTTCCACAGGCGAGATGTGCGAGACATGAAGCTATTGGAGTAGAAGAGACGTCTACATTTAACAGTTTCAACGGTGAAGGGGTGGGAACGGAATGCCAGCCTCGTAGGACGTTTAAATTCATGAGGCCTGGGAACCAGCGAAAGCAGCTCATCGGAGCAATTACCGTGGAAGTATTTGAAAAAAGACAGAGCAAGGCAACGGCGCGTCTGTCAGAGAGCGACTGCAGACGAGATGACAGATCAGGGCCAATTACATTGCATATCAGTCTCTGAATCTTATCAAGAACCCTGAGGTAAACAGCAGGGGCTCCAAACCATATATGGCAGCAATACTCCATGCAAGGGCGAATGGTTGATTTATAGATTTGGAGGATAGATTCCGGGGAGAAAAATTTCCTGGCTCGGCACAGGGAGCCAACTTTCCTTGCGGTGGATGAAGCAATTGACTCGATGTATTTGTTCCATCTCAGATCAGCGGACAGCGTGAGACCGAGCAGCATTATTTACATTATTTGGACTATTGTCCTCATCTTTGCCGCCATATTTATTACAACGTTTGTACGCTCCGGCCTTCTTCAGGTGGTTGGAATGTCGAAATGAAACCCTTTATTTCGCTCATGGGGTAGACTGTTCTCGTTCTACGTGCCATGTTTTAATGGATGTCAGTTATCTCCAGTTAATTTCCCGCTGAAAGTTCTCCACTGCCTTAACCGGGTATCGAACTCACACTCTTTGTCCTATCACTGGATCTAACTAACGTCTTTATGTGCCATGTGTCCTTGAGTTAGAACAGTCTACCCCAGTGAGCGAAATAAAGGGTTCAGTTCGACATTCCAACCACCTGAAAAAGGCCGGAGCGTACAATGGCCGAAACGTTGTAATAAATATGGCGACAGAGATTCGGACAATAGCCAGAATAATGTAAATAATGTACATAATACCTCATCTCAGAAATACAGAATCTGAATTAAAGTATTTCGATCACGCCGATTCTGATTTCAGTCAATTAAGTGCCATAACTGTCAAAGCAGATTTTTTTTCCCGCAGTAGGTTGCTATTTCTTTCTGCGGTAGACCAGTTGCCATCCAGTACTATTT
Organism: Acanthosepion esculentum; assembly: GCA_964036315.1. Classification (NCBI taxonomy): domain Eukaryota; kingdom Metazoa; phylum Mollusca; class Cephalopoda; order Sepiida; family Sepiidae; genus Acanthosepion; species Acanthosepion esculentum. Next base: position 25,901,802 of record OZ038487.1, read on the forward strand.
AACCATAGCTGGGGGGGAGAAGAAGAGGATTCATATCGTCCCCAAGAGTATTAGCACGTAAGTGAATGCAATGGATTCGACTGGAATTCGAACGTGGCTCCCCGGTTCCTCAATCCGAGCCGCTATCTATTACTCCACGGTGTAGGGGCTTCATTTCCTTCTTTTTATTTGGGCAGGTCACGTATTTAGAAGATGTGAGACAGATATAAATAACTATGTTAGACCTCACCTGACCTGACCCATGACCTCACCTGACCTGATCCATAACCTCACCTGACCTGATCGCAATGTGAGGGGATGGGCACGGTAGACTTAAGCGCTGCAACTGCGTAGACGATATATAGAGGTCGACCTCACACTACACTATCACACACACACACACACACACACACACACACACACACACACACACACACACACACACACACATATATATATATATATATATATACTAGCTTTTAACGCTTCAGATCGGTTGATTTTTAAAATATTATTTAAAGGTGTTTTTGGCGCTTCAACTATCTCTCTTTTAAACACTCTACCAGCATGAACGTCACAGCTACAAGGGAGTCCACACTCCATCTCGTCGAAAATTATGTTTTTTTTTTCTCTATTACTCTCGATCGCTCTGTATCGCAAGCCGAACATATCTTGCCTGGGGAGCTTTGTTTACACCAGTTCGATGTTACTACGTGAGGGAAGGGAAAGACAGCAGTAGGACTGTGTAGCGAACTCCGCCCATTGCAGGATAACGAGAACCGATTTTTATTGGAAGGCAGAAAACAAATAGATGATGGAGGAATTTTTTATTTTATTCTTGGCGTTGCTAGTTTAGATAAAAAATAATGCCCTGCTGCTGCTAAATGCATTGTATAGTAAATGTATATTTTGTTAGATATTACGATTTTTAGAATGTTTGCACATATGAGATTTCACAGAGGCTTTTTTTCGTAATTATTATATAAATGTACAGTCATTCTGAGGGATCTGTATATTACTTTACAATAATAAAAAATTAGTTCTCATTTTATCTCCAGTAGATTTATATAAGAAAACTAGTTTATTCATTCATTAAAATGGCGGTATATTTAATTAGGTCCTTACTATGTTTAGAAGTTTTTTTTTATGTGTATCTTTACATAAATTTTCCAAATATTATATTAATATAGCGATCAGTATATTACATTAAAATCATTGAAAATTGATCCCCCATTTTATGTCAGGTAGAAAGCTCCACTAACATTAGTATGAGATGCCTTCAAAAATGGCGGCATATTTTAATTTCTTAAAATTATCAGAAGGTTTTCACACGCGAATTTTCACATATGCTTTAATTATATTAAATAACTTTATAATAATGGAAAAACAATCCCCGAATTTCACACACACACACACACACACACACACACACACACACACACACACACACACACACACACACACACATATATATATATATATATATATATATAATGCCGTGTTACATTAGAACATGCACATACACACTACAAAACTGTACATCTTGTTTCAATGTTAAAAAAATATTAATGTTTCATCAGGTGGGAATTCACGTATTCATATATATATATATATATATTATAAATTTTACATACGGACAAAATATACGTAAGCTGTTTTGTCCGTATGTAAAAAATATAATAAATAATTATTGATCTACCCTTGGCATTGAGGCCACATTTGAACTAATGCTGTGAACGTTAGAATTTATATTATTTCATTACATTCGGATATATATATATATATATATATATATATATATATATATATATATATATATATATATATATATATAATTGTGTATTTGGGCAACAACCCATTTTTTATAAAAGTTTCATTAAAACAACTCACATAGCTACTGTGGTTAAGTTTTATTATTTAATTTTTCTTGCGTTCTTATCATTTCCTCTTTCTGGACCTAAATTATGTAGAAACTGTCCATTAAAATTGCCCTAGAAGTAGAATTTATAATTTATGTCCAGAAAAGAAGAAAATTATAAGAATACAAGAAAAAGTAAATAAAAACAAACCACTGTATCTTGTCAGTCATTTTTAATGAAACTAATATATATATATATAATTATTTATTTTAGGATATTAAAACGTTTAAAATCGCTACATAATGGCAGTTATGCTTCAACACTATAATGCATCTCCTCGGGCAATGTTTAACTACTGGCGAGTGAAAGATTAGAGGGAGTATACTTCACTTGTTTTCATTTTACCTATATATATATATATATATATATATATATATATATATATATATAAAGACATTTTTTTATGTTTCTACGTTCTTTTTATAGATACAAATATTTAAGTAAATGCTACGTTTATAATAAACAGTATTAACAACATTTATCGGCTTGAATGTATTTTTATCTCTAAAAAGAACGTATAAACATAAAAAAATGTCTTAAAAATTGTCGGACTTTGTCCATTTCATAATATATATATATATATATATATATATATATATATATATATATATATATATATATATATATATATATATATATATAATTTACTTACATTTTAGCAAACCACCCACATTTCCTTTGTATTGCATCGGTGAGAAATAAGTTCGACCCGTGCAGCTATTTCCCGCGAAGCACTGTAAAGAGGATATTTCCCCGATCTCTATAATCTCAACCAGTTCCAGGCTACGGTAACCGTTATCGTCCACTACTAACTGTACAAACTGTCCCCCTAACGTAACCCTCTACCTTGAGTGTACGCCGTGCTTCGTATAGGGTGAACCTTACTGTAAATAATAAAAAAAAGTCTCTTAAATTTTTTTCGGACATGTAGATAGTATCACAGCCTTACAATGATCAGATGCTTCGGGCTAACCAGGTCTGCGTGGCGAAACTGGAATGTTGCATCTCCCAAAAAATATAACGGCCTGCTGTTCTTTTCCCAGGAGACCCGTCTGCTAAAGTGAGCAGCTAGTTACAGACACCTGTTGCTGGCAAAAGCATGGATCAACCTGTGATTTGGTTCTCAAGGCTTTTTCAAAGATGCCGCCGTCTGTGGTTGCCTAACCAGGCCAATAATATCAAGAAATGATCTACCTGATAAATCGACAATATTGTGATTCGAACCGGGAACTCATGGTCGGAACATAAACGTCTTAACCACTCGCCCATTACTATACTACCTTTAAGTAAACAAGGCAAACGTATAATAGGATTGAAGTACATGAAAGAATGCTCGACTGTTATGTCTTAGAAAGGGTTCAGTTCGAAATTCCGTGTGTGTTACCCGGATGGACACGACGAATTCCGAAGGTCACAATAGGCGAAATGTTGTGATAAGGACAATCACCATGAGGACAATCGTTAAACGAAATAATATGCATCTTGACAATCCGTAAAGTTGGCTAGTGTCCATCCTGCCATAATACAATCTTTAGTTCCACAAGATCAAAGATTTGCCACCCGAACTCATCATGTTATTTTCTAGGAGTAGAAGAACCCATATGTACTCAGTATTCCATTTGTAAAGAGGAAGTTCCACCAATTTTTCAATACCTACTAATAACCGATTTACGTGTAAATGTTTCCTTAAACACTGCAATCTTTAAGTCAGA
>OZ038487.1:25910411-25937911 GCA_964036315.1 Acanthosepion esculentum
CGGCCCATACCGGCTACACTAAACTTATGATTTTGTAGTGTAAGGATCTGAAACTATCTAAACATTACGTCCTTGCTAATTTCGCAGATCCTGAATACTGAAGTGAGCCTAAATCCTCAGAGAGTGTATCAAACTTGACGTAATATTTTGGCAAAGACGGTGTCTCAATAATACCACCCCAAATTAAAGATCCCACTGCGCCCTGCTGGGACAAAACAGTTAGATTTATAACCCCTGATGCTTAATTCTTGTTTTTGTCCTGGATTGGTTCTGAAGAGCGTGGATCGACAACCGGTTAGCTCTTATTGCTATCACAACGTTTCGGCCGTTCTGCCCTCCAGCCTTCATCAGCTGTACAGCGATTCGATTAACCTACAGGAATTTTCAAACTGCAGTCTTTATTTGATTTATGAGGGTAGACTTTTCTCGTACCACTGCCCATCTCCAATGATATCTCGTTTAGTTCTAATTTTGATACTGTTCAGTTATTGCTCGCCCGTTTCCTACTGGATCAAATTATACACAGACCGGTCCAGGAATTGAACTCACAATTATTCTGTCATCAAATTCATGAAATAATGTTTTAATCAACTAGGCTATTGTCTCTGGGAACAAGTGGATTAAGGGCCGGAAAACACAACGGCCGACGTTGTGATAGCAACGACAACGACGAGGACAATAGACTGAGTATAAATAATGCTAATAATAACTGAATATGTCTCTCAACACAGGAAATTTTAATGTGAACAGATATTCTTATACATCTCTGACTGCAGATGAAGTGCATATTCTGGTCACAGATGGAGATATTTCTGTTCGACGTACTCTCACAATGCAGAAAGAAAATAAGAAAGAGAGAGAAAGCTTTCTATATCATTCTAAGAATCCAATATAAATTGCTTGATTTCGCTACCGATGCAACTTGTTATTTCTACAACTCAAAGATTCTTCGACAAAATGTTATTTCTTGCCATATTCGCATCCATCCAAACCTTAATTGAACGAAAAAGCATGTCGTAAAGAGGAAGCGAGCTCCGTCTGACATTAAGGGCTTGGAGCTTGAATTCAGACCGAAAACCTGCATAACTGCACATTTGGTTAGCTAGTTCTTGATTTCGGCCCAAAAGCTTACCGAAAGTTGATGACATTAAAATATTGTTATATTTGGCGATAAATGGTGACATAAAAACCTTAGCGATCTCGTCCTTCTTCTTCTATGTACCGCGTCCCTTCAAGACATAGTGTTATAGTTTGAAGACACCTTGTCTAGATAATAGACTCTCCCACCTATTATAAGTTGGAGTCAGTAGGTAGTCGAGGAAGGAGTTAGTGTTCAGCGATCACAACTCGATTACTCTGCGTAACACTTTATTACAAGTTCCTAACGTTTCTGTACGTTTACCCCATTTAGGACGCATTTAGTCCGACTACAAGTTCTATTGTGGAAATAACTCCACAACACATAAGCAATCATGGCTCTCCACAACTCCTTTTCCCTTATGGCCCGCGGCAGTTTTACTTGGTTTCCTAAGACTCCTACCACCGTTAGGGACATTCTCTGTCAGTTATTATAGTCTTGCTCATCATACAAGACCACAGACATTAACAGCATCATCTCGTAATAAAAGATAGTGGATCCAAAATAATGTCACGAAGGATAACCGAAAGCTTTTTTTAAAGTGCCTATATTAGATTATTTGGAAAATAATGTCCGATGTTAGAATAAACTTTTATTCCTGACTAGCAGCATGGCCCGGCGTTGCCCGTGCTTGATTAAAAAATCGTATCAATCATACAGCAATCAATATCACTTGACTTAAAATATTTTTACCCTTCCTTGCCTTTAAAGGAGTGCCCTTTGCCGTGCTGATGTTGCTACATGCCTTACTTCTTGCCTATCTCACACTGTGAATTTGTTCTAAGCTCTAAACTAAACATTAAATCTGTTACGAAAAAAGAACTAAACAAAATGAACACAAAACGATCAGCTTTAAAAAAGGACTCCTAACTGGAAAAACCGAATGAAAAAAGAATGTTAACAACAAATACTTTTTCACACTCAACCTAGTTCTGCGGTATCAGAATCAACGTTGAGATTAAGCAAGCGAATGAGCCAATTGGAGTAAAGTGCCATGCAGATTTAAATTTTCCCCATTTGTGACGAATGCAGCTATCGATTTTTTTTTGCATGCTAGTTAACATTCAGCTGTTGGCTATCACGCTGGCCATTAGAATCTTCCTGCCTATTCGTGGCAGCCAGCTATAGGCTCTCACTCTGTCCAGTAGAAAATGGCCGCAAACTACATGAAAACTGCCGTAGAAGCATGAAAAAAATCGATTATTTCTACTATGGATGGGAGTTGGGAAATGCAAAGTCGGTCTTGGTATTTTCACTAACTTGGAGCATGTGCATGTAAATTTTGGTGCAAATCCGTCGAAAATTGCGGCCGTGCATTCGTTACACACACACACACGCACGTGCGCGCGCGCAAACACACACACACAGACACAGACACACACACACACGCGCGCGCGCACACACACACACACACACACACACACACACACACACACACACACACGCACATCCTGCCTTTTATAGATATAGATTTAATGTATTTAAACAATGTCTAAATCAGTCAAAATAGGAGCACAGAATATTTATACAATTCTGCCATCGAGTTCCAAATTTTATTCATACCATTACGAGAGAACTCTAAAGGTTTGGACGCCAATAAATCTTTGAATGCAACGGCATGTCTTTTGGCTTAAAAAACTCTCAATATGTTTGAAAAAGTGCTAGAGAGTAGGCGAGAGACCAGGGGAATATGGTGGATGTGACAAAGTCTTGTATCCCAAGACGGGTAGGGTAGATGTGATCAAAATCTCCTATTTCCAGCTCGGTGTGCTTTGTCATCTTTGGCAACAGGTAGCCTAGTATTGTCATGAAATAGAATTAAACAATACCGCTCGCATTTTACTTAAGTGAATGTGCATGTCACCCAGTTGCTGGCAGTAAACAACGACATTGATGATCTGGTTAGCTCCCAGGAAGATGATGACATTCACGGATCACCAGGCAGTCACCAGATAAATCTTTATTATTTTCACTGTTTCCACTCGAACTGATATCCTCATCGTTCTATGAATGTTATCACGATGTTTCAGCCGTTGTGCCATCCGGCTTTTTTCAGGTGTCTGTGGGTTACAGTCACATCAAATTGAAACACTGGTTCCCCTAGGATCACCGAAGTTAAGCAACGTCAACTTCCGTCAGTATACCGAGATGGATGACCGCGTTGAATGACCAGATCGTGGATGTGCGGTGGTGTAATGGATAACGGCTCGGAATTAGAAATCGGAGAGCCGAGTTCCAGTTCCTGTTGTGTTCGTTATATTCATTTACGCGCAAATGAAAAGATATGAATCCACCTCTTCCCCTCCCAGCTATGGGTTAATGAGTAAGACTTGTATTAATAAAAATCATCTTTTATCTAAAAAAAAATTAATAATAAAAAGAATAACATTCTTACAATCTAAAAATATTTTCTGGCTTTAAATAACCTGAAAATGGTCGATAAGCAGTAAGAAACGAATCAATCAATAAGATACTGATTAGCTACACTATTTTTTAGAGTTATTTACATTCTCTGGAATATAAATGTATAGAAACTATCGTGGCCACAAAGTGACGGATCAGTTTATATAATAATTGTAATATAGAACTGATCCCCTATTTTATATGCAGATAATTATTACTTGTTTTGTCGAAATCTGATTAGGCATGAATCTACCTCTTCTCCCCCAGCTATGGGTTAATTAGCAAGATTTGTACCACAAAATCATTATTATCTAAAAAAAGAAAAAGAAAATAAATAAATAAAATAAAATTCTTGCAACCTAAAAGAATATTCAAGCTTGAAATAAGCAGCAATGGATTGATAAGTCGTAGAAAACGAAAAAATCAATTAGGTGTCTTACGGGGTGAGATTGATATGGTTTCATTGTCCTTGTCTACGGACCTCTGTCTTGTTCTTACTTAGTACTGCTCCCTCTGTTGACACTGAGTTTTGATTTCGTATTACCCGGCCCAGGGTTTGAACTCACAACTGGTATGTCAGCAAATTCACGAAGCACTAAACCTTTGTACCGTGCACCGATCAGTTATGTGCCATGCGTGATACACGCTTAGGCGTTCGTGTATCTTTCGATACATGACTGACGAGGCAGTTTTTTTTTCCCGCAGTAGGTTGCTATTTCTTTCTGCGGTAGACTAGTTGCCATCTAAGGCAAAAAGAACTCAGTCCCTCCTGCTATTTACCCACAGGTGGAGCGGAGAAGATGAGGAATCTTACATTTGTCAAGAGTGTTAGCACATAAGTGAACGTAACGGATTCCTCTGGAATTCGAACTCCTCTCGCTAATTCCTCCATCCGAACAGCTATCCATTACTCCACCGTGCCTCTCGAGTCATGCCTACAGTTCGAAATTAACTAAAGTTTATTCACCTCGTTTTGTTGTCCTATTCTTATTTAGTACTGCTCACCTTTACGCAGAATTATAATACGGTATTACCCGCCCCAGGGTTTGAAATCACAACTGGTATGTCAACAAATTCACGAAGAACTAAACCTTTGTACCATAGACACAGTTCGAATTTCCCTGAAGATTATTCATGTCGTTTTGTTGTCTCATTCTTATTTAGTACTGCTCACTTTTACACAGAATTATAATATGGTATTACCCGGCCCAAGGTTTGAACTCAGAACTGGTATGTCAGGAAATTCGCGAAGAACTAAACGTTTGCACCATGGACACAGTTCGAAATTCCCTGAAGTTTATTCGAATCGACAGACAAATAAAGAAGGCTGGAGGCAACAATAAAAAATAATGATATTATTCCGAATGTAATTCAAGAAAATATGGTAAATTCTTGTCCCTGTTCTGTCATCATTTTGTACAAATTCGTCTGACAAGAAAATCGCCGTTTATCTTAGTTTCTCTTGGCTTCAATATGTCCTGTGAAAGTTCATTTGTCAAGTTACCCCTTCCTAATTATGCATCTCAGAAATTTCGTCTCTTTCCTATTTTAGGTACCGTAATTCCTCATGTATAATACGCCTTCATCCATAATCCGCACCCCTAAAATTTTGCAGAAAGTATAGGAAAATGTTTCTACTCACGTATAATACGTACCCTTTTTTTGGTAATCAAACCCTATAAATTGTACCTGTCCAATTTTATTACAGCCAGCGTTTCCTACTCTTATTAAAATGGTTTTAAACATAGAACATAGTTTTATGATAATTTTTATTTTATTTTACAATTAGAAGTATTAGGTACATATGATTGTATTTGACATCCTTGTGTCAAATTGTAGTATGTTTGTGGTGAGTAGTCATTTCGCAACTGAAATCGACCTATGAAACATTTTAGAATGATTCCGCGGTGTTTGAAATAGTATAGCAATATTCAATTCATCAGAATTTTTATGCCAAATATATTGAATACATCCCACCCCGAATTATATCTCCATATTTACCCGGCATATCTATTCACACTAGAAGATTTAACATCAACAGATAGATTTAAATACTTCTGATTCAAGATGAAATTAAACGTTTTTAGTACAGTTGTTTCTTTCTGTTCAGCTTGCTTTCAGAGAGCAAGTGCAACCAGCCTTGTGCAGATTAATTGAAACAACCGCTTTAGTTTCTTTTCTTTCACCATACAGTCAGTTTTAGACCCACTGGGGTGAGAGAGTGCAATCGATTTCTATTTCAAATTTGAGGCATAATTTTGCAATCGGCATCAAAGTTTTTGATGTTACTTGTAGAGTTTAATAATTGGAAATGCCTTTGCGGTTTACCCAGTTCTTTATTTATTGAGCAATCACTCACCCCCGTGTTTTATATTGCCACTATGCTCGGCAGACCTTAGTCACGGTTTCTAGGAGAGAGTGTGTTATCTAGCGTGATCAACAATCTGAACAAGGCCAAAACACTCCAAGCCTCGGTCACGTTGACTTGTGACTTCGCGCTAGCACAGCTATCCGTCTACTCAATTCACTTACAAGGCTTGCGTTAACCCGTGGTATGGTTTTGTGGGTATTTTCCAAAGGTGCCGCACGCTGGGATCGTCCCCACTCCAGAACGATAGCATCAGTATGTCCCTTCCTGCCAAATCAACCATGGTCTCATGGTCAGAAAGCGAATGTTCTAACTACTCGTCCACGCGCCCATATATATATATATATATATAAAAATACGTGGATTTACCAAATTACAAAATACATAAAAAAAATTCTCACTTTAAATATTTAAAATTTAGCGTCGCGATTTGCACGCTCCAAAACCATATAAACGTTAACAAATAGCTCATTCTTAACAACATCTTTCGGTTGGATAAACACATTTAATTCGTCTCCCAGTTTTGATTCTAATGGAAAAATAAAGCCTGATGATGAATTGCGCGAAGCATTCGAAAGTACTAGCAGAAATTAAAAGAAATACACCATATCCATTTTATATATGAGGATCTCATCATTCAGAGGATTATCAGTAGTATAATGTTTATTATTATGTCTACTAGCGAAGTGATTTCGCCAATAATCGCATTCATATTGCTGATTGATTCACGGTATGATTAACTCTTTGTAATGTAATATATATATACATATATATATATATATATATATATATATATATATATATATATATATATATATACTGACGGATAATGTGGCACAGAAATCCGAAGGCGCATTCGAATAGGAAAATATGTCTTCCAAAACTGAAACAAAGTATAAAGAAACAGGATCGTTTCTTTAGATGTAAATGAAACACTGATGAACAGCTACGTAATATCAATCCTCCTGTATGGCAGCGAATGCTAGACAATTTTTTCACAAACGATGAGAAGATTTGAGGTAACAGAGATCTGGTTTCTACAAAAGGATGCTGAGAATACCATGGAACCAGCGGGGAAGTTTGAAGAAAAATGGTAAAATATTAATTATAACCAAAAAGAGACATAATGAGGAAAGAAGACTGGGAAAATTTGACACTCATAGGGCATGATGAAGGACATAATGAAAGTTAGAGGGAAGCAGCTATAAACCTACCTAACATGGATGACTGAATGAGGATTGGAGGGACTCGTAAAAAGACAATTATTAAGAACTATAAAGTAGAGGAAATTGTGGACAGCCATAATCGCCCACGTCTTAAAAGGACACCGCACATAGACGAAAAATCAGATAAATTTCATAGTTGGAATCAATCGTCGTCGACAGTATTTTAAGGAATAATCGTTGTTTCAAGGCGGGAATTCACCTAAGAGAAGGAGATGGCTAATATAGAGTGTTCCAATCACTTGGACCGATTTTAAATGTGAATTAAGTTTAAGTGTCTAATGATTATTTTTTCTTTTTCTTTCAGATTTAACAACTCAAGTCTTTGGCAATTTCAACCATTGAAAGATTAACAATCAAACAACGTGTTAAAGTTATCGAATCCTATTACGAAAATGGACGTTCAAACAGAATTTGAATAAGAAGTTACCAGGTCGAATCCTCACTCGGATCAGCCAAGTCGATTGTCCACAAAGATCGTGCGACTTGACACTTTTAGATTTCTTTTTTTGGGGTCATTTCAAAAGTAAGGCCTATGTTAAAAAGCCAACAACAATTCAACAGCTGACGGATGAGATAATAAAGCATATTGGTGAGATCGAGGAGCAACTATGCAGAGACGTCATCAACAATTTTGACCATCGAGTTGAGGTGTGCCGCCGAAGCCTTGGCGGACATTTGGGCGATATTATTTTTCACACATAATTTCCATGACTTAAATAGCATGATCAAATATAGAAATAAATTTTCACCAATAACACTGATATATTTACTGTTGACTTTGATCCGTCTTAATGAAACACACTATATTACCATTACAAATAAGTTTGTCTGTCGTCCGTTTCTCACTCCTTCCCGTCTTTTTAACGGTTGTAGAAGTTTATCGATTATTTCTTGTTTAGTAATGCGTGTCTAGGTCTTTCTAGAACATATTTCCACTCTATAATTCTAACGTCTCCATCCAAAACACTGACATTTTACTTATTATTTTTTTTCAATAGGTAAAGATAGGCTCGCCTGTCGTCCGGTCCACACCCCTCTCTAGTCTTTTGAGCACAACAAGAATTGATATTTTGAAGAGGACTTTATCCCTTACTTCCTGTTAAGTAGTGAGTCTCCGGTTTTTTCTAAAGTATACTTCAACTCTATAAAACATATCCGCCTAAAGAATTGAAATTTTAATTTACCATTTATTTTCTCAATAGAATAAGATAAATTCGTCTATCGTCCGGTTCATACTCCTCCCTGGTCTTTTGAGTACAATAAGAATAAAAGTTTATCCTTTGTTTCTTGTTTGCAATTATGTTTCCGGCTCCATCTAAAGCCTTTTAATTCTTTTTCACTCACAGTTGCCCCTTTCGCCTTAATCGCATTATTGCCTTGCTTAGGGTGAACTAATTCCGAAAAAAATTGCTATTACCCCATCTTGTATTCATTGTACTTAATGTTTTCATTCCCTTATTCGACCATTGCTCGTTTTTATTGTATTACAAAATTATTTTCTTCTTCTCCGCGAATCATTCGCCCAGAAAGAAAAGGTATAAGCTATTTATGGGTCAGACTTTATATATTTTGACATGGACAGGTGAATTTGAAATCTTTCCTCAGATTATTTTGCTGAGGAAGCTTTTTATTGTATGAACTTGACGTCTGTAGTGGCAGATGAACACATTTGGAAGAATACCAATAAGGTAGCTTGACTTCAGACGTAAATCTTTTTCTTTTCATTGATTTATCAGTGATTGATTATAAGGCAACCGGGTTGTGGCGAATGATTGGTCATTTGGTTTACAGTTTTTAAATGATAAAAACAGCCTAGAGGGAAACGAGATAGAATGCGTACAAGAAAAGTGAGTGGGCCCATGAAAGGAAGAATGAAAGGAAAAAAGAAATCCTAGAAGAACACTGAGTGGGTTCATGAAAAGAAAGAAAGAAAGAAAGACAGAAAACACACAAAAACACTGAGTGATTACATGAAAAGGAAGAAAGAAAAAAACAACTTACAAGAACAGTGAGTATTTTCAGGAAAGAATGAAAGAAAGAAAGAGAGAAAACCGACATGAACAGTGATCGGGATCACGAAAAGAAAGAAAAAATTCTCACAAGGACAGTGAGTGGATTCATGAAAAGAAAGAAAGTCAAACTAATAGAGAGAAAAAAAAGAAAGACAAAAAGAAAGCAGTTTCTTTTCCTGAATAAAAAGAAAGAAAGAGAAAATCAACAAGAAAACCTACAGACAAAACCTACAAGAGCAGTGAGTGGGTTCACGATAAAGAAAGAAAGAATGAAAGAAAGAAAAAGAATTTGGTTTCTGTTCCTGAAGAGAAATAAAGAAAAAAAAGTAAATAAAATCAGGAAAAAAATCTATAAATATAAACGATAAAAGAATAAACACGTAAAAGTACAAAATCGAGAATATATATATATATATATATATATATATATATATATATATATATATATATATATATATATATATATATATATATACACACAAACATAGACACGCACACACACATATTTATATATATATATATATATGAATACAAATATATATATATATATATATATATATATATATATATATATATATATATATATATATATGTGTGTGTGTGTGTGTGTGTATTTTGGCAGCAATCCTTCTTTTATGCACATTTCATTAAAAACAACAGACAAGGTGCTTTTATTTAGTTTTTGATACAATTTCTCATGCGATCTAATAATGTTTTTCTTTTCGGATGATAAATTATACAAAAACTGTCGAATGTTCTTTTAATACGAGCACTTTTAGCCATTTTCAAGGAGTATATTTTAACTGTTAAAATGAGAAATAGTTTGTTTTATAAAACATACATACAACAAACTATTTCTTATTTTAACAGTTAAAATATAAACCTTGAAATTGGCTAAATGTATAGCCGAAAGCGCTCGGATAAAAAATAAAATTCGGACAATTTTTATATAATTTATCATCCGAAAAGAAAAAAAATATTAGATCGCTTGAGAAATTGTATAAAAAACTAAATAACAGCACCTTGTCTGTCGTTTTCAATGAAATATATATATATATATATATATATATATATATATATATATATATATATATATATATATATATATATATATATATACACACAGACACAAATATATATATATATAAAGAGATAGAGATAGATAGGTAGAGAGAGACACCGTGAGTGAAAGACCGAGATTAAGAGAGAGAGAGAGAGAAGAAAGAGAGATAAGCGAAAGAAGTAAGAAGGAAAAGGATAGATAAAAAGGAGGGAGGAAATAAAATCGACAATATGAATGAATAAGAAAAGAAAAAAAATGAAATGAAGACCAAAAGGGAAAATAAATAAATAAAAATACAACAAAAAATAAAATGCAAAAAATGGTAAAAAAACAAAACAAAAAAAACACCATGTTAGACGAATTCCTTGTGATTGGCGCGCCGTGCTTATGTCATGTCAGGTGCATATCTGTCAGGTGCACAGCTTTTCCCCACAGACTCTCCTTTCCCACTCCTAACTGCCAATGTCACAGGGCTAAGGAAAGCGACAAGTCGCTAGCCTTAACACTTGATTGGTAATCACGTGTTCAATGAAACGGCGGGAACTGCACGAACGTGATGACGACGATGATAACAAGCACCTCCCAATATTCGGGAAAGATTCGCCCTGAAATCTTCTTGAAAGGAGGAAGCAGTAAATGCAGGTTCATATATATATATATATATATATATATATATATATATATATATATATATATATATATATATATATATATATATATATATATATATATATATATGCTTGTGTGTGTGTGTATGTATATATATACTTGTGTGTGTATGTATATATATATATGCTTGTGCGTATATATATATATATATATATATATATATATATATATATGCTTGTGTGTGTGTGTATATATATATATATATATATATATATATATATATATATATATATATATATATATATATATATATATATATATATATATATATATATATATGAGAAAAAAGAAAGTGATGCGGGTTCAAATCCTGTCGGAGGCACATTTTCACTCTTTCTTCAGTATGACCTCTCAATTCAGGCCGCCTGTAAGTAATTTCACTGTTATATATATATATATATATATATATATATATATATATATATATATATATATATATATATATATATATATTTAACAGTGAAATTAATTGCAGTCGGACTTAACTGAGACTAATAGTAAAGAAAAAGTGAATGTATGTTTCCAATAGGAATATATATATATATATATATATATATATATATATATATATATATATATAAAGTGAACATTGATAGGCTGTTTCATGCTAGGCGCAATCGTCAGGCCGCCCTAGCATGAAACAGCCTGTCGCCTCTGAGTGTTGACTTCAATGTTCACTTTTATATTTATATTTACATACGCTCTATCACTAATATTGAGCTCTTTATCCCGTAAATATACCACATCTTACAACTATATTTCTTCTTCATATATATATATATATATATATATATATATATATATATATAATGAAAGAACAACTGTTGTATGACTGCACTGTTGAGCTAAATATTATTTAATTCCACTGTACGTAACATTTAATTTAAAAGAAGGCTTTTAGTAGATCTAAATATTATTTATATTAATATATTAAAACATGTTATAGAAAATCGATACACAGTTACAATTATGTTTCAACACGATAAATATGTCTCTTCAGGCGATGTTAAACTAATGCAGTCGGGAAGTTATGATTATGAAGATTATGAGGATGAAGATAAGGAGGGTTTATCACCATTGACCGTTGACTTGAAGAGTTACACCCTCGTTATCTCTTTCGCTCATATCCCCTAGTTTATTCAGTAACATACTACCATGAGTGGCTCTTGAGCCTTGAACTGTAGTGTAACGATAAGTAAATAAATAATGGATACTAATCTGTATCTGTCTATATTTCTGAGATGAGGTATTATGTACATTATTTACATTATTCGAACTATTGTCCTCATCTTTGTCGCCATATTTATTACAGCGTTTCGGCCGTTGTTTGCTACGGCCTCCTTCAGATGGTTGGAATGTCGAACTGAACCCTTTATTTCGCTCACTGGGGTAGACTGTTCTAGTTCCACGTACATGTTTAATGGATGTCAGTTATCAGTTATCTCCTGTTAATTTCCTTCTGAAAGTTCTCCACTGCCTTAGCCGTGTATTGAACTCACACTCTTTGGGTCCTGTCACTGGATCTAACTAACGCCTTTATCCACTATGCCATGTGTCCTTGAGGAAATAAAGGGTTCTGTTCCACATTCCAACCACCTGAAGAAGGCCGGAGCCTACAACGGCCGAAACGTTGTAATAAATATGGCGACAAAGATGAGGACAATAGTCCAAATAATGTAAATAATGGATACTAATCTATAATTAACACTTAAATTCATCTCCCTTCCTTATCTTTAATTTTTAATTTCCGCACCAAAAGTATTTCATTATATTTCTATTCGAATACAAATTACTAATACTTTTTAATGTTTTCACATCAAGCAAGGTAATAAAGCCACTAAGATATAACGGATTATTGAGTGACAAAGTATTAGAAAAAGAAAACATTATGGAGCGAAAACAATAAAAAAAGCGGAATTAAGAAGACAGTAATTATTGCATTTACATTTTTGAAGATCAAAGCTGATTGGAAATCAAGAATCCGGAAGAGAGTTCCACAGGCAAGAAATGCGAGAAGATAAACCGTTAGTATAGAACTTATGGTTAAATCTAGCTGTTCAACTGTAAAATGATCAAAAATTGCCACTTAAATTCTTAATGATGAGATTTCGGTTTAATTCATAAAGTCTAGGTACCATAGAGGAAAGTTCATCAGAACAATGACCATGAAAGATATTATAGAAAAGACACAGGGAAGCGGCGTAATTTCAGTGGAAAAGTGACTGAAGCCAGGATACCAGTTTAGGACCAATAACATTGTAAATTGTTCTTTAGATTTTATCTCTAAATAAAGCGATTTTCCAAGCGTAGCTTAGATGTGGCACAAGGCCGAACGTATGGGGCACCCAGTAAGAATCGAACTCACTGTTCAGTCGTAATTGTTCTAACGAGACAAGCTTGCTACCTATTACACCGCCACGAGGTGCCGCTTTATCTCTAAATATATAGAAGGAACACCATACCATATGTAACAGCAATATTCGAAGCATGAACAGATCGTAAAACGAGAGCACCTCTTTGCCACTACTCGGTCTCACTTTGACTGCTGACCTGAGATGGAACAAATACATTGATTTGTAGATTTGAAGGATCGACTCCGGTGAGAAAAATTTCCTGGCGCGGAACAGGGAGCCAACTTTCCTAGCGGTGGACGAAGCTATTGACTCAATGTATTTGTTTCATCTCAGGTCAGCTGTCAAAGTGAGACCGAGTAGTGGCAAAGAGGTGCTCTCGTGGAGTTGAGCGTCAGCCATTCTAATGGGAGGCAGGGATAGTTTCTCTCTGGTGAGTAATAGAGAGCAGTTTTGTTTTTGGAGCATTAAAGTTAACCAGCCAATTCCTGCCCCAGTCTACAACCGATTGGAGGTCCTTTTCGCGACAAACGACCAGGTTAGTTTTGTCGGCGACACTAGATTTGTTTTTGAGGCAGGAGTAAATAGTAGTGTCGTCCGCATAGATTGGGAAAATATGACATCAGGAAGATCGTTAATGAAGATATGCGAGATCTGAGTGAGGCAATGTTCTTTAGTTCTGAAGAAAGGAATGATGGGAGGATTAAAGAAATTTCCGGTTAGCAAGGATTACAGAGGAATGTAAAAAAAACTGAGGTCATGGGTAAGGAGATTAAGGGGACCGCACTCACTTCATGTCACTGAAATTTTTAAGAAGTTCCCGTAGTTCATTACCGTATTAAATACGCACAGTATAGTTAAAACAATCATCTATTAAGATTTTGAAAAAATTGGTATATAATTGGCGATAATTATTCATTATTTATTATAATTTTATCATATAGACAAAAACAGTTTACGCACTACAAAGATGCAACTTCGTTTCGGTGCATTTCAACTGCACTTCGACGGGTGAGAACCGAACATGATTATGAACAATTCTGCTTGTAGGCAATCCCTGTGTGTGTGTGTGTGTGTGTGTGTGTGTGTGTGTGTGTGTGTGTGTGTGTGTGTGTGTGTGTGTGTGTACTTTGTAATTACTGAAACAAAAACAAGTTAACAGTTTAGAAACTGTATACATGACTAAACATTGTATATATTTATATCTTAATATTTATATAAAAATTTAGTAACAAAATGTGTATGGAACAAAAACGTATCTGTAAATTTTGTTTATGTCTTGTGTATCTCAAACATCTGGACTTTATCGTAAGTGGTTCTTATATTAACCAAGTTTGGCCTCCCCTGGAATAAAATGTGATGTCCGAGGGAACGAAATGAATAATAATCTTTTGTCAGTTATAATTTTCACTGAAAGGCTGTCTCAACGAAGTATTGTTCGGTTGTGGTTAATTTTATTACCTGAATGCGAATTAAACTTTCAAAATAAAGAACGAACGTTGCAGTAGATTTTTAGCCGTCATTTTTTTAAAAATTTATTACTGTTAGTTATATGGTTGTTAGCAAAAGGGGACAGTTCAGCATGCACATTACAAATTGGATATACCATTATCAAACAAGTACAAAAATATGAGAAGTGTTAACAGTGGACGGAGAATGCGACACAAAAATTTGAAGGTGCGTTGGAATAGCGAAAGATGACTTCTAAAAGTTAAGAAAAGAGTGCTGAAATGTTATGCAATATCAGTCTTCCTATATGACAATGAATGTTGGTCAATGTCCTTACAGATGTAGAGAAAACCCGAGTCAGCTCTACAGTAAGATGCTGAGAATTCCGTAAAAGATCCACGTGACAGTTTTAAGGAAAATGGAGTCAGAAAGACGTTTATACTTAGAAACAGAAAGAGACAGTTGAAATTTCTAGGATACATGATGAAGAATAAAGACGCATACACAAGATTTTGAGGAACTGAGGAAAGTCATGAATAACCTACCTCAAGAGATTGTGTGTATGGATGACGGAACGAGAAGGATGGTGAAAAGATGAATCCTACAAAAGACAGGAAGTTGGGGAGAGACATGATCGTCCGTGTCATCAATGGACATAGCACATGGAAGATGATATTCTCTATTTAAGTTTGTTGTCTTCACCTCATTGTTCATATTTCGGAAGATATTTTCAAATCCAGCCGTAAATATTTTAACTGAAATCGTATGTTCTTGCCTGGCTTTTTTTTTCTGTGTGCGTGTCCTTTCAAGACGTAGGAGATCATGGCTCTCCAACTCTCTATATCCCTTGCAGCTCTCAACAAGTTCCTTCACTCTTCCACCTCTCCCATTCACTTGCTTAAGGCAGCTAGGTAAGTCCTGCGTCGTTTTCCCTTGTCTCTCTTTCCCTATATTAAACCCGTGAGTATCAGATTCTCCAGACCCTCCTTCCTCATTATGAGTCCCAGATAATCCAGCTGCCTCTTCCTGATGTTAAGTATAAGCGTACTCCTTGTTTGCATCATCTCTAAGACCTCATCGTTGCTCACACGCTCGGTCCACGATATCCTTAGCATCCTTCTGTAGAACCGCATTTCCGTCGCCTCGAGTCTCTTCTTCATCTTTGAGGAAATCGTCCAACATTCGCTGCCGTAAATAAGGACAGATGACAAGTATCAGCTCAGTATTCTTTTCTTTGTTACCAAAGAAATCCTTCTGTCATTCAATACTCTGCCCAACTTTTGGAATGTGCCCTTGGCCATCCCAAAACTTCTACGGATCTCAGTGTCGTATTTACCGTCCTCTGTCAGAACGCTTCCCAGATACTTAAACTTCCGAGTCTGCTCGATTTTATTATCCCCGACCTGCAAATCGCATTTCGGGCTCATCCTTTTACTGATGACCATGCATTCTGTCTTCTTGTAGTTTATGCTTAGTCGCTTCTTCACATTCTCCGTCGCTGCCTTCTGCGGGAGATTTTGTAATTTCTTTTCCGTGCCTGCTATCAGTACTGTGTCATCTGCGTATCTTATGTTGTTAAGATTGTGGCCGCGGGTTTCCAATTCTCTCAGAATTGTCTCGCTATATAGGTTGAAGAGGTCAGGTGAGAAAGCACATCCTTGCATTACTCCTCTTTTACTTTTCCATTTCTCATTTTAGGTCATTTTGCAGTACAGCTATCATATCTATTCGCAATAACTTTCATATATTTTTGATTAATACCCTACTATCATAGTGAGTTAAAGACTGCTGAGTGTTCTACCGAGTCAAATGACTTTTCATAGTCAATTAAAAGTATACAGAAGTCTTTGCTATTTTGCTAATATGTAAGAATGGATGGCGGAACAATGAATGAGTGGGGTGCTGAAAAGTGAAATCCTAATAAGAGCTACAAAGGATGAGAGGTTGCGGAGACATGATCGCTCACCTCATCAAGGGACATAGGACATGGAAGATGATAATTCCTGGCAATTCATCCAATAATTCTCATAAATAAAAGACTGCTGAGTGTTCTACCGAGTCAAAATACTTTTCATAGTCAACAAAAACTATAAGAAATACTTTGCTATCTTCTTGCTTTTTTTCCATCACTTGATTTATTTTTTTATAGATGGTCTGTTGTGAGTAGCCTCTCCTAAAACTGGCTGTTCACGTTCATCTTGAGTGTTTGTTAGTCTGTTTACAAGTACTATTGAAGAGATACCCTTTTCTGATAAAATTTGTACGGGTACCTCTGGCACATTCCTTTCTGTCGAATCAAAAAAAAGAAGTCATAAGCAGATGTTTAAAACGAAAACAGGCATACACAAACATATTAAACATACACACGGACGCACACGTTAAACACACACAGAGACACACACAGAGACACACACACTTTTTTTTTCAGATGTTCATATAGAAAAGAGGCATTTATCCAAACGCGTATATTCAAGCATCCCAAATTTAAATGGTAACAGTACAAAAGCCAATGCTGTCATTTAAACAGCGCTCTATTGAACTAAATGTACGTTAATGTTATTATTATTATTATTGTTATTATTATTATTATTATTATTATTATTATTATTATTATTATTATTTCTTTCATTTTTGTAACTCTTCTTAGCTTTTTGTCATGAACGGAAAGAAGGAGGAGCGAGTTTTTGTCAGTGGTAGGGGAGGGAAAATGAGTGTGTTGTGGCGCGGAGTGGTGTTTCAAATCAGAACGAGGCTGCGTTTTGATTACTTGAAATAAAAAAAAAAATAACAGTCGGCTGGGAACTAGCAACGCTTTGAATTGAATGAGATCGTGTGGAGTAATTACACGGATAGGAACAGGGGTCCGGTAGAGGGAGGAGAGAAAAAAGATGTGAGTAAAAGTAGGTGGGAGGAGAGTGTTGAAACTTAAATAATAATAATAATAATAATAATAATAATAATAATAATAATAATAATAATAATAATAAAAAAGAAGAATATAAAGGGAGAAATAGGTAATTTTTAAAGGGGAAAAAAAGGAAAAGCGAATGGATAAAGTGAGTGGGTGTCAACGAGAGAGAGAGAGAGAGAGAGAAAGCGAGAGAGCAAATGAGAAAAGACAAATCTATATAAGGGAGAAAAAGAGTTAAAGACAAATATAAAAGGTGTGGAATGGGGCGAGTTTCAAAGTGAGTTGGAGTGAAGAGAATGACAAAGTGGAAGAAGACGGTGGGGAAAAAGGAATAAAATGAAATAAAAAAAAATAAAAAAAAAAGGAGAAAAAAAATTAAAAATTGTATAAAAATAAAAATATACAAAATAAAATCGATCAAAAGTAACGAAAAACAAAAGAATGCATTTTTTTTCGGAGGGGGGATCGCGAGTAAAAAGCCCAAAAACCCTGTCACAAATGAGAAAAATCAAAGAATAAAACTTTAAAAGAAAATTACTTTTGATGAAAAAGGCATAATGAAAAAGAAAGAAAGAAAAATTAAAAATAAAAAAACGAAGAAAATTGCGTGCATTTATTTTTACTTAATTTTCTTTCTCAGAAGTTGGCTTCTATAAAAGATGAAGGAGGGTAACATCACGGATCATATATCTTTTGCTGCGACAGACCCAAGCCTCACGATTCTGGACTTCCCTAAAATTCAGGAAATATTTACCTTAGGCTCGTCTGCCTTTTTCTTTTCTTAACTGCAGATATGATTCTAACAAAAAAAAAAAAAAGAGAGAGAATGGAAAAGAAGGATCTGTTTAGTTTTGATGAGGCCGTGTCAATACTGACAATGGCGGTAACAGCTTTCCGTTGTTACAGTTTGAGAAAATAATGAAGGTATCAGTTTGATTACTCACTCGTTCAGCAATCAGCGGGATATGCTTGTGATGAGACATATCTTTTTGACATGGTACCCGCGACGGATCTTCAATATAAATGGATTCATAAACGTAAACATTGACAGTATCTACTGATTACAACGTCATGTCTGCAGTTCCATTTTGACAGATAGATAGATAAATAGATAGATAGATAGATAGATAGATAGATAGATAGATATGGTCATACTAAAAAAGATAGATAGATAGATATGGTCATACTAAAAAAGATAGATAGATAGATAGATATAAATAGATTGAGATAGAGAGATATGAACATACTGAGAAAGTAGATATCAACAGACTTAGATAGATAGATAGATAGATAGATAGATAGATATGGACATACTGAAATAGATAGATAGATAGATAGATAGATAGATAGATAGATAGATAGATAGATAGATAGATAGAAACAGATTGAGAAAGATAGATATGAACAGACATAGATAGATATATAGATAGATACGACTGGACAATTGATATACAGACAGATAAGAATAGACTTATATATATATATATATATATATATATATATATATATATATATATATATATATATATATATACACACATATATGCATACATAAATAGATAGATATGAGCAGAGTCAGATATATATATATATATATATATATATATATATAGATAGATAGATAGATAGATAGATAGATAGCGATTTATTAAGCATCGCTCAGATATGGCACAAGGCCTAAACAATGGAGCAACCAGTGTGAATCGCACTCACTACTCAGTCATAATTGATTTAGCATGCTTAAGATTACACGTCGAAGTACCCAAAGTTAGATAGGTAGATAGATATGAACAGACTGATATAGATAGATAGATAGATAGATAGATAGATTGTTTACTTGTTCGTATTTTCAAATCTCCCTGCTTCGTATTTTATCATGGCTTTCTCACAAAACTGTATCAGCGTAGAATATGTCTTCCCTCACATACGCAAAATCCGACGCATACACAGACAATGAGAAAAAATATAAACACATCTAGAAGGTAGTATGTTAGTGTAAATTAGTCTTTCACTGAGGACTTGTATCAGAATCAACTAAGCATAGAAAACATCACTACAAAAAGGTATACGTTGTCACACACACACACACATACACACACACACACACACACATACATGTGTGTGTGTGTGGCTGTCTCTTTTTTTCACGTACGCTTGTGTTGGGCAATTTTACGCCATGTCAACCCTTGTTGGTATATTTATTTTCGAAATCTGTTTTGTTTACAGGGACACCTTGGCCTTTCATACCACTCATCTTCCCTGGTGACCTCGGACTCAACACGGACTTAAAGAGGTAGTGCTGCCATGGGTCAAGAGAGTGGCTGCTGAAAGATCTTATGTCTAGCAACAGGATTCTGCACCATGTCACACAAGCAGGAGAAACCCAGTCATGGCTGTCAGACAATTTCTGCGACCATATCACCCCTTACATCTGGCCACCTAACTCCCCAGACTGCCACACCCTTGATTATCATGTGTGGGGCGCAGTTGAGCGAGAGACCAACAAAACTCCAAAGATGAACTGGAGACAAAGGTTATGGCAGCATTCACCGACTTAAACAAAGAGATTGTCTAGAAGAGATGCAGGAGATTCCAAAGTCGTCTGGAGCCCGTGGTTGAAAACAATGGCGATTTTATTGAATAAATTTACTGTTAAGTATTTCGTGATATTTTTTGGATAATTATGGTCGATGTATCTGCTAACGTGAGATGTTAGTGTTTATTTTCATTTTTGCATAATTTAGACGACAATTTATCCATCGCATCTTGGAGAGACAGCTGGGAGGAGCGAGCTTGTGGAGGGAGATATTGAATGCGTGATGGGACGGGACTGAGAAAAGACAAACATTACTAAGAGCTCAAAAGCGATAGGAAGTCGTGGTGATCCATGATCACCCACGTACTGAAGTTACACGGCACAGAGATAACGAAAAAAATGTAGGAAAGACAAGCATTTGGAGACATCATTTAACATATCTGACGAGCTTCTGTAAATAGAAGGCCGATCAGATAATACGAACGATAGTAAGTAGGTAACCATTTCTTAGAGCTACAAATGAAAGGAGGTTCAGGAGGGCCATGATCTTCCACGTACTTAAGGAACTCGCTACATAAGAATTTCTGAAAAAACTTTCCTTATTACTATATCAGAATAAATATAAGCCGTGTCCTTTCATGTCGTGTGCGATCATGTCTCTCCATAGCTTCCTGTTCCTTGTAGCACCGAACAACGGTTGACTTTTTAGCATAACCGTTTCCCGAGCAACTACCATCCCATTAGCCAAATTTATTAGGTAGGTTACTTGCGCTTTTCCTGTCCCTACTCCGTCAATATGTCCTATGAGTGTCAAATTTTCCTAGTCTTCTTTCCTCAAATTTTTTTCTTAGTTCACTATGTTAAAGTAAGTTTATAAAATAAATAAACCCTTCCGATCTGCTGCTTTTTTTTTGCAAAGTTAGAATGAAATATATCAGCAAGAAAATAATTCGAAAAAAATCTCCAGAAAATTTGATCGGCTTTTTAATAATAAACAAGAAAGTATGCCAGACGTTCATAGGATTTCAATGTTTCTTCACTCACAACTCTAAAAGGATTCGATTAAACGTCGAACATTTTTAATGCGATTAACTTTAAAGTTGTGAAATGCAAATTATAAATTGTTTTAATATGAAAAAGAAGCATTGTTCTTACTGACACTATGCACAAATAAAATTCAATTAACGGTCATGAGTAATAAGGGGACGACCTCCTCGTTGAGATAGTTGCATATTTCATTAGTTTGACATAAGAAAAAAGGATAACAGATGGAGGAAAAGGCTGCTTGGTTTGGTTTGGTTTGTTTTACGGTATATCAACCTCAATGGGTTATTTAATGCTGACAAGATTTTTATTGCTGGTAATATTTTTTTTTGAAAAGGTTTTTTGGTAATATTTTTTCCAAAAATATATTGCTAGTAATATTTTTTCTCCAAATATTTATTACTGGTAATAGTTTCAAAAAAAAAATTTTGCTGGTATTAAAACTTACGTTTTACACGTTTTGATCCCAGCTTGGATGTAAATTATTTTCCCATAGCTGGGACTCCAACAGCTGCCACCACCGCGGGTCAGGGTGGACCTGGAAACACCAGAAATGAAGAAGTTGATTCACGCTCCTCAAAACCTCCCGATCAGAGGCCCTGCAGTTCATCGTTTTATGTAGCACGCGGATGTAGTTTATCGTCATACCCAGGACGGAACGCTGCTTGATGGCGCTAATGGATAAAAATGGCGTATAGTTTTCTATAATCCGCAGGAATATGTAATATAATGAATAATGTGCTCAATGTAAAAAAAAAGTCCTGTCTAAAATCGTCATAAAAATATAAACAATATAGCGACTGATCGGAACTTTTATAGCTCGGAGTTTACTGGTTTTTTTGGGCGCGTTGGCAAGAGTTTAGTAAGTTAGCATTCCGACCATGAAACTCGGGTTCGAATCACATCGATGATTTGTCTTGGAGTGGAATTCTTGATAATATCTACCTGAGGGGGACGATGTCACCAAGAAGCTTCCGTTAGGAGGTGCCTGAAAAGCATACCACGGGCTGATGCAGACGTTATGAGAGAAATTTCTTTGGAGAAACTATTTGGAAGCCATTAGTGGGTGTACTAGCACTAGGTCACAAGTCATCGTGACCGAGTGTTTGAGTGTACCAGCCTTGTTCAGTCAGAGATCAGGCCAGATTATGCGCTCTCTTCCAGAAACTGTAACTAGGGTTTGTTCAGCATAATTGCAGGATACACTTGTGACCCTGCAACAGGAATTAGCTAGCCACTCGCGTAGAATGGTGTGCGCGTTGCCAGTCATGGAAACGAGTCGCTAATCATTGTATATGTTTATGTAAGTGTGTACATACGTGAGAGATAGATAGATAGATAGAGATAGATAGAGAGAGAGAGAGAGAGAGAGAGAGAGAGAGAGAGATAGAGAGAGAGAGAATACAGGGTGGTCCAAAAGTAGGTTGACTGTATGTGGAATACGTTTATGTATCGTTTATATTATTACAACTGAGTATCTTGATGAAACATTTCCTGAGAAATGGGTTGGCCGAAGAGGTCCAATTGATTGGCCGGCACGTTCACCAGACTTGACCCCAATGGATTTCTCCTTTTGGGGAGTACTCAAGGACAAAGTTTATAGTCGAAAACCAAGAAGTGTCGGTGATTTGAAAAATTACATAAGAGATGCATTTCAAGAAATTAATACCCAAAAATACATGTGCAAAAAAGTTTGTCGAAGCGTTAGAGGTAGACTTCAAAGCTGTGTAAATTGTGATGGAAAACAGTTTGCGCACCTGCGTTGATAAAATTTAAGGGCTTTTGTATTATTGTCCACAATAAAATTTAAGGGCTTTTGTGTTATTGTTCACAATAAAATTTAAGGGCTTTTGTATTATTGTTCGCAATAAAATTTAAGGGCTTTTGTATTATTGTTCCCAATAAAATTTAAGGGCTTTTGTGTTATTGTTCCCAATAAAATTTAATGGCTTTTGTATTATTGTTCCCAATAAAATTTAATTGTCAATGTAATAATTGCGTTAGCAAATATAATTCTATGTATATGTAATCTCAAAATAAATGTAATTATTTACTGTCCACCTACTTTTGGACCACCCTGTATATAAACACGTAACTAGATTTTGTTTTCTGTGCCGTGTCCCTTCGCTAATGGCTCTCCTTAACTTCCTATCATTTGCAGCTTTGCCCTCGTAATCTCCTTCTCAGTCGTTGTTCTGCCTGCCATTTATGCATACGAGTTACGTAAGTTAATCTATTTTTCTACCTGTTCTTCTTGCCTTCAATTGCCTTACGGCCGTATCATGTTGCAACACCGGTTCTCCTAAGATCACCGAACTTAATCAAGCGGGCTGTACCTAGGTGTGTAACCGCTTGGAAATATCAGGTGCTGTAAACTTGGATGTGCCGGTGGGGTAATGGATGACTGCTCAGAATTGGGAATCGGAGAGCCGAGATCCAATTCCTAAATTTAGTTTTAGTTGTTTTTCTTTCACCATACAGTTAGTTTTAGATCCACTGGAGTGACAGGTTGTAATCGATTTCAATTTTTTTTTCTTATATTAGGTCATTTGCAGTGGTGTGCAGTTATATGAATCTAATTTCGGAGTGTATGATGAAATTTGTTTGGTCTTGAATAATATTGGGTCATCCGTGATTGCATCAGATTTTTATAACGCCCAAACACTATTGTTTCGACTGTAGATTAGTTGTCCTACGGCCATTGTCTGAAATAGAAGTTACTCCAAGGAAGCGTACGGAAATTGCAACGCTGCACGAACACAACTGCAACTGAGCAAATCGAGTTACTATAGACTGGCCCGTAAACTCGCCAATCGAGAATCTGTAGTCAATCTGCAAGGGACGATTTCGTGGAACGCACATACTGAGTACTAACATGTGCACTGGGTCATGTTTCATTGGAAAAATACGAAAATTAAATAACGAAATTATTCGTTTTGTTTCAATTAATTTGCACAAGGGTGTATATACTTCAATTAATTTGTCAATGGTGTATATACTTCAATTAATTTGCACACGAGTATATATACTTCAATTAATTTGCACAAGGGCGTATATACTTCAATTAATTTGTCAAGGGTGTATATACTTCGATTACTTTGCACAAGAGTATATATACTTCAATTAATTTGCACAAGGGTGTATATGCTTCAATCAATTTTCCCAAGGGTGCATATACTTCAATTAATTTGCACAAGAGTGTATATATTTCAATTAGTTTGCACAATGGTGTATATACTTCGATTACTTTGCACAATGGTGTATATACTTCAATTACTTTGCACAATGGTGTATATACTTCAATTACTTTGCACAATGGTGTATATACTTCGATTAATTTGCACAAGGGTGTATATACTTCAATTACTTTGCACAATGGTGTATATACTTCGATTACTTTGCACAAGGGTGTATATACTTCGATTACTTTGCACAAGGGTGTATATACTTCGATTACTATGCACAAGGGTGTATATACTTCAATTACTTTGCACAATGGTGTATATACTTCAATTACTTTGCACAATGGTGTATATACTTCGATTACTTTGCACAATGGTGTATATACTTCGATTACTTTGCACAATGGTGTATATACTTCGATTACTTTGCACAAGGGTGTATATACTTCGATTACTTTGCACAAGGGTGTATATACTTCGATTACTTTTCACAATGGTGTATATACTTCGATTACTTTGCACAATGGTGTATATACTTCGATTACTTTGCACAATGGTGTATATACTTCAATTACTTTGCACAATGGTGTATATACTTCGATTACGTTGCACAAGGGTGTATATACTTCAATTACTTTGCACAATGGTGTATATACTTCGATTACTTTGCACAAGGGTGTATATACTTCGATTACTTTGCACAAGGGTGTATATACTTCGATTACTTTGCACAATGGTGTATATACTTCGATTACTTTGCACAATGGTGTATATACTTCGATTACTTTGCACAATGGTGTATATACTTCGATTACTTTGCACAATGGTGTATATACTTCGATTACTTTGCACAAGGGTGTATATACTTCGATTACTTTGCACAATGGTGTATATACTTCGATTACTTTGCACAATGGTGTATATACTTCGATTACTTTGCACAATGGTGTATATACTTCGATTAATTTGCACAAGGGTGTATATACTTCGATTACTTTGCACAAGGGTGTATATACTTCGATTACTTTGCACAAGGGTGTATATACTTCGATTACTTTGCATAAGGGTGTATATATTTCGATTACTTTGCAAAATGGTGTATATACTTCGATTACTTTGCACAATGGTGTATATACTTCGATTACTTTGCACAATGGTATATATACTTCGATTACTTTGCACAAGGGTGTATATACTTCGATTACTTTGCACAAGGGTGTATATACTTCTATTACTTTGCACAATGGTGTATATACTTCGATTACTTTGCACAATGTTGTATATACTTCGATTACTTTGCACAATGGTGTATATACTTCGATTACTTTGCACAATGGTGTATATACTTCGATTACTTTGCACAATGGTGTATATACTTCAATTACTTTGCACAAGGGTGTATATACTTCGATTACTTTGCACAAGGGTGTATATACTTCGATTACTTTGCACAAGGGTGTATATACTTCAATTACTTTGCACAATGGTGTATATAATTGATTTTGTTGATAAATTTTACTCGTATTTATACTTTGGTCTGTTGGTCGGGTTTTATATTTTATCGTCGAAAAACCTACGTGGTGGATACTTATGAGTGAGGTTCTTGCTCCGAAGGAAATTCAGTTGGCGTATTCACCACTGAATCAAGTGGATTTACAAGAAATATGATTATGATAAAAAATGTATAAAGAATAGAATATATAGTTGCCAGTAAACACAAGAAACAAACATGTGAATTACAAATTGGATATATCAAAATCAAGCAAGTTCAACAATTTATATATCTGGGAATTGATCAATCAGCGGACAGAAAATGTGACAACGAAATCCGAAACCACATAAACTATGTATTTACAAAGCAATAGTAAAATGTAGTTAGAATTAAAGAAAAGAGGACTGAACTGTCATGTCATATGGATTCGTCTGTATGGACTGTGGATGCTGGACAATCTTATCACAGATGAAGAACCTTGAGTCAAGAGAAATGTGGTAATACAGAAGGATGATAAGGATGACATGTAAAAGCGATGACGAAGTTTTGGAGGAAATAGAAGCAAAAAGGACAGTTGAAGGGTCTATGATATATAATAAGGAAAGGGGTCTTGGCGAATCTGACACACACAGGACATACTTAAAGCAAGAGGGACAGATGGAAACAGCGCATAACCTTCCTAACGAGATTGTGTAAATGGTTGGGAGAACATGGTTTAGGGAAGAGAGAGGAAAAAAACTAAAAGGAAAAAGTTTACTAAGAGCTACAAAACCAGGAAATTACGGAGAGCTTTGCTCACCCACGTCCGGAAGAAGAAAGTCAGTGTTTTCGTTCAATTTTAGGCTACATACCTACATATGTGATTTTTTTTGTCACAAGCTAAAGACTCAAATGCGAAGGGATTTCTTTTTTTGATCAAATTATTGACTTTAATTCCCCTCACGATTTCCTCTTTGCAAATGTCAATCTCTGTGCAATTATCGGAGGCTTTGAATAGTTTTTACCATACTTGATCTAAGGTTATTTTTCTTCTGTTCATCGCGATAGTCTTACTCCTCACTTCATATCAATATTTCGATTGACCTTCTTATTATTATTTTTTTTCTTTTTCTTCTTTTGCTGCTTCTTTTTCTTATTTTTCTTTTTCTTCTGCTTTTTTCTTTTTCTTCTTATTTGTCTTCTTCCCTTTCTTCTTTTTCTTCTTCTTTTTCTTCATCATTTTTCTTCTTCTTCATCTTCTTGTTCTTCTTTTTCTTCTTTCTTCTTCTTCTTCTTCTTCTTCTTCTTCTTCTTCTTCTTCTTCTTCTTCTTCTTCTGCTTCTTCTTCTTCTCGCCATTCATTTACATCATCATCATTTTTCATATTCTGAATCAATTTATTCATTTTGAAACAGCGTTCTCTTTCTCAATGTGAATGGATTTCTTTCTTCTTTTTCTTCTTCTTCTTCTTCTTCTTCTTCTTCTTCTTCTTCTTCTTCTTCATCATCATCATCATATTATTATTATTATTCGACCTCCCTTCTTCCAAATCTTCCTCCTCCTCCTCCTCTTCTTCTCTCATGTTTAGCACAACATTTTAAACTTTTCTCTCAACTCTCACTTCCCGCCCGACTCCTCCTCCACCTCTTCAATACCCATTTTTTCTTTCCTTCCTTC
>OZ038487.1:25945411-25952911 GCA_964036315.1 Acanthosepion esculentum
TGGTCTATTTTTAAAAGTCTCCTTCTCAGTGTTGTATAATCGGTCTTTTTTTTAAAAGACTTCTTCTCAGTGTCGCATGTTCGGTCCTTTTTTAAAAGACTTCTTCTCAGTGTCGCATGTTCGGTCTATTTTTAAGAGACTTCTCTGTGTCGTATATTCGGTTCTTTTTAAAAAGACTTCTCAGTGTCGTATGTTCGGTATATCTTTTTAAAATTATCAGTGTTCTATATTCGGTCCTTATTAAAAACATTTCAATGTTTGTATTTGCTTGATTGATTACCTCTAATGTGCAATTAACACGTGTCTTTTCTTTGCACTCATAAAGTCTGCCTTCTTACAATTGATGCACAGTCCTTTCTTCTCGCTTTGATTTAATAACTTCCGTTGGAGTTCTGGTGGTTTTCTTGTCTGTGTCCGCAGTTTATTTTGCCTGTCTCCTAACAGCACTATGACGTGCATATCTTATACTGTTATGATTATAACCACCAATAATGAATCCTGGTAGGACATGTAACACTCAATATCGCTTTATTGTAAAGTTTGAATAAGTCCGATGAGAAGAAACATCCCTGGCTTACGTCCCTTTATATATTCGTGTATTTAGTATCTGCTTATATTTCTGAGATGAGGTATTATGTACATTATTCGGACTATTGTCCGAATCTTTGTCGCCATGTTTATTACAACGTTTCGGCCGTTGTACGCACCGGCCTTCTTCAGGTGGTTGGAATGTCGAACTGAACCCTTTATTTCGCTCACTGGGGTAGACTGTTCTAGTTCCACGTACCATGTCTAATGGATGCCAGTTATCGGTTATCTCCTGTTAATTCCCCTCTTTAAGTTCTCCACCGCCTTAACAAGGTATTGAACTCACACTGGATCTAACTAACGCCTTTATCCACTGTGCCATGTAACTTTGGTGACATCTGTGTATTCGTGTATTTGATTATATTTCTATTCGTATGCATGCTCTAAGTATAAATTCTGACTTGGTCTAATAACCGTACCCCAAATAAATCAAGCTTGCCTTTTAGTTATTTGTGACGTTGTTGTATAATCTATAAAACATCTGTATACATCATTTTGCATTTGCATTGTCCTTTACGAATATTTAAAATTGAGTTTTTAGTTAGTCTTGGAATCCGTTAATTTCTTGGAATTTCAAAGAGACGTGTCATTCTTCCTTGTATTCGGAACGCTATAAATTATACTAACGATTGCTGAACAAGTCAACTGGACGTGAAACATGGTTACACAATGAAAATAAAAAAAAATACAAGAATAAACATCATAATTTTGTTTTTTCTTTTTTCTCCATATCTCAGGCTCGGATGAAACTTTAATAAAATTTAAACATACGAGATTGTTAAACGTTTCCTTTTTGTTCTTTATTTTGTCATTCTGTCGGATTCCGATACATATAAAGTGGGTTTTGAATAATCATAATTAATTCATGAAATCTGATTTGACCTAACAATGACGCCAATACCCGTTGGTGCAGTGGGTATGACACTTGCGCCATGTCGTAACATACCGGTTTCGATTCACCGTAGGAAATGCGCACTGTGGATGAGTCCCTAAAATAGGACGAAACGGCTGTCCAGTGCTTTTTGGATTCTTCTAGACAGGATAAATTAATTATATACAGATATTTATATTTTCATATATATATTTTAAAACTTTTACACACACACACACACACACACACACATATACATATACATATACATATATATATATAAGGCTCAAACATTAATATTCCATGGTTATAATTTATTACACTCGAATCGTAATCACGATCCGATTCATCTGAACTTCAAATCCAAAAAGGAATTTTTTGAATTTGATGGTCTGATGAATTGGATCGTGTTTATGATTCCAATGTAATAAATTATAACCATGGAATATTAATGTTTGAGCCATTTATATTATATTCTTACTCTGTCCTGGACATTGAGTTCTACCTGGATTCTATCCTCTTGGGAATTTATATATATATATATATATATATATAGATAGATAGATAGATAGAGAGAGAGAGAGAGAAAGAGATAGATATATAGATATATGTATGTATATATATATATATATATTGACCACTAATATTATCTAACTATCTATATATATATATATATATATATATATATATATATGTACAAAATGATAAACTTATCTTAGACGACGAATTTTTAAGATAAATTTGTCTTTATTCATATTGAGTTTTTACAGATATATATTTTTTAATTATATGTGAAATTTTTATTGCAATATTCCGAGAATAGTTATTATTATTATTATTATTATTATTATTATTATTATTATTATTATTATTATTATTATTATTATTTCATGAGTTTTAAAATCGGTGTGTAGCCTTGTAGGTGGGACCCAATTAAAAATGTCATCAGATTGGTAGTCCAGTTCGTTTAGTCGCTTGCTGATGAATAGTATTCCTCCTAAGTCGCCGTGTTTGTCACATCTTTACAACATATTTTTAAGAAATTCTGGACATCTGGCAATGGCGCATCTACATCCCTCCATGAAAAGAGATGCAAAATTAATTATCACCTAAGGGACAATCCCAACTGTTTAAGGCCAGTCATCTGGCATGTACATCTGAGTTACTTAAAAGGATATTTACTGCAGATCTAAAATTATTCACCACAACAAATCATGCAAAAGTTAACAGCTTATTGTTTATTCCTTTTGATATCTGCCGTTTACACATTTGTTTCCGGGTTCCGCCCAGGGACCTAAGATTAGAAATGGTATCATGACACTTTCCACTGAAAAAAAAAATTATTATATAGATAAAGCCCTTCGTAAAGTGTGGGCTGTACTTGTCAGAATAATTTTTGTATCTCTTTGAGGCATGGACTTCCATGGATCCCTTCAATTAGTTTACTGGAATCTTTTCCAAACAGTCCAAGGGCTCCAACTACAACAGGAATTGTAGATGTTCCCATGTGCCACATTTTTGAGATTTCTATTTCAAGGTCCTTGTATTTTGACAGCTTTACGAATATCTTCAAAGATACATTGCAGTCTGCAGGGACTGCCATATCAATAAGGAGGCATTTTTTGTGGTCTTTAATAACAATGTCTGGGCGGTTAGCTTTGATTGTTCTGTCAGTGTGTATTGTGTAGTCCCATACAATTGTAACAGGTCCTATCTCCGTAACCAGGTCTGGGTGGTGTTCGTACCAGTCTCTTTCAGTTTCCTTCCCGTAGAAATTGCAAATTTTCCAGTGCAGATATTGGCCCACTCTGTCATGTCAGGTTTTATATTCAGTGGGTGCCAATATTTTTATTATTATTATTATTATAAGAGAAGGAAATTAACATTTTGTTAATGAGAGTACGTTTAATATTTTTACTGAGAGTATCCGACTCAGAAAAAGATATTAATTCAAACATGTTTGAATTCTTGCGAAAGCTCAGTTTTCCAAAAGAAAAGATAAACACTGGCTTTTGGTGTTATCTTAAAAAAAATCCTTGTTTACAGTTTTTCAAAAGAAACAAGAAAAAAAAGAAAAGAAAAAGAGAAATGAACACTGTGACCTACGAAAATAATTCAATGAATCCGATGTTTTGAATGAAGATTCATTTTTCATTCTTATTTTCTTTATTTTTCACCCAGAATGTTTAACCCAGCGCGTAAGGTTTGTCTGATGAATACAGAAACGTTTGAATTTTCTTTGTGTCTTTGATTTTCGGCGGGAAATATTATCAATCGAATTCCTGGAATCTTTGTGCTGGAACGCCATATTTACTTCTCTTGTAAGCATTTAAAGTAATCAAGACGCCAAAAAAAAAAAAACACACAATTGGCTGAGTAATGAACTACTTAATATGACTAACATAATTATAGGAAGACCTTATAAACTTCGAATTTTTTACTTTTCCGCATATAGCAATAAAATATATTTATACAAAAGCTTATTATTTTTTGTTGTTGCTATCACTGTATTCATGAAGGGGAAGATAATGCAATTCAGAGAAGTGAGATTACAGTGAATAACGCTGACAGAAAAAGAAAAAGCTGGAAAGAAATATGCGAACCTATGTAATATTGCTTTTGAACCAATGAGACAATTGCCTTCACAGAAATTAGCCGTTGAGCCAGGATGAAACAAAAGAAAATAGTGAGCCTATGTGAAATCCCATTTTTATATAAAACGAGGGAAGAAAATTAACAAGAGAAGAGAGTCTGAAGCCATGTGAAGAGGCTTCCTGTTCACGCATTGAGCATTCAAGGTATTGCGACTGGAGAATTACTCGCCAAATATATATATATATATATATATATATATATATATATATATATATATATATAAGTGAACATTAGATTTTGATTTCAATGTAAACTTTTAAATTTACATACGCTCTATCCCTGTAATTGAGCACTTTAGTCCATAAATGTAGCATAACTTAAAACTATATTTTATTTCATGTATATATATATATATATATATATATATATATATATATATGTGTGTGTGTGTGTGTGTGTGTGTGTGTGTGTGTGTGTGTGTGTGTGTGTGTGTGTGTGTGTATAGTCAAAACCAGTGCAGATATTGGCCAACTCTGTCATGCCAGGTTTTATATTCAGTGGGTGCCAATATTTTTATTATTATTATTATTAATATTATTATTATTATTATAAGAGAAGGAAATTAACATCTTTTTAATGAGAGTACGTTTAAAACCTTTTTTTCCCTTCGAGATTGATTTGGCTATTGCTAAATCAATAATTCGAAGGTTTTTCGACACCAGTATAGTCACCTATATATATATATATATATATATATATATATATATATATATATATATATATATATATATATATATATATATATATATATATATATGGTAGACTCTACCGTCGTATTCGACGTATGAGGGATCAAGCAACTCAGACACCAGCACATATGATTTTATTATAATGGTGAAGGCTTTGAGAAGAACAAACCACATTTTTTGAAGGGCTGAGTTGGTGCACTCTGCGCCACGCGCGCCCCAAACGAACCTCCGCGGATTTTGAATGCAGAGGATATAGAACCCAGACTGTCCTGCTATTTACCCGAGGCTGGTGGGGAGGAGAAGACGACGATTCATACATTTCCCAAGGGTATTAAATTTTTAATATTTACTAATTGTAGTATTTTGATCTAGTATCTTTATATAACACATTTGCAGCTACAAATACTTAAGAAATTTGTTGCTATACTCGTAGTGGAATTTATTTATTTTTGGTCACACTTCTCTTATATAAAGTGCTTCCAGAATTTTAAGCTTTTGCTTATTATTGTCATGATGGAGCACTGACTTGTTTCGACTAATATATGTGTAAACTGTGATTGTGGACATGAATGTTCCTTTAAATGATCTGGAATTGGACAATGATCGTTCAAGTTAAACGAAACGTAAGCATTAGCGTTATATATATATATATATATATATATATATATATATATATATATATATATATATATATTTCTGAGATGAGGTATTATGTACATTATTTACATTATTCGGACTATTGTCCTCATCTTTGTTGCCATATTTATTACAACGTTTCGGCCGTTGTACGCTCCGGCCTTCTTCAGGTGGTCGGAATGTCGAACTGAACCCTTTATTTCGCTCACTGGAGTAGACTGTTCTAGTTCCACGTGCCATGTTTAATGGATGTTAGGTATCAGTTATCTCCTGCTAGTTTTTCCCTCTGAAAGTTCTCCACTGCCTTAACCTGGTATTTAACTCACACCCTTTGTGTCCTGTCACTGGATCTAACCAACGCTTTTATCCACTGTACAACGGCTGAAACGTTGTAATAAATATGGCGACAAAGATGAGGACAATAGTCCGAATAATGTAAATAATACACACACACACACACACACACACACACACACACACACACACATATATATATATATATATATATATATATATATATATATATATATATATATATATATATATTTAATTAAGTAATTCATTGAGTCTGAAAGAAACCCCAACAGAAAGCACTGGACGGCCGTTTCGTCCTATATTTGGGACTACATCAGCAGTGCGCATCCACTACCGAGAATTGAATCCCTGACAGTTAAGTTATCAAGCAAACGTCATACCAACTGTTCCAATGGGCCTCGGTGACGAAGTGGTAGCAAATCAGACCAAATACAGCGCCGCTCGCTCACATATCCCGTGGTGGAAATCAACTGAAATTCTCTGTAACCATAGGACTGTGTCCCCAGGAGCCACGACTACTATCACCAAGCCGCTCAAACTGAAGCATTAGAAGCCGGATCAAGCAATGATATACACATGATAGAAATTGTTAGGAGGATTTGATAATTATAATTAAGTAATTCATTGAGTCTGAAAGAAACCTCTTTAGAATGCAGAAAGCACTGGACGGCGTTTCCTCCTGATCAGCAATGCGCATTCACTACCGAGAATATATATATATGTATATATATTAGATGTTTCTAAGTCTACCCTTCAATCGAGGGGTACACATGTAGTCTGGTGCTAGTGTTATATATTTGAAGATCTTTGATAAAACCCAAAAGTGAATCTGCAGGGTCATTTGTCCATAACTGGTATCTCAGCTTCAATCACTTTCACACCGCAGTAACATAGCTTCCCTGTGTCTTTTCTATAAATACTTTCATGGGAATTGTTTTGATAAACTTTTCACAATGGTAGCTAGACTCAATGAATTTAAGCGCAGTGTCAGAATGGCGAAAAGATCTCATGACCTTTTAGTTTAATGACTAGGTGTTGCCGCAAGTTCTATTCTAGAAGTTTCCACATCCCACATCTCACTTGTGAAACCCCAGCCTCTGGGTGACTTTATTGACTTGGATTGAAATGAACACACACACACACACAAACACACAATATCCACTTTCATATTTACATACGGCCTATCACTGATATTGATAAATTTAACCCATAAATATTGCATAATTTAAAACTATATTTTATGACACACATTCGCACACACGCGTGCACACATACACACATATATATACACACACTCACCCACACCCACATATATATATATATATATATATATATATATATATATATATATACTCACCAATAGAATACAATTTGTACACATATTAAAAATATATATATATATATATATCTGTGTGTGTGTATTTGCCTGTGTGACAATATATGTAAATATTTTTCACACACACAAACACGCACACACACACAAATATATATATATATATATATATACATATATATATATATATATATATATATATATATATATATATATATATATATATATATATATATATATATATATAGTACAGGTAATCGATCCGTTTATATATAATCTGGGTGGATCCTATTAATATTAATTATTATAACTGATCCACATAGTATCCATGTATTTATCTTTGTCATATATACATATATATATATATATATGAAGAAATATAGTCTTAAAGTGTGCTATATTTATGGGATAAA
>OZ038487.1:25957911-26020411 GCA_964036315.1 Acanthosepion esculentum
ATCTCTGAATTCAAAACCTGTTAAAAGTGGTTTGGGGACCTTGTGTCACGTAATGGACCAGGTCTCTCTATCCAGTCCTTCAAAAAGTTTGGTTGATTCTGCACAAAGCCTTCACCGCTATAATCAAATCATATGTGATGGCGTCTGGGTTGTCGGTTTCTAGGAACTGAGCTGTTTGAACCTCATACGTCGAATGCGACGGAAGAGTGAACGATATATATATATATATATATATATATATATATATATATATATATATATATATCCTACTTTAAATAACGATATACTTTAGGACTTTCTCGGTCTAAATGTCTTATGTTTGTCCGACTACATATAGGTACGAATTTTAAATTTTAATCTTTTTACAATTTAAAATTTTAAAAATTTTTAAAAATATCAAAAAAATTTGCCCAA
Source organism: Acanthosepion esculentum (assembly GCA_964036315.1). Lineage (NCBI taxonomy): Eukaryota > Metazoa > Mollusca > Cephalopoda > Sepiida > Sepiidae > Acanthosepion > Acanthosepion esculentum. The sequence goes on from OZ038487.1 coordinate 25,958,326, forward strand.
CCCCGTAATGCCTAAAGAAAAGAAGGGAAAAAATAGTCGAGGAAATTAATAAAAACGTAAAGTACTGAATACCCTAAGAAGAGCAGAGCACAAAAATTACTAATGAGCCAGAAACCTAGATGGATTTCACAACAACAACAACAACAACACACACACACACACAAACACACACAAACACACACACACACACATACATATATATATTATCTATTTATTATAATTTTATCATATAGACAAAACCATTTTACTCACTACAAAGATGCAACTTCGACTCTCACCGGTCGAAGCGCAGTTGAAATGCACTGAAACCAAGTTGCATCTTTGTAGTGAGTAAAATGGTTTTGTTTATATGATAAAATAATAAATAAATAATTATCCCTCTACTATCGGTATCGAGCCCTATTTTGAATTAATGCTGTGAACGTTGGAATTTATATATTACTTCCGTTCTCATCGCATCGGGTATATATATATATATATATATATATATATATATATATATATATATATATATATACGGTGTCCATAAAGTTCGTGTGCACTTTTAAAAATTAAAAAAAAACTTTTAAAAAATTTATAACTTTATTTAAAAGGATTAGAAAAAAAATTTATAACTTTATTTAAAATGATTAGAAAGAAGTAAATCTATATTTTTAAAGGTTTTATAGAAATTTTATTTAAGTTTCTACATGTCCTCCATCATTAGCAATACAAAGGCTAATACGATTTTGCAGTTCACGGAAAACATTTTCCAACTGATTTACAGTAATGACTGAAATCACATTAGTTATTTTAGCTATACTTAAAACTAGGTACATTAAACATCATAACATTTTTTTACAAATTATTTCTATCGCAAATACAAATAAATTTATACATTTTTAAAGTGAACACGAACATTATGGGCACCCCGTATAATGGTTAATCATTACATATTAACTTTCTACCTTGAGTGGCTGTTGGGCCTTATGTTTGCTGAACATTAGCATTAAGATATACACAAATATATAAATATTTATACATAGAAATGTATACATTATATATTTATATATATAATATATATGTTATATATTGTTTATATATTAATATATTATATATATATATATGTATATATATATATATATATATATATATATATATATATATATATATATATATATATATATATATATATATATATATATATATATTATGGAAAATAATGCTTATTTTTTCAAAAAATCCACATTGCATCCAAAAACTTTTGCGGTTTCTCTCTTTTTTTTAATATACACACTTTTCTCTTGTTGGAACTACTATATACTCTCTCTCTATATATACATATACACACACACACACGCACACACAGATATATATATATATATATATATATATATATATATATATATATATATATATATATCTTTCTGTGTATGTGTGTATTTTAATCTGATATATCGTAAATGTGTTTTGTATAGTTAGGGTTGAAGTCACGACAATAAAGGTCTCTACATTTTACGATATTTAGATATGAACAGATTAGGATAGATAGATAGATAGATAGATAGATAGATAGATAGATAGATAGATAGATAGATAGATAGATAGATAGATTTGAGGAGCGCGACAATCTCCGAGAAATTCGTACAACAAACCAAATACTCACGTCGCCAACAACCGGTCTGTGACGTTCTTTTCTTCCTAGAATGTGAAGAGACGAAAACATTTTTAGAGAATAAATTATAGCGAAGAGTTGAATAATAGAGAAAAAAAATAATGGAGGAGACAAAATATTCTAATGGGGACGATAAAACAATGATGCAAAAATGAAAGGAAAGAAAAGAAAAACGAATACAAAAGGCAGAAAAAGAGAAAGAAAATTCTGGTAATTTAAATGACAAAATTTGAACGCTTCAGAGAATTTTTAGATCCGTATCAGAAGAGACAACTTAAAGCCGATTCTGTCAAACTTTGAAAATAATAATAATAATAATAATAATAATAATAATAATAATACTACTACTACTACTACTAATAATAATAATAATAATAATGCTATGATTGAACTTGTAGTTATTTGAAGATGAAAAGAAGTGATGAATAATATTAAAAATAATTATTTGCCGTCTTCTCCCTAATATTACTACTAATACTAATACTAATGCGGCCGTTTCTCCAAAACTCATGCAAACATTGAGTGGCAGAGTTAAAAAAACAAAACAACAAAAAACAGGCCATGTGGTACCATGTTTTCTACTTCTGTTCGTCATTCACTTCCACTTCATCCCTCTACCATTATTATTATTATTATTATTATTATTATTATTATTATTATTATTATTATTCTACTTCTTCTTCATCATCATCATCATCATCATCATCATCATCATCATCATCATCATCATCATGATCTTATTCTTCTTCTTTTTCTTCTGCTTCTCCACCTCCTTCTACTCCTACTTCTTCTTCTCCTCTTCCTCCTTGATATTCTTCTTCTACTCCTCCATTCTTCTTCTTCTCTTCTTCTTCTTCTTCTTCTTTTCTTCTTCTTCTTCTTCTTCTACTCCTCCTCCATTCTTCTTCTTCTTCTTCTTCTTCTCCTCCTTCTTCTTGTCCTCCTCCTTCATATTCTTCTCCTCCTCCTTCATATTCTTCTTCTCCTCCTACTCCTCCTCTTCCTCCATTCTTCTTCTTCTTCTTCTTCTTCTTCTTCTTCTTCTTCTTCTTCTTCTTCTTCTTCTTCTTCTTCTTCTTCTTCCCTCCTCCTCCTCTTTCTTAATATTCTTCTTCTACTCGTCCTCCACTTCATTCTTCTTCTTCTTCTTCTTCTTCTTCTTCTTCTTCTTCTTCTTCTTCTTCTTCTTCTTCTTCTTTACTATTATTATTATTATTATTATTATTATTATTATTTATTTCCTTAGGTTGCTGGTGTATACACAGTTTTTTCCAGTTCCTGACGAGAGACCTAATGTCATAAATGACATCATGTCATTTTCCATTGAATATTATTGAGAAAAAAAAATCCCACAAATTTTACATAGATAAAGACCCCCACCCCCACCCCCGTAAAGTGTGGGCTGTATTTGTGAGAAAAAATTTTTTGTATTTCTTTAAGGCATGGGCTTCCAGGAATGCCATCCTTGTGTCTATTGGAATCTTTTCCGATCAGTCTGGTGGTTTCAACTGTAATTGATATTGTTGATGTCCTCACGTGCTACATTTTTGAGATTTCGTTTCTAAGATCCTTGTATTTTGATCGCTTTTGGAAGATCTTCAAAGATACACTGCAGTCTGAAGGGACTGCCATATCAATCAGAACGCAATGTTTTTGGTCGCAGCCAGTAATAAGGATGTCAGGGTGATTAGCGTTGATTGTTCTGTCTGTGTGTATTGCGCTGTCCCGTAAAATTGCTACAGGTCCTTCGAAATTGTCTCGCGAAGAGTAACAACAAGTCATGAGATATTATTATTATTATTATTAATTTTATCATTATTATTATTATTATTATTTCTTGTGGACGGGTTTTAGTTTTAAAGATTGAATTATGGTATTTCCATTTCAAGCACCGGAAGAGTTGGTATACGAAAAGTTATTCCGATTTATTCTATGAAGGCTTTTAGGTTCACCGGTAGAGATCCCAACATTCTACACTCTGGCAACCGCAGTATGGAGGTCAGTGAAATTTTATTTAAGATTTTCAATTTATTTGATCTTAATAACATGGTCACCAGGGACAAGTACACAATCGCATACAGGAATAGTTGCACAATCTCAAACATAGAACACCCTTCTCAGAGTATTTACAGAGCATGGCACCTCAGGCTTCTGAAGATTTGGTATACGAATATTTCTTCCGATTTATTCCATAAATGCTTTTAGTTTCAGTGATGTAGATTCCAACGTCTACACTCTGGCAATCTCAGGTCAGTGAAATTTTATTTCAAATTTTCAAGTTATTCTACTATAATAACATGGTCACAAGGAACAATAAAACATTCTCATACAGGATAAGTTACAAAATCTCAAAAAGAGAACACCCTTCTCATAATATTTACAGAGCAAGTCACCGCTGGCTTCCGAAGAGTTATTGGATGAAGGCGTTTAGTGTCAGTGGTATAGATCCCAACGTTCTACACTCTGACAATCTCAGTACGGAGGTCAGTGAATTTTTATTTCAGATTTGCAATTTATTTGACCTCAATAACATGGTCACCAGGAACAATTGCACAACCACATAGAGGAAAAGATACACAATCTCAAACAGAGAACACCCTTCTCAGAATATTTACAGAGCCAGGTACCGCAGGCATCTGAAGAGTTCGTATACGAAAAGTTATTAAGATTTATTCTATGAAGGATTTAGGGTCAGTGGTATAGATCCCAAATTTTTACACTCTGGCAATCTCAGGCCAGTGAAATTTTATTTCAGATATTCAATTTATTTGACCTTGAAAACATGGTCCCCATGAACAATTACACAATCTCATACAGGAAAAGTTACACAATCTGTAACAGAGAACACCCCTCTCAGAATATTCACAGAGCCAGGTACCACAGACTTCTGAAGAGTAGTTATAGGAAAGGTTGTTTCAATTTATTTTATGAAGGCTTTTAATGTCAGTGGTATAGATTCCAACGTTTTACACGCTGGCAATCACAGTACGGAAGTCAGTGAAATTTTATTTCAGATATTCAATTTATTGGAAATTAATAACATAATCACAAGGAACAATTACACAATCTGATAGAGGAACAGTTACTCAATCTCAGAAAGAGACGACTCTTCTACGAATATTTACAAAGCCAGGCACCGTAGGCTTCTGATGAGTTGGTATGCGAAAAGTTATTCCGATATCTTAGATGAAGGCTTTTAGGTTCAATGTTATAGATCCCAACGTTCAACACTCTGGCAATCTCAGTACGGAGGTCAGTAATTTTTTTATATCAGATATTCAATTATTTTTGCTTAATAAAATGGTCACCAGGATCTATTACACAATCTCATTGAGGAACAGTGACACAATATCAAACAGACAACACCCTTCTCAGAATATTTACAGAGCCACACACCGTAGACTTCTGAATGTTTGGTAAAAGAAAAGTTATTCCGATATATTCTATGAAGGCTTTAGTTTCAGATGTATAGATCCCAACGTTCTACACTCTGGAAATCTCAGTACAGAGGTAAGTGAAATTTTATTTCAGATTTTCAATTTATTTGACCGTAATAAAATGGTCATCAGGAACAATTACACAATATTATACAAGATCAGTCACACAATATCAAACAGAGAACACCCATCTCAATATTTACAGAACCAGGCACCGCAGGCCTGTGAAGATGTGTTATACGAAAAGTTATTTTGATTTATTCTTTGAAGGCTTTTAGGTTCAGTGGTATAGGTCCCAACGTTCTACACCCTGGCAACCTGAGTACTGATATCAGTGATTTTTAATTCCCATTTTCAATTTATTTGACCTTAATAACATTGTCACCTGGAACAATTACACAATCTCATACAGGAATATTTACACAATCCCAAAAAGAGAACACCCATCTCAGAATATTTACAGAGCCAGGCACCGCAGGCTTCTGATGAGTTGGTATAGAAAAAGTTATTCCGATTTATTGCATGATGGCTTTTAGGCTCTGTTGTATAAATCCGAACGTTATACACTCTGGCAATCTCAGGTCAGTGAAATTTTATTTCAGATTTTCAATTTATTTGACTTTAATAACATGGTCACCAGGAAGAATAACAGAACCTCATACAGGAATAGCTAAATAATCTCAAACGGAGAACACCCATCTCAGAATATTTACAGAGCCAGGCACCGCAGGATTCTGACGTGTTGCTATGCGAAACGATATTCCGATTTATTCCATGATGGCTTTTAGGCTCAATGGTATAGATCCCAACGTTCTACACACTGGCAACCTCAGTACGGAGGTCAGTGAAATTTTATTTCAGATTTTCAATTTATTTGATCTTAATAAAATGGTCACCAGGAACAATTACACAATCTCATACAGGAACAGATACACAATCTCAAACAGAGAACACCCTTATCAGAATATTTACAGAGCCAAGCACCGCAGGCTTCTGAAGAGTTGGTATACGAATATTTATTCCGATTTATTCCATAAATGCTTTTAGTTTCAGTGATGTAGATTCCAACGTCTACACTCTGGCAATCTCAGGTCAGTGAAATTTTATTTTCAATTTTTAATTTATTTGACCTTAATATCATAATAATCAGGAACAATTGCAAAATATCATACAAGAACAGTTACAGAATCTCAAAAAAATGAGCACCCTTCTCAGAATATTTACAGACCAGGCACCACAGGCTTCTGTAGAGTTTTATATGAAAAGTTATTCCGATTTATTCTATGAAGGCTTTTAGGTTCAGTGGTATAGATCCCAAAGTTTCTACACTCTGGCAATCTCAGTACAGATGTCAGTTAAACTTTATTTCAGATTTTCAATTTATTTGACCTTAATAACATGGTCACCAGGAACAGTTATATAGATAAGCCAAAATTTTCCTTATTTCTTTTTTTTCAACGACGTCCTGTTTTGTGGCCTCAGGTTTGTTGCCTTCTTGAATGTTCAAATCCCATAAAATCTTAGCTTGACCGTTTTTCGATCATCTTATCACTTTTGTAATGTCTTTTCTGTTCGATCCCAAGTGAATATTTCCTACTTAAACAGCTATGCAGATGGGAGGTCACTTCATAATGTCTTCGATTGTATTCTTTCTGCACAAGCCTTCCGTATTCGCTAACCAGGTAATGACATTTTCTACCTCTATGCTAGACAGTCTGCACTGGTCTGAATCCACTTCTTGATACATATTCTGCTGCACAGAATTAGTATTCGAGGGTTGGTCTTCGATGGCTACCACTGGGTTTTCAGTCTTGCATTTCACTTAGTTTTTCGTCAACGAATTCCACGAATATTTTGTCTTAACATCTTTGGTGTCTCTCTCAAACTGTCCATGAAGTGGCCATTGCCCCTCTTGCTTTTACCTTCTCTTTCAGTACCCTCTTTATGCATTCTTCTTTGATGAAACTGTATTCTTTTAGAGGGCTTTTGGAAAATATTATTATCTTTATTTTATTTCATTTCATTTCTGATGTGTACTCATTTCTGTCCGGGTCCCGCCAAGAGACCGAATGTTAGAAATGACACCATGACATTTCCATTGGAAACAAAACAAATGACATAGACAAAACCCTTCGTAAGGTGTGGGCTGTGCTCGTGAGTAAATCGTTTTGTATTTCTTTAAGACATGAGCTTAAGTGAGTGTTCAAAGTAAGGAGCCTCCATCATGATAGGTGAAAGTTCACGGGTTGCTCGGCAATGGAGGATAGGTATTAGTTTTGTTTAGGCCCTACTGAATTTTACAAGCCAGTCCTTTACCCATTGAACCACCAGTTGAAATGAGAGATCAGGTACTAGATCTTGGTGATCCAGATTTTTGGAGATGTGCCTCTAAGCTGTGGAGAGCCATGATTTCTTACCTTATTCCACTTCCGGTCTGATCTGTATCTTGTAAAGATAGAGTATAGCACGGGAAGTCAGATTCTTATTGAAGTGGTACAATGAACTGACCCTTTTTCCAGCATCTTCAGCAATATATCGGAAATTTGCATTCCACTTGAGGTCTGGGGTGAGTTTGAGTCCCAATAAGTGTTCAAATTAAGGAGCCTCCTTGTGAGAACACACATCCATCATAATACGTTCAGGGCTTGCTCCCTATTGTCTTTTATCAGTTCACCCCAAGCAAATTCATCCCACTAAGACACAAGGGTTTACTGAGAGTCAGAGGCAATGGAAAGCCTTTAGACGTAACCGTAAACGCAATCTTAAACAGGAAACATGGGATAAACTTCTACGCCTGTTCAAAAAGCCGGGGAGTCGTATGAGCCGGGCGATACGCGAATCTAACTACTTCTATTTATTTTAGATAATTTATAATATAATAATTTTTAAATTTATTGAGACAGGCAAGTGAGGACAATAATATTCGATTTTTGGTTTAATCTCGCTCTTGTAACGATACTTACTTGGTGGGGGGGTACATTGAACCGACCATTTTTTTCAGCACCTTTCGCAATAAGTGTTCAAAGTAAGGAGCCTCCATCATAATAGGTGAAAGTTCACGGGCTGCTCGGCGATAGAGAAGAGGTACAAGTTTGGTTTTGGCCCTAGTGAATTTTACAAGTCAGTCCTTTACCCATTGAAACACCAGGTGAGATTAGAAATCAGGTGGTTGATTTTGGCGATCCAGATTTTTGGAGATGTGTCTCTAAGCTATGGAGAACAATGATTGCTCACCTTACTCCACTTCTGGTCTGATCCTGCTCTTTGTAAATATAGATTATATCAGGGGATGTCATATACTTACTGGAGCGGTACAATGAACCGACCCTTTTTCCAGCATCTTCACCAATATATCGGATATATGAATTCCACTTGAGGTCCTGGTTGAGCTTGAGTCCCAATAAGTGTTTAAATTAAGGAGCCTCCTTGAGAGAACACCCATCCATCATAATAGTTTCGGGGTTTGCTCCATGTTGTCTTTTATCAGTTCACCCAAGCAAATTCATCCCACTAAGACACAAGGTGTTACTGAGAGTGAGAGCCAATGAAAAGCCTTTCGAATATCCGTAGACCGAATCTTAAACAGGAAACACGGGATAAAATTCTACGCCTGTTCAAAATACCGGGGAGGCGTATGAGTCGGGCGATAGACGAAACTATCTACTCCTATTTATTTTAGATAATTTATGATATAATAATATGCAAATGCTAACTGGTCCTGAGTTTAATTATTATTAATAATTATTACTGAAATATCACTATGACCGAGAAGAATACAGATGCCTCAAGGGAAACAATTCAGTAATTAGCAGTTAATAGATCAGATATTATCCACTTTGGATAGACAGTTTTGCTAATTTATTTTTAATTAAACAAAATATAATTTGGATGTTGGTGGGTTGATTGACTTGTGTTTTCTTCAAACATAACGAAAATATGCCAGAGTATGAAAGAGAACAGATTTCTCCTAAATATTCTGGTTTCGTTTAGTTATTCTGGGATTGTTATTTATTTATTTGCATTTATTTGAGTTTACACGTCAATTAGAACTGGTGACATTGCCAGTTGATTTTACTAGTGACATATCGACACCTCTATATGTTATTTAATGTCGAAATCTAAATATTTTGAACACAATTTTATGCCTTCAACTACAGATATTGGGCACATCATTTTATACTTACAGGGTAAAACGTAGGCAAATTAGCACAATTATCGTTTAAATTTTGCAGTGATCCCTTTTTTGAGAGACCGCCTTCTGCAAAAAGCCGGGTATTCAGAAAAACAAAACCCTAACCTTGACGAGGCATGCATTGGAGGTTTTTTTTTATATTGGTCTGGTTTTCTACAATCCTCATTTTTTTCATTATAAATTTAACTATGTAATGTTGTAACAAACGACGGATTGATTGGCTGATTCGTTTTTTAACGGGTTATCACCCCTTTGCAGATTATTTAAGACCAAAAAATATTTTTAGATTGTAATGTTTTTTTTTAGATAATAATTGTTTTGATATACATGTCATGCTAATTAATCCATAACTGAGGTAGATTCATACATGATCAAAATTTGATATTCAAGAAATTAGTATGTGAATATGAAGTGGGGGATCAATTCTATATTACAATCAATATGTAAACTGATCCCTCACTTTGTGATCATGGTAGTTTCTATAGATTTATTTTCCACAGAATATAAAAGACATGCCTCTGTTACTAATCAGTATTTCAGTCATTGATTTGTTTTCACGGCTTATCAACCCTTTGCAGATTATTTAAAGCCAGAAAATATTTTTAGGTTGTAAGATATCTTTTTAGATAATAATGGTTTAGTGATACATGTCTTACTAATTAACCCATAGTTGAGGGAGAAAAGGTGGATTCATACCTTTTCGAAGGGTATTTGCGCGTAAGTGAATATAATGCGTACAATATGAAATGGAACTCGGCTCTCTGATTACCAATTTTGAACCCTTATCCATCACACCACCTGCATATCCAAACTTACACTCTTTGGTATTCCCAACCCTGTAGGGACTAACCAAGCTCGACGTTGCTTAACTTCAGTGAACGTACGCGAACCAATGTTTCAACGTGACGTGGCCGTAAGCTTAACAAACGACGGGGAAAAAACTGATCCAGAAATCTGAATTTGCATATGATAATTGAAAGATGCCTTTTGGAAAGCAAGCAAGATATGTAGAGATATGAAAATGTGACTAGAATAAAAGAAATGGCTACTGATTTGTCGTATCGAATCTCCAACATGACGGTGAATACTGAACAAACTCACAAATGATGAAGAGACTTGCTTCTAACAACGAAGACAAGGAATATCATGGACTTATGCGATCAATAAGGAAGTTTGAAAGAAAATAGGAATTGGAGGGAAACTGATGAGTACAATCCGTAAGAAACAACTGAAATTTCAGTGTTATATATGGAAGAAAGACAGCGTAGTGTATTTAACACTCACATGATATACCCGTCCTGGATATGACGATAAATTACATCCGTGTCCTGGGTAAGACGATAAACTACGTCCAACAGCAAGGCCTCTGACCCGCGGTGGTAGCACCGGTTAGGGTCCCAAGTATGGGCAAAGTGTTAATTTAGATGTGGAACTAGGCCGAAAGTAGTGGGGGCGCCAGTAAAGATCGAACTCACTACTCAGTCATAATTATTCTAGCGGGACAAGCTTGTTAACCATTACACCAACTCGAGGAGCCCTAAAATAAATGAGTATACACCAGAAAGCAAAGGAGATAAAACAATATTGATAATCGAAGTATAAAGACCTGGAAATCGAAATAGAAAAAAATGTGGAAATTGAAAACAAGAATAGTACCAGTTATAATAGGTGCGCTTGGAATGATAAAAAAGGAACACAACAACACATTAAAAAATCCTTGGAAATCCTAGCTTAAGAGAAATACAAAAAATGTCTCGATAAGTACAGCTCACACACTTTGGCCATGTAACACATGTGAAGTTAAGGCTGAATAAGCTTTATGTAAATTCCACAACTATAAAATATCTGTAGAAATTCTCTTGTTACGTCGTTGACTATTTGAGCTTAACAACTTTAACAAAACATTATTTCCATCTCGCTAAATAGACAGATGAGAAAGTTATCGCCCTTTTCTTTCTAGAAATACATATATTGAGATTTAAGAGACACCAGAATGAGGAATTACGGAAGCTTACAAAATAAAGAATTTCGAAATAAACTTTACCCGCTGTTGCTATAACAAGAATTTGGGGACAGGGGAGAAACGAGTTATTACAGTGCGCAACGTACATGCTAATTAACTGACTAAGGAACGAAGAAACATGTAGAATTCTTATAATAACAGCGATAATAATAATAAACTTTGTCAAATTTTGGCAAAGAGTGGAAAAAATAGAAAGGTCGCCGTGTGAGAAAGGAGCTTTTAAAAGCAAATAAGGCCCTACTCCTTAATATTAAATGGGTGGGTCATTTCCGGACAGACCTTGTTACCTGATTAAGTAAACATCAGAAGAGAAAATGTCAAGCATGGTTAAAATAAGCAAAAAGTATCATGCGAAACTAGCTCCTTCACCATTACACCACCGAGAGGTATTCTTTATATTTGGTATTTTTGACGTTTAGTTAAGACACAAATCTGTTGATCTCACACAATATACTTCGAGCAAACTATAACATAAATAGAGTGAGCGATATGTCAGCTAACCACTGTTCAATGGACTAAAGATATTATTTTATGTACCGTATCCCTTCATCACATTGTAGATCATGACTCTCCACAGCTTTCCTTATTGTTCCTTTGACTCATTACCATCACGCTTTGCCCTTGCTTTTCCGACTATTCACACAAACTCGTTAGATATGTTACACATCGTTTCCTTTTGTCCCTATTCACTTCCTTGCGTGCTTTGAATTTTATATTCTCCAAACCTACTTTCCTCATTATGCGTCCAAGAAATTTCATTGACCTGTTTCTGATTTTAAGGATATCTATTCTTTAAATTATCTTCTTTAAAACCTTCTCGTTGCCGACATGTTCAGTCTCTATCCGTAGAACAACATCGAACTCGCTCTGCATCATCTGCAAGGATGTTGTCCAGAATTCACAGATATATAGGAGGATAGCAAGTCAGGACATTTTTTTTTTGTTTTAGTTTCAGCATCTTATCTCTTTATATAATGTTTAGTTTCGAGAAGGCATCTTTCGCTATGCTACTCCGATTTCTATCACATTTTCCATCGTCTGTTACTAGACTATTCAGATAGTTAAAGTTCTTTACCTGCTGGTTTCTGACACTTCCGGTTTTTAGTTTAATTAATAGTACTTCCTCCTTTTACTATCATACCAAGGAATCTCTGGAAGAGCTTTCTCAACTATCAAGTCCTTCCTAACAGGTTGGTCCCTGAAGGTTGTTGTCTTCATCTTAAGATCAATGCCGGGGTTCGTCAGAGATCTCTCCACGATCCTATTCTTTTCTGGCCTAAGAAAAGATTTTAGCCAAGAGAAATAAACTATATCTAATTTCAAAATTTAATACGTAATCCCAACTCAACATAAACAGTATTTGGAACAAGTATGGGGTAGGTCCTCCATTTGCTAGTTTCAGTGCTTGTATTCGATTTTTCATGGATTTGATCAAGTTATCAACAATCGTCTGAGCCATATTTTGCCACTCCTTTCGCAATGTTTCTTTAAGGGTTGCCACTGACGTGATTTTGGTTGCACGCTCTCGAAGTTTTCGGTCAAGGTGCTCCCAAACGTGCTCTATTGGATTCATGTCAGGACTTCGGGTTACCCATGGCTGTAACTTGATTCCTTGTGATTCCTTCCTGGCCTTTGCTACTTTGCTTGTATGACATGGCGCTCCATTTTCTTGAAAAAGGTAGACATTCTTGTCAATCTGACTGGTTTCAAATAGTGGGAGTAGTCATTATCTATTATTTTACAGTATTTTGGACTATTCAACCGTTCAACCTATTCAACCGTTCATCAACAAGAATCAGCTCAGATTTCCCTCCAAACTGGACAGCGCCCCACTTCATTACTCCAATTCCTCCATGTTTCAGGGTTGCCTGCAGATATTCAGTGTTCTAAATCTCATTCTGATTTCTCTAAACATAAACCTGTCGCGAATTCGAATATTAGAAGAATTTAATTTAATTTCATCTGGCCAAATTACAAACTGACAAAATTCATTATCTTTGCTCTCGAATTCTCTCGCCCAGTCCATACACCTTTTCCTGTTAATATTTGAAATCAAGGTCTTCTTTCTTGCAACTCTTCTTTGATAGCCTATCTCTTTCAGAATCTTTCTCATCGTATATGGCGACATTTCCATATTGTTGGCGACATTTCCGTATTGTTGGAGACATTTCCATGTTGTTAGCGACATTTCCATATTGTTGGCGACATTTCCATGTTGTTGGCGACATTTCCATATTGTTGGCGACATTTCCATATAGTTGGCGTCATCTTTGACGCTCTGACGACGGTTTTCTGATGAACCCCATCTTCAGCGCCTTTTCGTTCGCTCAGAAACGATACTTGGTCATCCTGAACTTTGTTCCACACGACAATGGCCTTCTTCATTAAATTTCTTGACGATACTATCAACCGTTCGATGATTAACCTGGAAAAAGCTAGCAATTTCTCTATTTGACTTGCCACTCTGATGCCATCCTATTATTTGCCCTCGTTGAAATTCACCAATTCCCTTACTTCCGCGAACTTTCATTGCAAAATATAAGTCAAATATCGTTCATAGATTAGAGTAGCTTGATACTAACACGGTATTGTCTGATAAAAAAAGAAGAGGCGTTATTATACAAGCTAAAATTGCTGTAATTATGGGTGGCTAAAAACCTATCATAGCCCACTAAATATCTACGTGGGTGATACAATAGTTTCATAGATGAACCTGTAGAAATATGAATATGACCTTCACGTGGCATCTGATCTCTCCTCTAAACTAACCATGGCAGTTCAATACGAGGAGCACTGTCTTGTAAAATTCAATACGGCCCAAACCAAACTAATAACGTTCCACTATCACCGTGTAGACTATGAACTTTGACCTAACATGATAGATGATGCTGTTCTCAAGAAGGCCCGTTCCCAGAAAACGTCTGTTGTATCTCATGTTCACCCCAGACCTAAATTGGAACCCATAAATATGGTCTCTTGCTTAATAGCTTAAAGCCGCCCTATCGGTCTCAGAAATGGTCTGACAGCCATAGCTGGGTTCTGCTTCTGTGGCATGGTGCAGAGTCCTGTTGCCAGACATAGGTTCTTCAAGCAGTCTACCTCTTGACCCAAGGCAGCGGTACCTCCTCAAGGCACTTCATGTAGGCCTCCGTGTTGAGACTGAGGCTCTCACCAACAAATTCCAGAGTTCTTTTCTTATCAGAACGACGAGAGTGATTTTTCCGAGCATCAGTCCCTTTGTAATCGCTATTAAACTCATCCAGCTGCACTGTCATCAGATTGACGCACGAACAATCTGAAATGTTCGTATTGGAGGTTCCGACGAGAGTACAAAGCAGTAGAGCACGCCATTTTCAAATTTCTGGCGAAGTGAATTGCGTCATGGTACTCTCTTTCTCATAGACAGTGCCCAACTGACCCTGCTATACTGGACAGTACACAAAATCCAAAATAATATATACAATATATACATACATACATACATACATACACACACACACACACACACACACACACACACACACACACACACACACACACATATATATATATATATATATATATATATATATATATATATATATATATATATATATATATATATATATATATATATATTATAATAATATTTTTAATACAATAATATTACAGGGATAATGAAAATCCGCTACTCATAGTTTCATATGAAACTCTTATAGTGAATGTTTATTACCATGTTTATTTACCATCTTAACATTATCATTATCAATATGTTAACTTTGTCTGATGGAAATGTATTTCGTTTGATAAATAAATATTTTTGATAAATAAATACTTTTTGAAAAATAAATATTTTTTGATAAATAAATATATTTTGAGGAATAATTATTTTTGATAAATAAATATTTTTTGGCAAATAAATTTTTTTTGATAAATATTTTTTGATAAATATATATTCTTTGATAAATAAATATATTTTGATAAATAAATAATTTTTGTTAAATAAATATTTTAAAATAATTTTGGCATATAAATATATATGATAAATAAATATTTTTTGATAAATATTTTGGATAAATAAATATTTTTTGAAAAATGAATATTTTTGATAAATAAATATTTTTTGAATAATAAATATTTTTTGATAAATAAATATATTTTGAGGAATAATTATTTTTGATAAATAAATATTTTTTGGCAAATAAATTTTTTTTGATGAATAAATATTTTTTGATAAATAAATATTTTTTGATAAATAAATATTTTTTGATAAATAAATATTTTTAATAAATAAATAATTTTTGTTAAATAAATATTTTAAAATAATTTTGACATATAAATATACTTGATAAATAAGTATTTTTGGATAAATAAATATTTTTGATAAATAAATATATTTTGAAAAATAAATATTTTTGGATAAATAAATATATTTTGAGGAATATTTATTTTTGATAAATAAATATTTTTGACAAATACTTTTTGATAAATATTTTTTGATAAATAAATATTTTTTGATAAATAAATTATTTTTCACAAATTAATATTTTTTCAAGAATAAATACATTTTGATAAATAAATATTTTTTGATAAAATAAATATTTTTTGATAAATAAAAATTTTTGACAAATAAATATATTTTGGTTTGATAAATAACTTTGATCATATTTCCTATCAAGTATCAAGTTGGTGTGATTCCCCGACACTAGAAATAAAGAAATTCATAAGATCAGTAAACAGATTTATTTATTATTAAATAAATAAGGGACAATCTGGTAAACTAGCATCTGACATGAAAGTGCGTATGAAACATAGGTCCCTGATTGAATTATTCTATGCAGAAAAACTGCAGACATTAAGTTAATCATGGTTAAGACATGGTTGGTTCACTGACAGTGTAAACTACAATTTATGTGACAATGTATATTCCACATAGAACAACACAGACTGTAAAGCCCCTTAATCTCTACAGCATAATGCCCATCCACATGACGAAACTCTTTTCGGGCTCATTTGACATTGCCGTGTGGTTTTTCTAAGACTTACTTTACACTGTCTTCGGGCATCCTAGAAGACTTGGAAAGTATATCTAATTGTAATCCTAACTATATATATATATATATATATATATGCATATTAGAATAACAAGGAGTTTTCCTGATACAAGTCCTACTATTTAATCCACAGCTGGGGGAGAAGAGGTGGATTCATATATTTCCAAGTGAAATTTATGAATATAACGAACTGGACTGGAATTCGAACACAGCTCTCCGAGTTCGCATTCCTAACCGCTATCCATTACA
Organism: Acanthosepion esculentum; assembly: GCA_964036315.1. Taxonomy (NCBI): domain Eukaryota; kingdom Metazoa; phylum Mollusca; class Cephalopoda; order Sepiida; family Sepiidae; genus Acanthosepion; species Acanthosepion esculentum. Next base: position 25,974,914 of record OZ038487.1, read on the forward strand.
CCACACGCACATTGCATTTACATACTTAGCAAATACCCTTGAAAAAATGTATGAATCGACCTCTTCCCCCAGCTATGGGTTAAATAGTATATTAGACTGGGCTCTCTAGTCGTGACTGATAAGTAGCCTAAGAGAAGGAAAACCCTGAATTCAAACCGTAAGAATCATCTATGGTCACAAAATTTCAGCTGTAAGGATGGAAAAAAGCGGGAAATATGCCTGTATCGACAATACTGACTATAAAATAGTTTTTGGTAAATTGGTCCTCCTTAGGACTAGAGTAACTTATTTTACAAGCCAACAATTACATATTCCCATATTTGACGGCAAAATATTTTTCGTAAGAGAATATTTTAGCCATTAATATCGAAAATGACCAATATTTCTTGAACATCCCGAGTTTGAAAGAAGCAGAATATTTTTCATTTCTTCATTTATCTATGCCAGCTATTACGGCTGAATAGTGGGTTCCATCTGCACTGAGTGTCTCATACTTTCGGCCTTGTGTCACATCTAACCTACACTAAGAAAATCACAAGTTTTACGGCAAGAAAAACGGATCGATATTTTCAGAGCATATTTTTTGCGTACAGCTCACTTTAGTGAAAACGAAGAAATTGTTTAAACTATGCCATCCTCATAATGGCACACGTTTCTAAAAGATATATAAACCAGTTTTGCTATCAAAACAACTACCTTTCTCTAGTGCCGCCTCGATTTAAAAAGAAATCTCTTACACCGTTTGTTAGACGGTGATAGCGGAAGGCGGTGGGTTGAACGAAGACGCGCGGAAAAAGACAGAATCGCCGCCATCAATGCCATTCTTTTTAACATAATTTCAAACATTAACAAGAGTAAAAAAAAAAAAAATGAAGAAGCAATGACAATATTTGACACGATGACGTCATAGGCTTAGGCATTATTCTATCTTGAATGGGTTTTCCATGAAAGGAAGAAAGAAAGTTGAACTTGTAAGGTGCTGATATCTTAAGAAAAAAAGCTGATGAATTATGTGTCTCTGAATAGAAATGGCTACAGCAGCTATCAAATGTGTCGGTGTTTTGAAATTCCGAGAAGAGAGGCATAGAATGCGCAAAATTTGCATATATTTAGCGATTGCACTGAAAAGGCGGAGCATTTACGTAAACTTGAGGGTTAAGATCCCCGAGCCGCGAGCTGTGTAGACTTTAGATTTGCATAGATATGCAGGTAAAGAATGACTTTTGCCAGTCATCCAAGTACCTTGACAAACAACATTCGAAATTTATAGATTATAATGAGTCCGAAAAGCGACCAAACACACGAGTTGGTCTCTCTATGGACTTATTTAATCAGTCTGTCACTCTTTATATCTCTTTGTGTCTCTCTAACAACACGCACACACACGCACATTTACACACACTGATATATATATATATATATATATATATATATATATATATATATATATATATATATATATATTATAAATTAATTGATTAAAATATGTTTTTTCGCTACACAGTGATACCATGTTTCAGAAATGGAAGCTAAAGCCCCTGAATTTAATTTTGTTATTAAACCAAAGACATTAGTTCCATTTCCTCGTCAAGCGAATTTTGGAGGAAATGGAACTAATGTCTTTGGTTTAATAACAAAATTAAATTCAGGAGCTTTAGCTTCCATTTTTGAAACATGGTATCACTGTGTAGCGAAAAAAACATATTTTAAATCAATTAATTCATAATATTAATGCTCTGTAAATTTACATTGAGCACTATTGTGTAAAAATAAAAATATCTATAAGAACACCGGATTTTATATCTTACTGTTCTTTCTTTTTATTTATATACACACACACACACACACACACACACACACACACACACACACACACACACACATATATATATATATATATATATATATATATATATATATATATATATATCATAAATATATAAATGCATCCAAATATATAAATAAACTAACAACAGATACCGATAAACTAGCCGTTTAGAAAAAACAAATAAAGATAATCAACCCAAATAAATAAATTAAAAACTGTTCCCGACAAAATAATAGTCAGAACAAACCACAACAATCAACCCGAAAATTCAACAAATAGCTTTATCTTCCCAAACAAAAACAAAACTATTAAATAAGCTATATAAACAAATTTTTATTACGTTAAAAAAAAATAAATAAATATATAAGATAAAAAATTAAAATTAAAATGAATAAAAACAAGCAAAACAATTTGACCCAAATAAGAAGCAAATAAACGACTTCAGTAAAATAAGGGCCATAATAGACTACCCAGAATAAGCTATATAAACAAATTTTTACTACTTTAATAAAAACACCGATCAAAATAAAATAAATAAATAAATATATAAGATAAAAAATAAAAATAAAATTAAACAAAAATAAGCAAAATAATTTGACACAATAAATAAATAAACAAATAAACGACTTCCGGTAAAAATAACCGCCAAAATAGACTACCCACAATGCACCACTGACCCGTATATATAAATAGCCGAGAAAAATAACAGCACTAGTTGCCTGACGATTGCATCTAGCATGAAACAGACTGTCGCCTGTAAGTGTTGACTTCTATGTTCACTTTTATATTTACACACGCTCTATCTCAGATATTGAGCACTTTATCCCATAAATATAGCACACTTTAAGACTATATTTCTTCATATATATATATATATATATATACATATATATATATATAATATTACTTGATAATTAACAGGAACACTTCCAAAACGAATGTAAATCCAAAGAGAGCTCATTGCATGAACAGAGCCAAATCCCTAGGAACCCATCGCTAATAAATTATCTCCTGAAACCAGGTTGATTCCGAATCATCAGATCAAGAGATTTTACAACAATTTTTTTCTGGTTCGGAATCAATTATATATATATATATATATATATATATATATATATATATATATATATATATATATATATATATATATATGTGTGTGTGTGTGTGTGTGTGTGTGTGTGTGTGTGTGTGTGTGTGTGCTGGACTCTCTCGTCGTTTTTACGACGTATTAGGGTCAAGGATGTCAGTTTCTAGGAACCGACAGTCAGACACCTGCACATATGATTTGATTATAGTGGTGAAGCCTTTATGCAGAGCCATCCGCACTTTTTGAAAATCCGAATACAGGGATCTGGTGCATCACGTGCCACAAGGACCCAAAACGACTCTCCGCAGCTTTTGAATTCAGATTTGTCCATCTCCTAATCCAGTTGCTATCCAAGGTTATGGAACCCTGTCTCTCCTGTTCTAATCATTTTTTTTAAAATGCATGGATAGAAAATAATGGAAGCCTTAACAATAAAAAAGAAAAAGCCCAAACTTAATAATATTAACTACGAACACGGCCACAATGTGCGGTGTTCGGAAAATACAAAAAATCCCTATAACTCTAGAAACATACACACAACTCATACACCCAATTAAAAAGCAAAAATAAAATCATCCTTGAAAATGGGTAAACGTATACCCGAAAGCGCTCGAAATTATAGGATATTGGGACAGATTCTACACACTCTGCGTCCAGAAAAGAAAACACTTGTTCGAACACAAGAAAAATTAAATAAAAAGCTTAATCGCAATACCTTGTTTGTCGTCTTTAATGAAACATATATTGATGATATCATATTAAAATGTTATACGAATAATTGAAATAATATATATATATATATATATATATATATATATATATATATATATATATATATATATATATATATATATATATATATATATATTACTGTTTCCAAAATGAATAACGCCAACTAAGGTTTCAGATAAAGTAGAAAATATCTGGGGGCTTTGTGTGGCGGAAGCGAATGGACGTCTCTCTTGAACGCAACCATCGTCTTGTTTATCTCGTCTCTTAATCTGTACGGCATAACGCTGATGAAGTCGGCTGATAACATTCGAAACAGGGTCTGTGTTTTTGTCTCTGTTGTTTCATCGTCGACAAACACAATTACCTTAGTGGACAAACAAAACGTACTGGACATTTACAAGGTCAACGACATCAGTGTCTAAAAAAACAACACAGGCAGAACTTGCATTCTATGTTTAGCGAAAAAAAAAAAACTGAAAATGAAGGTATTCAAGAACCTGAATGAATTACAAACAAAGGGAATATAATTATTTCGAACTGTTGGAACGCTGACGAATTCATTTTGAAAAACGTAAAAAATAACTGTAGACCTCGGAAGCATCCAAAGAAAACAAACTCCCATTTGGAAATTGTACTGGCTGAAGCAGTTAAATGGATAAAAAATAACCAATATATATATATATATATATATATATATATATATATATATATATGTATAATTTTAGAATATTTTTATTGGAATATTTTACATCGCTACAGAAAAAGTTTCAAGTTTCGGAACTTAAAATTGTCCCTCATCGGGCGATGGCAGATAACTTATGATGGAAAAGGATTTATTTCGGAAACTAGAAAAGAAGTCGTCTCATTTGAAATTTAAAAAGGCGGTTGGGGAACCTAATTTCAAAATAAACTTGTGGGCATGTCTTGGTTAACCAATTAAAAGATAGATCAAAGCTAAAATAGAAAAATGAAAAGTAAGGTTAGTGAATGTAGGTAGCTGGGTCATTAATTCATGTCTCGATAAATTGACAATTTAGTCACGTCGACAGCAGAAAGTTTATATACGGTGAAGTAGGCATACAGTTATATTTAACAACAAAGTTATTTATATTGGAACAAACACACACACACAAATATATATATATATATATATATATATATATATATATATATATATATATATATATATATACATATATAAGACATGTTTCATTGAATAATTCACAGGATTTTACCCCTCGTTCTGAAAACATTTGCAGGGGAATGGTGACTTGGAGTCATCACGTGATATATATATATATATATATATATATATATATATATATATATATATATATATATATATATGCCGGGTGTAACATCAAAATTGTACAAATCATGAAACAGCATGGGATAACTGTCCATTCCACAAATTAGTTAATCTCTAAAAACTACTTAACTAACTGTTTTTCTTTTTTTTAGATTTAGAGATTAGACGTTTAGCAAACTTCACCCCATTTTTGTAAGAATCACTGAAAAACCCTTTGAGCTATTCAGCTAGAAATAGAACCGGTTGAAATGGTTTTTGTCAGCCCCACTGTCTTCTCAACTGAGCACTGGTGAGAGGATAACATGATTCAGGCCTTCAGTAATGGTACCAACATTCACACTTTGGCTTCCATCTTCAAATTCCATTCAAGAACTATAAAGAAAATGGTGAATAAGATTTTAAAAAGTGGGAACAGTAGAGAGGAAAACTGGTTCAGAAGGTCACAACAGGAAAAAGGATAATCATTTTCAACTTAGAGCTAAAGAAACAATTAGAAAAGATTCAACTCAATCCATAAGACATTTGGTACGTGAGGGAGGAGTTCCAGCTATGTCACCCCAAAGAGCAGTGAAAAAAGACTTGAAAATGTAGTCTTACGTGAAACCTGTGAGGCTTCTTGTTACTCCAGGACAGAAAGTCAGAAGGTTAGAGATGGCGAAGATCATCTTGAATAAGTTGTAAAATGAACCTGGAATAATACATATAATTTAATTTATTTTTCAATCCTTCATGATCTTCCGATCCTTAACTATGATTAATTAATGATGAACATGTCATTCTCGTTTATGATCGATTTCAGCACGGTTCTTCGATTAAACTTGGAGAGTAATTATACATTCTTGTTGCACAACGTAGAATTTAATGGTGTTATAAAAAACCTCGGAGAATCCCATCAAGATATCTTTAATCATTTCTAAGATACAACGGTTGAAACCTTTATCTAACAATTGGACAATTTTGCTTTACACGATTTGAACAATTTCGCTGTTACACCCAGTGTGTGTATATATATATATATATATATATATATATATATATATATATATATATGAAAAAGAGACAAGAGGAAAAACTATACTTATACATACATATATATATATATATATATATATATATATATATATATATATATATATATATATATATAAACTATACTATGCCGACGCGTTTCGTCGTTTCAGGAACTTTTTCAAGGTAATGTCAATGGACAAAACGAGTTGGCTAAGTATAGTTTTTCCTCTTGTCTCTTTTTAATTTTCTCCACTCTGTAGGTACATTCTATCTGAGAATATTTACAGACACTCCCCACACATACAAACATATATATATATATATATATATATATATATATATATATATATATATATATATATATATATATATATATATATGTTCACCAATGTAGACTGTGGTTTTAAAATGGTTTTAAGTGCTGCAGTGAGTGTATTTCGTTGCCGAGCGATGTTAAAAATGCTGGGCTATACACTGTTTTCTTCTTCAAGAGGAACAGAATTTCGTGCCCTGCTAGAAAGCACCGTCTCTTTATTAAAACACTCTCGAATGTACAGGCCGGTAGATATATATTTCCAACGTTTATTAAAACACGGATGTCTATTTAAATACGCGTCTAAATATACCGTTTATAGTGATAAATGTGTATGCGTTTATATTATGTATATTGATATTTTTTACTAACTCATCACTCAATGCAAAGCCCAAGAGCCACTCCAGGTAGAGGATTATTGAGATGGTAAGAAGTACAGAGTCTGAGGAAATGCAGGAAAGTTAACAGTTGACTTTAAACTTGAAGTTGTTAAGATTGTATTCACCGGGGAAGTATGATCTTGGGTGACTCTTCCACAAAGTATTTTTTTTTTAAATTATTGCAGGTAATAATTTTTTCTTCAAAAACTAATAATTTTTTACAAAGTATTTCAGTTATTAAAACCTACGTTTAGGCTTCCATAGAGTTTTGACCCTAGTTTGGGGTTAACTATTTGCCCATAGCTGGAATCCTAACAGGTGATACTTCCTCGGGTCAGGGTGGACCTGGGAACACCAGCAATTAAGAGGTGGTTCCACGGTGCTCAAAACCTCCTGATCAAAGGCCTTGCTGTTGGATGTAGTCTATCGTCTTACCCAGCATGCGGATATAGTTTATCATCATACCCAGGACACGGATGTAGTTTATCGTCTCATCCAGGACGCGGATGTAGTTTACCGTCATACCCGGGACGCGGTTGTAGTTTATTACCTTACACAGGACGTGGATGTAGTTTATCGTCTTACCTTGGAATCGGATGCTGTTTACCGTCATACCCAGGACGCGGATATAGTTTACCATCTTACCCAGGAGGCAGATAGAGTTTATCGTCATACTCCGGACACGGATGTAATTTATCATCTTATCCAGGACACAGATGTAGTTTATCGTCTCAGCCAGGACGTGGATATAGTTTATCGTCTTACCCAGGACGCGAATGCAGTTTACCTTCATACCCAGGACGCAGATGTAGTTTATCGTCTCACCCAGGGCGTGGATGTAGTTTATCGTCTTACCTAGGACGCGGATGCAGTTTACCGTCATACCCAGGACGCTGATGTAGTTTATCGTCATACCCAGGACGCGGATGTGTTTCATCGTCAGGATGGTGAAATCGATTCTCTTATTCTATTCTTGCATTCATTCACCGAGTTTCTCCATACAATCCACAGAAGGGCCAGTTATGTTATCGGTCCTGACCTGGCATCTCGAGTTCAGACAATTTCCCACTGCCGTGGCATGTTCTACTGTTGACATCACTAGACGTAACCTTAAGTTCGATTCTAATAGTTTCATTTCTCGCACTTCTCGTCTGTGGTACTCTCTTCCGCTTTCCCTGTTATCTACGATCTTCAAAAGATTAAATGCAACCACAATCGACATGGTCTTCCTGAATTCTCTTCTTTTATTCTTATTTCTCCTTATTAAAACCTCCTGTCTTGTTTTCTGTCATACCCGGTATTTTAGTAGCATTAGCACCTTGTCTTGAATGAAATGGTTTTTTAAATAAATTATTGTCGCCAAAATATATGAATTTAGTTATTAATCTCAGAATCAATAAATCAGCCTCGTCTTCAAGTTAGTTTGAAACGAATCGTCCGTTCTGGGGCAAGAATTTGCAATGTGAACGGGCATTAACTCATACCAACGGCTTGAAAAGCTGCTTTCCATTTTCTTATGTCGGCTGTACTGTTCCTATGTATTCCTATTCTGCACACCTGTTCTCTTCATTATTCTTATTATTTTAGAGAATTCTAGGAAGGAAACATATTTTAGATTTTCCATTCCTTTTCCTTTACGTAGTGACCAATGAAATTTATACCAAGTTAAATGTTGGCTCTTACGTCATCCACGAGTAACTTTCTCCACAGCAGTGACGCGCAGAAATGTTGTGATGCCCGGGGCAAACATTTTGATTACATGCCCTTAAGACTCATGTAGAGGGACCTACTCTGGTATCGCTTATCAAAACACGGATCCACATTCACACAAACTTGTGGAACTCTAGGGCGCTTGTAAAACGAAGTTGATAGAGACAGTTTAAAATTTCAAAAACAAGATTCTTATTTCACTTTGAGTGGATGCCCTCCCGCCATGACTGCTCTGAGCCGTCGTACCTGCTGCCCCCACTTCTGTACACTACTGCTTTACAATAGCCAATTTAACGCCTAAATCCATTGCTAGTTTTAGATAATATCCTGCCCTATGATGAAAAATAATTTTGCCTGCATTTTGTACGTAGAAGTCATCGTAACTTGAAAAACTGTACAAAACTTCCATGTAATTAGAAATGTGAGCCTCCTGTGGTTAGTTAGGTAGCTAAGCCTTAGCTTCAACTACCGTAATTCCCCAATGTATAATACACCTTCATCCAGAATACGCACCCCTAAAATTGTCCTGAAAGTGTAGGAAAATACTTCTACTCACGCATAATACGCACCCCTTGTTTTGTAATCAAACCCTATAAATTGTATCTCTCCAATTTCAGTACAGCCAGCGTTTCCTACTCTTATTTAAAAAATGGTTTTAAAGTTAGAAAATATTATTCTCATTTAGTTTTATGATAATTCGCATTCTATTTTACATTTGTAAGTATTGTTAGGTACATATGATTGTATTTGACATCCTTATGGGGTCGCAATCGCCGAATGTTAGTGTCAAATTGTCGTATGTTTGTGGTGAGTAGTCATTTCGCAACTGAAATCGACCTATGAAACGGCAATTTTTAAAATATTTTTTTGTAGTTGTGCATAATACGCACCCCTAATTTTGCTCATTATTTTTTTTTTTTTTTTAGAAAAATGCGTATTATACATGGGGAATTATGGTTAGTATATTCTATTATTTCAATCGTTCAGTAATTCTGTCGGAAATGGAGTGAGGAGATGTAAACACATCACTTATCAGCCTTTGTTTCATTGTTGGTTTATTAATTCGTTTTTTACGACTTATCAACCTTCTGCAGGTTATTGAAAAACAATAAACTTACTGTAGATTATAAGAATCTACGACTTATCATCTCTTTGCAGGTTATATAAAGCCGTAAACGAATTGTAGATTATGCGAATTGTTCTTGGAGATAATAATGCTTTTGTGATACGCGCCATGCTTATCAACCATAGATGGACGGAGAAAAGGTGGATTCATGCCATTCCCAAAGTTTACTTGTGCGGAAATAAATATAACGAACACAACTGAAATTCGAACCTGGCTCTCCAATTAAAAGTTGCGAGCCATTATCCATCACACCACCTGCACATCCAAGTTTACAGCACCTGGTATTCCCAAGCGGTCACCCATCTAGGTATACTGACCAGACTCGACGTTACTTAACTTTGGTGATCGTACGAGGACCGGCATTTCAACATAATGTTGCCGTAAGCCTCTGAACAGGCTTTGTGAACTCACTTATCCTAGTGGACCCTTTACACCTCACGTTCTCGCCAGCCTATCTCAGTGCCCGGACCCATCTTAGGCATGGTGTTACTAACTCATGGATAAGGTCTGCCTCCTGATTCATGGTCAAATATTATGGTTTCTACTCCCTTCTTCTCCAGAACTCTTACTGTGTCAAAAAAAAATTGCGAGTTTTCATTGACTTCGTTCGGCGTCATATCAACTTCAAGGTTTATTTAATGCCGAAATCTAAATATTTTAAATGCAATTTTACGGCTTCAACTGAATATATTTTGTACGTTATTTTATACCCTTCTAGTAAAGGTATATCGTTTTAGATATATAGTTTGAAGATCATAAAATGTATTGCTGGCAAATTTACTATAAAAATGTATTTTTATATATTTTTAGTGTTCTATTGATTGTCATTTTTCTATAAAAATGCATTATTGCACATTTTATTATAAAAATCTGCTGATTTTTTGGGGGGAGTTCACTATTTGCCCATAGCTGGGACCCTAACAGGCGCTACCACCCGGGATTAGGTTGGATCTAGGAACAACTGCAATTAAGAGGTGGTTTATGGCTCCTCAAAATTTCCAATCTCCTTGCTGCCGGATGTAGTTTATCGTCATACCCAGAACAACAAACTTCCAAGATGATACTTCCTTGAAAACTACAGTCTTGTTCTGTTCAAGTCCGGATTCAAACGATATTTATCCTCCACGTCATTTTGATGTGCACGTCTTAATCTCTCCTCTCGTTCAGTAACCCTCTGCCTTGAGTTGCTCTTGGGCGTCGTATTGTAGGAACTAACAGTATAAAAATGTCGGTGAATCTGAGGCAAATATACTGTACCAAAAAGGCTCTCATGACAGTTTAAATATCTTCAGTTTAATTTACGTAACAAAAGTTACATAAACGTAAGGATTGCAGTATTTCTGATCAACCGAGGCAAGTTTGGTATCAATAAATTTCACCTTGAGGTAAGCAAAAAAAAAAAAAAAAAAAAAAAAACAGTTGAAAGACCCAAGGAGTTTCCTGAATTGCCATTACGGGAGGACAAGCAAAATATGAAAATCGGTCAAATCGACAGCGTAAATAGAAGTAATCCCTAAAATCCGGACATCATATTTTTTACTCCACATATTAAAACCGCTATTTCTTTTATCAGTACTACTCCATGAAAGGTAATGAAGCCACTAAGACACAATAAGTTAAATGAAGTAGAAGAGTTAAGAACAGAAACATTAATAATGAACGAGAAGAGGAAAATGTAGCCTGCAGGAGAGTAGATAGCGATTGACATTTTATCGAAAAAGGAAATAACTGACTTGTTTTTTTCTGGTGTATGCGAAAGGAGAAGGTGTACTCAATGAAAATCACAGATGCAACACACTTTATTGAACGCATAAAGCGCGAATGTGCTAATATTGACGGGAATGTAGATGTATTACATCGAGTCCATGTGAATCTTCCAAAACGCTTCAAATTTGCATAAAAATAATGGAAATCATCTTGAAGATGTTATTTGTTAATATTCCCATTAAATAAATTGTTGTTGAAAATTTTATTTCTTGAAAATATGCATTTTTGCTTGTGTCCAGACTTTAAGGCTACCCCACATATATATATATATATATATATATATATATAATGTTCAAACACTAATATTGTTTGGGCCTTGGGCCTTTTATATTATATGTTTGGTCTTGGGCCTTTTATATTATATCCTTGCTCTGTACTGTATATTGAGCTCTACCTGGTTTTTATCCCCTTGGAAATATATATATATATATATATATATATATATATATACTGACCACTAATATTATATATATATATATATATATATATATATATATGTGTGTGTGTGTGTGTGTGTGTGTGTATGTGTGTGTGTTTTATGGAAATAAAAAAGGTATGACCAATTTTACCCTTCATGATAAAAAAAAAAATAACCAGCCGACCAGTTTCACCCTCACTCAACCGAGCTGGAATCGAGGGAAATATCACAATATAAAATATAAAAGATATATAATGTGCACTATTAAAGGCGGAGCAATGTAGATTGAAATAACGTCAAGTCCTAACAGACGCTCCCTTTGTTTACAGAGGGCGGGCTGTCTGGACTTGGCATAAATTGTTTCTAACGACTTCAAATGTAAAAGTCAGCGAGCACGACCCAAGATGGTGAAAGAGCCAGTGCTGAAATTGATGGAACAATTTGGACTTTTTATGAAGTGCTCTGTAGTGATAGAACCCTATGTATTGTTGATAGCGTCACTCAATTGGAATGTACCATTCCTAATTTTCTTAGGTACCTACTGATGCATAATAACTTTAGTCAGTCCATTTTTGTAAATTCCAAATGTCTCAAAAACTAGCGATTAAAAATGGCAGAAACTTTAATGGGATATTTTACTAGGTATTTAAAACGAGTTGTGACACAAAGTCTTTTTTAAGGTGGGGACCCGAGCGCTTACACCCTGCACACACACACACACACACACACACACACACACACATACACACACACATACACACACACACACACATATATATATATATATATATATATATATAGATGTATGGATATAAGAATCAATACTGACAGTCACCATTCAGTGTTCATTCCTATGTCCACACTGTCTATATCTATAAACCCTTAATCATCGATATGGAACACTTTTCCCCATGATATTAACAAGCAATAAATTTTGGATTAATAGATAAGTTTATGTGATTTCATTTCATACGCGACTGACATATATATATATATATATATATATATATATATATATATATATATATATATATATGATGTCTCTAAGCTCTAGACACATGGCATCTCATTAACTATATATTTTCACCTCCACAGATTAAACATGGATTTCTCAAAAGACGTAAGAATTGATTTCTTTTTCTGGGGTAAGCTAAAGGAGAAGGTGTACTCAATGAAAACCAGAAATGCAACACACTTGATTGAACGCATAATGAGTAGATGTACTAAAATTCACGGCAATGTGGAATTATTGCATCGAGTTCACGTGAATCTTGCAAAGCGCATCAAACTTTGCATTTCAAATGATGGAAATTATATTGAACATCTCATTTGTTAATATTCAATTCAATAAAATGTTGTTGAAAATTTAATTTCTTGAAAATATTCATTTTTGCCTAGGGTGTCCACAGTTAAGGAACATCCTGTATAATTCGCACAAGGAAAATTACGAAGGGCGCTGACAAACTACTCGGCGCGCTCCACTTTTCAAAATCCAAGTTCTAATATTTCGTCATTGAAATACCGATTTTGTCAAAAGGGTAGAGCCGCCTAGAACTTTTCAGCACCCGCTCGTATAACCACCTTCCTCCAGAGAGAAGAAATTCACGTGAAGAATGTTTACATAAACAAAACTAAATATTTGAATATCTGTTTGCCTCCATTAGAATTAATGATTCGCTTATGCAGTTATTTCTATCCTAACAGGGTCTTCGTTTATTTTATATTTTCATTTCTGCCTATATTATAGAAAGTTGATATATACACTGGCGTGCCAAAAGTTACGGTTTATTTGTATGTAAAAGTGATGGTGGTTAGCGCAGCTGTATCTTGACAGCATGGAAATGCGGTAAACTATAACAAATGTCCTCTGACATCAGTTGAGTTTGTGTACAACCCAGTGTAGGTTGGTGATGTCAAGGTGACACGAATTATCGGGGTTCGAACGAGGCATCATAATGGTTGCCAAAGAGGCGGGACATTCGATTTCTGCTGGTCTAATGTCAGTTGTATTTATTTCGGTTGATTTTGTAAGGTCAACGAATACTCGTTGTCACTTTCGTAATGCTCGTTGAGGTAGAGACTTTGTAATCGCAGATACAACTATAGTAACGCCGTTGAACAATACTGGTGTCAGACGCCTTCGGATATCATTCGCACTAACAGTACGTGATCGATAATTCTAACTCGAATAGTGTTGTGGCCTGTTTAGGGGCCAGAAACAAAGACACGGAAGATGAAGGTAGGTTGAACAAGTGTATTGAAATAACAGATATATACAAAGCAAGAGTGTTAATAATAAGCAGATAGAGGTGTACGTCCGAACGGTAGGTTAATACTGCGTCTACGCAATATTTAACAGCCCCCCCACGAGGGTTGTATGTGGCACAAGGCCGAGTTTACCGTGGGTTTTCCGAGTCCGTAGGCTAGGGGAAAATATTCCTTAGAATTCGTATAAACGGGTTCAAGGTTTGTCTACCTCCCCGGGCGAAACTGCTCTTCGGCATAGCTTTGTCCAGGTTCCTCTCTGCCAAAGCAGAGAGTTCCACAGAAGTTGCACACAGTCAGAGACTGCGCCTACGTTCCCCAAACGGACTCTCGCTGTTAGTATTTATGTTCATTCTGCTGTAGGAGGGTTTGCCACAACAAATAGTAACCACGGAATAGTGAACCAAATAGAGAAATAGTACAGTGAATAGAGTAGAGAATAGCGGTCCGTCTAGTAATAGAGGATAGACTTGAAATAGTGATCCGAAGAGTAATAGAGGATAGACTAGAAATAGCGATCCGTATAGTAATAGAGGATAGACTAGAAATAGCGATCCGTATAGTAATAGAGGATAGAATAGAAATAGTTATCCATATAGTAATAGAGGATAGACTAGAAATAGCGATCGTATAGTAATAGAGGATAGACTAGAAATAGCGATCCGTATAGTAATAGAGGATAGACTAGGAATAGCGATCCGTATAGTAATAGAGGATAGACTAGAAATAGCGATCCGTATAGTAATAGAGGATAGACTAGAAATAGCGATCCGTATAGTAATAGAGGATAGACTAGAAATGGTGATCCGAATAGTAATAGAGGATAGACTAGAAATGCGATCAATTAGACCCATGCTACCACCCATATGCATTTCCTCTATGGTCACGTGGTCTACTTAATTCAATAATGGGATCACCTGTGTTTGCTCAATGGCGATCTGTGTTCAAACTGAAGTGTCGGCAGCGACACTTTATTCCTATATAACAGTTAACAATGTTGCGTAAGTTTCTGTATCGCCATTCGTCGATGTTGGAAGCGAAGTCAAAAAGAAAAAGAATGACATTTATTCCAAATTTGATGTTTAATCTTTCTTTCTGGGAATAATGGCGTAGGAAAAAAATTCCATTTCTCTTGTCTTGCCTTGTGCCAGACTTAGCCAAATCAAGGCCAAAAATAGACACTGAGAGCTGTAACCATGAAAATAATGAGAGGAATGCTGCCATCTGAGAAGTGTTTTCTAAACGCCCGCCTGATCGTTGTACCGATCGTCTCCTGTGTCAGCTACATGGAAAATGCGTTAATTTGATAAATTTGGGAGGTTTTCGTTAAGTGGAAACCCCTGGAGCATTCATGATTCGATAAAAATAAAATATCTCTTTATTTAATTTTGGGATTCGTTCGTGTTACTGAATTTGTTTTTTGTTTGCAATTGTCTGCAAGTGAGATTTGTGTGTGTATATGTGTGTGTGTGTGTGTGTGTGTGTGTGTGTGTGTGTGTGATTATATATGTTACTTTGGCTCGAAGAGTGTATGTATGCAATAGCAATAAATATGAATAAATATGTATAAAATAGCTAACATGATTGTGCGTGCTTGTTTCTGTAAGCGGGCGAGGGAGAGAGAGAGGTCACCGTGTGTATATGCTTAAATTTAGCTTCCTGCTACTGTTGACACATGCGAGCGATTGTGATAAAATGGAATAAGAAAAAGGCGGTCGACCAGGTTGGATCAATGTTTAGAAAGCCAGTATGTCATTCTAGTGTAGTGAGATCGATCCTCGCGTGTTCCAGAAAGTACCTGACTCCGTTCTGAAGTGCGTGATCTTTACAATGCTGGAAAGGAGCTGTTCACTTCTTACTTTCCAACATCGATAGTGTTCAAACTCGCTTCAATGATTGGGTAGACAAGGAGTGACAGTTCCGAATGAGAAATCGTAGAGCCGAGTTCGAATTCTAGTCGTATTCGGCACATTTGCTTACCCCTCAAATACCCTTCCTAAATATAGAAATCCATATCCTTCACACAGATTTAGAATAATTATTATTCTCATGATATTTTTTTTTAATATTAAGTTGTAAAAAGTTATTATTCTTACAATATGTTTCGGATTTAAATATTTCACAATGGGTTGATAAACCGTAAAAAAACGAACCAATCAATCAAAATCACATACACCAACTTTATGACTATTTGAAATTTCAATTTTTCAAAATTCACCATGAATCACTTAATTATCATATTTTTATAAAATTATCGGTAATAATTTAATATTTACATTATTAAATACAGTGCAACTTCGGTTCTCGAACGTCTCACATGTCGAACAAATCGGTTTTCGAGCAGAAAATTCGACATGAAAATACCTCGGTTATCGAACAACATTTCGGTTGTCAAACACCATTGCCGAACCAAGTTTTGCCGAACCAAGTTTTGCCGAACGGAATCATTTCAACGTCGAAAACCGTGTTGTATACATTCGTGTATTGCGCTGTGCCTTTCTTTTCCAATTTTATTGTACTGCGACTTTCTTCTTTACATTGGGACAATAGTTTCCGTATACGAACATTTCGGGTTACGAACGGCCTTCGGGAACGAATTAAATTCGTGAACCGAGGTTCAAATCATATTACATTTCGGTGGAAGGAGAAATCAGAGAATAGATTTCGAATTCCAGTAGTTTTGTTACATTTACTTTCGCGCAAATAGCCTTGTAAAAGGCATGAATCAACTCTTATCTCCCTAAATATGGGTTAAATAGAAGGACAGAGTTAGCTCTTCAGCCTTTGTTGGCAACCAGTTTAAAGATGGAAATCACTGTATTTAAAGCCTTGGCGTAGCACATACTTTGTAGTTTACAAATACAGGATTATCTCGACTTTTTTCAATCAATCTATCGATCAATCAGCTTAATGAGATTGGTATTTATTGAAGAAACAACAAGTTGAAATTTCGGAGAAAAGAATTGGGTGCATTCTTTGTAAGTAGCCAATGAATGAAACGTGGGTGGAATAATTCTCAAACTACAAGTGCTGGAGAATGTGAAATTATCAGTAAAAGTGGGAACGAATCCAAAGGAGATGCCTACAGAGAACTTCCAGCGCGTAAATTAGGCGTAGTCCGCTGCACACGACAAATTCTAGTTTTTATTTTTTAAATATTTCTGGATCTTTTTTTTTTTTTTTTTGTAGGATTTCGAGTTCGCTGTTTTAGTGAACACGGTGATGCGAGGTCTGCACATATGAAGGATCAACCGGACATTTTCGACCATAGCCGAGATCAATGCGAACAATCCTTTCCTTAGGGGTATAGTATATACTTCGTCAGGGCTACATAAAATTTTCAATTCAGTGTTTTCCTTCTACTAGACCGGTTGCCACACAGTTTCTCCTACTATTTCAAATAGAATATGTAAAAGCTCTCCCTGTTCTAGTCGACCGTAGTCATCGTGTCAATGCGAACGATTTTTTCCTTAAGTGTAAAATATTGTCTTCGCCATTGCCTACATATAGTTTTGAATTCAAAGTTTTCATTCTTCTAGATCGGTTGCCACCCAAGGGTATAACACACAGTTTCTCTTACTATTTTATATAGAATATGTAAAAGCTCTCACTGTTCTAGCCGACCGTCATCGGGAGAATCGAGTCAATGCGAACGATCTTTACCTTGCAAATTATGTTTCGCCAAGTTACATACAATTTTTTTAATTCAGAGTTTTCATTCTCCTAGACCGGTTGCCACCCAAGGCTATAGAACCCAGTTTCTCCTATAATATATACATTTACAAGAAATGGATATGAGAGGAAAACGTTTATTAAAATTTGATGAGCACCAGATTTCGCTACCAGCTTTAAGAGTCGCAAAGGAACTGCGTCAGGAACATTTGTGATTTGGAAGACATAACTTCTTGTATTCACCCTTCAAGTTCTTCCAAAGTCTTGGTTTGGTATAATGACACGTTCCTTTAAACAACCCCAAAGAAAAAAGGAACAATATGTTAAGTCAGGACACCTGGGTGGTCACTCATACATAAAATAAAACGTTACTTTTCAATCACGCACTCTATATAATTTTTATACATTTTATATCCAGAAAAGAAAAACACTTATGCGACACAAGAAAAGCCTTTTCTTTTTTATTATTAGGGCTTCCATTAGTTTTAATATTTTCTTCACAAGTGTATGAGACTAATATACTTGTATTTTCTACTGGTTTCGAATAGAGTTTGGTACGTTTTCGTGGATATTTTTGGGCAGTTTTTACACAGTTTTTGTGTCCAGTAAAGAAAACACTTGTACGAACGCAAGAAAAATTAAATAAAAATCTTACTCGCTGTAGTTTAATAAAACTTGTATAAAAGAGGGATTGCTGTCCAAATACACAATTATATATATATATATATATATATATATATATGTGTGTGTGTGTGTGTGTGTGTGTGTGTGTGTGTGTGTGTGTGTGTATGTATGTATGTATGTATGTATGTATGTATATATATATATATATATATATATATATATATATATATATATATATTCTTTTTAAAGGATTTTTTATCCGACATTATTTCTCATTGCTATAAACTTTACTTTAATCTGTACACGTATTTGACTTGCCAACAATCGGCCATATTAGTTGGACGTCTCGGTCTATGCCGGTCGTTTACAATTTCACTGTTTAAGAAAATAAACAAAATGCGTTTACCACTTAAACACGTTTGCCAATTAAAAATAAAGTTTATAGTAGTAATAAATATCTATCTATCTATCTATATTATTATTATTAAACAATTGACTTAACCCTTCCAATATTTCGCAACAGTCAAGAGAAGAACGCCATTTAAGAAAATATAAAGAAAAGAAAAAACAAGTTTGTCCATGTTGCACAATATTTTAACAGAATGTCTGTCTTCAAGATATATTCAAACAATGAATAATAATAATAATAATAATAATAATAATAATAATAATAATAATAATAATAAGAAGAAGAAGAAGAAGAAGAAGAATACATACTGACAGAACAATCAAAGCCAACCGCCCAGACATTGTTATTAAAGACCACAAACAAAAAAAGTGCCTCCTTATTGATATGGCAGTCCCTGCAGACTGCAATGTATCTTTGAAGATATTCAAAAAGCTGTCAAAATACAAGGACCTTGAAATAGAAATCTCAAAAATGTGGCACATGGGAGCATCAACAATCCCTGTTGTAGTTGAAGCCCTCGGATTAGTTGGAAAAGATTCCACTATACTAACTGAAGGGATTCCTGGAAGCCCATGCCTCAAAGAAATGCAAAAAATTGTTCTCACGATTACAGCCCACACTTTACGAAGGGCTTTATTTATGTAAAATATGTTTTTTGTTTTTGTCAGTGTAGAGTGTCATGATGCCATTTCTAACCCTAGGCCCCTGGCCGGGACCCGGAAAGAAAAGTGTACACGCCAGAAATCAAAGGAAATAATAATAATGATAATAATAATAATAATAATAATAATAATAATAATAATAATAATAAGAAGAAGAAGAAGAAGAAGAAGAAGAAGAAGAAGAATAGTTTACCTGTACCGTCTAATATCATGGGTCATATCTTTTTTTATAAATAACCCTAATGAATTAGGAGTAATGGGTAGCGACTCGGGTTGAGGAATCGGACAACTGAGTTCGAATTCATTATATTCACTTACGTGCTAATGCAGCTATGGGTAAATAGGACAAACCGGATGGCAACTGGTCTACCGCAGAAAGAAATGGCAACCTACTGCGGGAAAAATTACCTCGTCAGTCATGTATCGAAAGGTATATGATCGTCTAAGCGTGTATCATGCATAGCACATGACTGACAGACTATTATTATTATTATTATTATTATTATTATTATTATTAATCAAACAAAACAATTGACCTAACTCTTTCAATATTTTCAACAGTTAAGAGAATTTTGCGATTTAAGAAAATATAAAGAAAAGAATAAAACAGAGTTTGACAATATCAACCAATATTTCAACAGAATATTTGTCTTCAAGTTATATTTAAACAATATTTTCGAATATTAAAATATGTAAATAAACAAAGTGTTTGTAGAAATGTTGCTTGTGTTTGTAATGAAAAATGGCTGCACTGGTAAATATTTGTAGTTTTATATATTTCTATATTTGAAAAAAAAATTGTTTAAATATGACATGAAAAATACAGCCATTTTGTTGGAATATTGTTTAACTCCAGACTTCTACCTCTATCCTTGAAAATGACTAAAGATAGTCAAAAAGTAATTCGTATATAACGTAACTTCAGCAAGAAGCTTTACAAATTTCCACATGACATCAAAATGATTTTTTTCACGCTGGCAAATCTCACCAAAAGTCTTAAGAGATATTTCTTGCCTGTTTTATTCAACAGAACATGTTTAAACGAAGAATTGCTGTCTAAAGAATTGCATGTATACAAGAGGGATTGACGCCAAAATACAATATATATATATATATATATATATATATATATATATATATATAGCATAATGAGAAGCCACGTATACTTTCTTAATATGTATATATAGAAAAAACAACTGAAAAGTTGCAAATTAAAAAAAAAATTAATAATTTTTTGTCAAAGTATTTATATAAAAAATATAAATAAATACTTTCACAAAAAACATTTAATTTTTTTAATTTGTAACTTTTCAGTTGTTTTATATATATATATATATATATATATATATATATATATATATATATATATATATATATATAAACAGTCTAAGAGACACATACGTCGATATATATAAAACGTTTATAAAAGAAGTAATTGCTGTCCAAATACACAATATATATATATATATATATATATATGAAAAGACTCATGTAGAGGCACATATATCGATACGTACTTTCTATACGTTTCACTAATAGCAGCGTTCCCATCAAGGAAAATGCCTATTTTTACTTTGAAACGTAAAATAGAATGCCAAATTTAACAGTTGCTATTTTCTCCATTAAATTCAATTCCATTGTTCTCAGAGTTGCAAACTGCAAAATTAAACATTTAAATACTTTCTTCTTTCTTTTTTTTTTTTTTTTTGCTATTTCTTTTCGTTGAAGCAAATTTCCAAAGTTTTGTTGAATCTCTTTTGGAAGAATTTTCACATTAGCGGCGCGGGTCAAAAGCATTTTGAGTGCTATTTTCGCCCCGGGTCTTCTGTTCCTGATTTGGACATCATTAAATTCGGACCGTTGAGTAGGCGATGTTGGGCGACTTATGTCTGTTTTCTCGTCGTGGTATCGGTGCGATTTTTAGATTATTATATTAACATAAGCAGCAGCATGCCTGCAACATGCTACTTGTCACTGTTCACTGTCCCATGAATGTACGCATGCGCAAGGATCTTTACAGTTTACGTTAAAGAAACGCGGTCAAGGCTTCAAATTTTGCGCAGGGAATTGTTTTTTTTTTAATGCAAGCGCATTAAAACTACACGAAGCGTTAGTGTGTAGTGCACTGAGTACAATTTTATTTTAACTCAATATTGTATGTGTAAATATTATATTTATAAAGCTGACTATGATAAAAGACATATTGAAAAAGAGTTCATCTCGGGTGTTATAAGTTATCAGTATTTGTAATTTTTTCGTGTATCATCTATGTAACTAAAATAAGTTAAAAATATACAAAGAAACTAAACGTATGGTAATAATTCGAAACGTTCTGAGGCTTCGAAATTATGGTAATTTCATAGAATCCAGAGACGAATATGCAATGCAATTGGCCCTGATCTGACATCTCGTCTGCAGTCGCCCCCCTCTGTCTTTTTTACAAATACTTTCAGTGTGCGTTCAATACCTGGCTAAGGCGGTGGAAAACTTGGAGAGGGGAATTAACAGGCGATAACTGACATCCATTAGACATGGCACGTGGAACTAGAACAGTCTACGCCAGTGAGCGAAATTGGAATGTTCAGTTCGACATTCCAACCAACTAAAGAACGCCGGAGCGTACAACGGCCGAAACGTTGTAATAAATATGGCGACAAAGATGAGGACACTAGTCGAGAATAATGTAAATAGTAAACATACCATATTAAATAAAATAGCGTTCACCACAAGAGATTGTATCTTGAAGTGCATATGATATCATTAATGTGCGTACATATTTTATCAGTATTATAATAATAAAAATAAACAATAAAATAATAACAGACATTAAAATTTAAGTAACGCTAGGAAAGTTGTTTCTCTGTGTTGCGCCAGAAGGTTTTTCTTGCCTGAGTCCATCCTCCAAATCTACAAATCTACCATTCGTCCTTGCAGTGAATACTGTTGCCATATACGGTCTGGTGGCCCCGCTGTTAATCTCGAGGTCCGAGACAAATCCAGAGACGGATATGCAATGTGGTAGGTCCTGATCTGGCATCTACAGTCACTATGTCTTTTCTTCAAATATTTCCATGGTAACGGCTCTGACGAGCTACTTTCACTGGTATCCCATCTGCATGAATTTAAGAGAGCTACTAAGTTGGCATCTAGGTCCCATCCTTTCGCTGTCGAAACGGTTAAATGTAACAACCTCTTCTACTCCAACAGCTTCTTCTCTCGCACTTCCCGACAGTGGAACTCCCTTCCGTGTATTGCTTCTCTGAATAGCTATAATCTTCAAATATGAAAATGTAATGTCAATCGACATCTTCTGATGCCTTGATCCTGATCCCCGTCCTTCTCTATCTCCTTTCCTCAAACAACAACCTTTTAATTTAACTTTATCATATATATATATATATATATATATATATATATATATATATAAGAGAGAGAGAAAGCGAGAGAGAGAGAGAAAGAGAAAGAGAAGAAAAGAGATTTACCGTAAGTTGCACACACACACACACAAGCACACACACACATATATATGTGTGTGTGTGCTTGTGTGTCTAATAAGAAAGTGGGATATTTATTTCGTTGTCCTATATTAGTAAGAAGGAATTTCTATTATATGAGACTCCCAAGACGATGGTTCCCAGTCACTACACTCTTAGTCTTAAACTTTCAAAATCATTATTCTGTAACCCTCTAACTTGAGTGACTCTTAAGCCTTATATTGTATGAAAAGCGGTAAAAATAATAGGTTTAGTGTTTTTCAACTATAAAGCAAAAAATAAATTAATAAGGAGAGAAAGATCGAGGAAACACATATGAACATAGATCTTTGCTACCAAAAGGGCGTACAGACCCCCAATGACAAGAAAAGATAGTAAATTATGATTAGATAAACGATTAGTTAAATGAATATATACCTTAGCTTTTGTTCTCAAAAGCGTTGAGTGATTCCATTATATACAAAGTAAAATGAAACAAGATTTCGTTTATTGAATCATTTATTCTGAATAAGAATAAATATTACAGTAGAATCTCACATATCCGGAATCCCGCATATCTGGTGTGCCTCTCATATTCGGAATCGCGCATATCCGGAATCGCGCATATCCGGACATGATTTTGATGTGTATATTTGAACTATTTGGGTGATATATAAATGATTTGAAATTTCTATTTTTCAGGAAATTTATTTTTGATAATTGCTTCTGCTTATTTCACTCTAATGGCTTGTATTGGTGCAAAAGATGATGGGAATAAGAGGAAAAGAACAACTTTGGAGTTATCGCAAAAAGTGGAAATTTTAAACAGACTAGTCGCTGGCGAAAGTTCATTGTAAGTAATGGCTGAGTTCAACATAAGAAAGTCAACATTGTATGATATAAAATCTTCCAAAGAAACTATTCTCCAGCGTTCACACTGTCACAATGAACAAGGAAATAAAAAACATGATTGTGATGAAACCTGGAGTGAAATTGAAAAAGCTATTGTAAAGGTTGTCAGTTTTATGGAAAGAAAGTCAACATTCAGCTATGACGATTGTAATAACGCACGCAGAGTTAAAAAGTGTCTTTCGTTTAAAAAAATTTCAAGAACAAAAGCAAAACGAAATGCGGAAAAAGTTGAGAATGACATTAGAAGAGAAAGAATCATCATGCAACAGCGATTAAAAAATCCTCGTTACGTTATTTGTTTTGCATACGTGGCATAATTAATTTAATGAATTTTCATTAACATTACATAATTTATTTCTTTTTCCTTAAAATCAATTCCGATATATTTCACTCATCTCCTTTCTCATTACGTGTCCCAGAAATTTCCGCTGCCCCTTCCTGATATAATTATAACCTTCCTCCTTCTATGCATCCTCTCCAAAATTTCATCGTTGCTCACCCGCTCTGTCCATGATATCCTTAGCATCCTTCTGTAGAACCATAACCCCGTTGCATCTTTGAGGAGACCGCTCAACATTCGCTGCCGTGAAGTAGAACAGATGTCAGGTTGCAGCTCAGTACTCTTTTCTTTGTTACCAAAGAAATCCTCCAGTCTCGTAATACTCTTCCTAGCTTTTGGAATGAGCCCTTGGCCATACCATTGCGTCTTTGCATCTCAACGTGGTACTTGCCGTCCTCTGTCAAAACAATTCCCAGATTTTTAAATTTCGTCACCTGCTTGATTTTAATGTCGCCGACCTGTAAATCACATTTCAGGTTCATCCATTTATTGATGACAATGAATTGTTTTTTTTTGTTTTTTTTTGTAGTTTATGCTTAGTCCCTTCTTCTCGCTCTCCTTCGCTAGCTTCTGTAGGAGGTTTTGTAATTTCGTTTCTGTGTCTGCTATCGGTAATGTGTCATCTTCGTATCTTATGTCTTTTGGCCGCCAATCAGACAGTGATAGGGAGAGAGAAAGTAAATTTGTATTGGTTTGGTTTGATTTGTTTTATGGCATATCAAACTTAACGGGTTATTTAATGCTGATAATATTTTTATTGCTGGTAATATTTTTTTTTCAAAAAGTATTTTTGCTAATATTTTTACCAAAATAATATTGCTGGCAATAATGTATTTTCGGTAATAATTTGTTCTATAAAAATTTATTGCTGGTAATAACTTTTTTTCAAAAAAAGTTTTGCTGGTATTAAAACATATTTTTAGACGTTTTTACCTCAGTCTGGGGGTTAACTATTTGCCAATGGTTGGAAACATAACAGTTGCTACCACCCTGGATCAGGGTGGAGCTGGGAACACTGGCAATTAAAAGATGGTTCAAGCTCCTCAAAAGCTCCTGATCAGACGCCTTGCTGTCGGATGATACCCAGGACGGCAAGTTTTTGATGGTAAAATTATATTATTTGAATGAAATATTAAAAGAATTAAATATATTAAATGACGTGAATGAAATTAATAGGAATAGTGATTTACCAGCTTCTTTGTTACAGAATTGGATCAGTGTGTGGCTAAGTGGTTAGAATGTTACCCTTACGTACATGAGGCCCGAATTCGAATCTCATTATGGCCGATATCAGAATACAGTACCATTGGGAAAAGGATGAAAACCATAGCAAAGGCTTCAGCCAACCTTTTCAGTCAAATAGGGCAGACGACAATGTTTAGAAGCAGTAGATGATTGTGTTAGCAAAAACAAAACAAAAAAATCACAAGTCATTCTGATCGAAAGTTTGAGGTTATTGGTTCAAACTGTGGATCATGTCAGATTAAACAGTGTATTACAGAAAATGAAACGTGCATCTCTCAGAATAGTTGCAGTATAAATTACAGATGGACTCTATGGTAGCTTAAAAATGAATGTGTGTATGAACGTGGATTACCTAACCACGGAAGCAGACAGATTTACTTGGAAACGAACAGTCAGCCATAATTATCAAAAATGTATTGATATTGATCCTCATTGCGTCCTATTTATATCCATTTTCCAAAATAAATCCAACTTAGTAAATATCAATAATGCTTAAATTTGATGGAAGGGTAACATGCTTATAATATCAGCTTCGTCCGATTTAGTATGATAGTGTATATTTCTTGCACGAATCGGGGTTTGATTTTATTTTCTATGGCTTATCAAACATTTGCAGTTTATTTCAAGCTATAAAATATTTTTTTATTGTAAATTTTTGGGAGGTGAGGATGGGGGGAGTTAGATTATAATTAATTAACGATACCTATCCTTCTAATTAACTCACTACTGAGGATAGGGAGAACAGGTGGATTCATATGATTCTGAAGCCTATTTGCTCGTAAGTTAATGTAATGAACCTTACTGAAACTAGAACTCTTCACTCCGATGAACAACCCTGAGCCATTAACGATTGCACCATCTGCACACCCAAGCGTACAGACCCTGGTATTCCCAAGCGAGAGCCAGTGTTTGAGCCCACATACAAAATCAAGATTTCGAATGGTGATTTTCAAAGCCTATTGGCGCAGCGTACACGTTTTAATCTTCCACCAGTTCAGATCATTGCAACTTAGACACACGAGGCTACTCTCAAGGAATCAAATCACCCTGATTTCCTCCCATATCCTAAGTAAGCAGCAAGTTCGACTCAGACAGCATTTTCTCAAGAACTGCTATTTTGCGGAACAACGTTACGCGCGGGCGCTGCCTTGAACATGACAGAAGGCTGGAGCGTACAGCGGCCGAAACGTGAATATGACAATAAAGTCCGAACAATGTAAACAGTGGAAATAGAGCCGGTCTATATTTACATTATAATCAATAAAATCATAAAAATACATGGATCAATACCTCCTGAAAATCTGTCCGAAGTTAGATGCCATACATGTTTGCGTGATCATGTCTCATTCGATTCCTGACTGACTAGGAAGAAGTTTTTCCCACAGTCGGTTGCCTTTTCTTTATGCGGTAGACCGGTTGCCAACCAAGGCTATAGCTGTCCTGCTATTCAACCTATATCTGAAAGGAGGAGAGATGAATTATTTTCCACCATACAACCACTCTCCCACAGGCTATCGCTAATTTATCACAATTTTTATGGCAGTTGTTCAGACGAGATACATTCCATAGCTCCACCAGTTCAGACCTTCACAGCTAGGACCCACCATGTCATGTACAGATAGTCATCACATCATTCTCTTCTGTATGTATCGGCATATATGAATTCCATTCAGACAGCTTTCCCAGAACTATTTCTTTCTTTAACATATTCAGGCGAGGAAGCTTCTCCGATAACTACAAACTATTTCGTCTTTGGGCAACCGTTATATATTTTACATATCCCCTTAATATACACTACTTCCTCGTATATCCTAAAAACAACCTCATTCATAAACCCTCTATTTTGTATATCAAGCACATCTAGTGGCGATTCATCAAAACTGATCAGACCCCGAGTTTTCTTCAGTCAGGATGAAAGATTGTATTCCCAATGAGTCTGCTACTGGCACTCAAGCTCACTCCAAAACTAGTGGAACCCATATATACAATCCATTGTTAAAGATGCTGGAAAAATGACAGGTGCCTTGTAGCGTGTCAGAAAACACTTAACCCCTCCTCTCATGCTTTACAGTTACAAGTCTCAATAGGTCTTCTTCCCTGGGACGTCTATTGGGACTCAAGCTCACTCCAGATCTCAAGTGGAATTCGTATATACGTTTCATCGCTAAAGTCACTTTTCACCCTACTAATTATTACTGACTAGGCAGGACAGTTCACATAAAATACCTCGAAATCCAAGCTAATTACGTTTCATAATCACTTATCAGACCACGAGTTTTCTTCAGTCAGGATGAAAGATTGTATTCTCAATGAGACTTCTACTGGGACTCACTCCAAAACTCAAGTGAAACCCATATATAAAATACATCGTTAAAGATACTGGGAAAAAAATGACAGGTACCTTGTAGCGTGTCAGAAATCCCCTGACTCCTGCTTTCATGCTTTACAGTTACAAGAATCAGATCAGACAGAAAATGGAGTATTACTGCCATATCTGGGCGAGAGCCGTTGTTCCTCACTTTCTAGCCTTGATAGAGTCCAAAAGCGTTTACTCGGTCTTGTAGATGATGACTTATTTTACCCCATGCAACCGCTTTACTACAGGCGAAGTGTCACAAGGCTATCGCTACTCTATCACTTTTTATGGCAGTTGTTCAGACGAGATACATTCCAAAGCTCCACCAGTTCAGTCCTTCAGAGCTAGGACCCACCATATCATGTACACATTGTCGTCACATTATCATTCTCTTTGGTCAACCGTTATCTATTCTACATATCCTCTTAATATACACTCCTTCCTCGTATACCCTAACAGAAACCTCATTCATAAACCCTCTACATCGAGTGCCTCTTAGACATTTTAGTGTGTCCATGATCACGTAAGAGGTACTTTCTGACCCGTAATGAGTCGTAGTGAATCACATGTACTGCAGGCGTGGCAGCGGTGCTCAGTTCAGCAAGATAGCCTAACGAAGCCCAAATCTTTACAGGCTATTTGAATTCAGAATTTTCCTTTTCCGAGAGTGATTGCTAAGCAATGCTATAGATTACAGTCTGTCCTATCATAGCTAGAGGAGAAGAGATACATTCTTGTCTTTCCCAAGTGTATTGGCGCGTAAGGGAATGTAACGAACCCGACTTTTCATTATGAGAGCCTATCTATTACACCGCTGCGTATCCACAGTAACGTTAACAATAGTTTTAAAAGGATATGAATAGATTAGATATCAAGCAATAAGATAAAAATGAAAAAATATTTAAAAAAAAGAACTCATTCATAAAGTGGCTCTTAAAGTAGAGATACATTAGAAGAGATTCATTCATGTCTTTCCTGGGTGTAAATAAATGTAACGAATCCAACTGGAAACCGAACTCAGATCTCCGAGGTGATGTCTATTTCAACACAACCCAGATCCTCTGCCTCAAGTATTGTTGTGGACTTATTTCCACAATAGAACTTGTAGTAGGACTAAATGCGTCCTAAATAGGTTAAACGTACAGAAACGTTAGGAACTTGTAATAAAGTGTTACGCAGAGTAATCGAGTTGTGGTCGCTAAACACTACTCCTTCTCTCGACTACTCCTGACTCCTACTTATAATAGGTGGGAGAGTCTATTATCTAGACAAGGTGTCTTTCACTATAACAAGTATCATGTCTACATTTCGACTCATCGCTATCTGACGGATATTGACGACGAAGTTAATCAATCGTCATCCATCCCTCTTATCGACGTAATTATCAGTGCCGATCGCCTCTTTCTTTCATATCACACATCTACTTCATAATAATCATTTTAACAATAACACTCTACATTGAGTGGCTCTCGAGGGTTGCATTTGGTGAGGTTTTATTTACATTATTTACATTGTTTTGACTATTGCCCTCAGATTTCTTACAATATTCAAGACATTTCGGCCGTCGAAATAGATTGTTCTAGTTGCACGTGCCACTACCAAAAGTCTCAGTTATTTCCCTTTGACTCAACTTAACAAGTTTTTGTTCACCACTGCACTAGCCAGGTATTGAACTTACAAGTTTTTGGTCAAGTCACTGGATCTAACCAGCGCTGGATTTTACCAGCGTTTTTATCCACTGGCCGATATGTCCTTTGGGAGACATGACCTCGTGGATAAAAGCGTTGGTTAGATTCATTAACTTGACCCAGAGTTTTGAGTTCAATACCTGGTTGCTCCAGTGGTGAGCAAAAGAACCTGGAGAGTTGAGCTAAAGGAAGACAACTGAGACATCCGGAAGAGGCATGACATGTGGAACTAGAATGAGGTCAGCATGTGAATATTGAAAATCATTATAATACATCATCTCAGAAATGTAGACAGATATTGGTGAACTTTTGTATGTGAGATGTTGACTGCATTAAACCCGCATTAGTCGCCTCGGGTTTCGGAAAATGTATAGTCCCCTGGCATTTGTCTCCCACAACAACTGAGCTACAACTACGCTACATCACATGCGACACACTGTCAACAACTCAGGACAGTAGTGAAAGGGAGTGAAAGAAAAAATTTGCTAACTTTAAAACTGTGGAAGTAAGAAATCAGCTCCAGGTGACTAACGCAGGGTCAAAATTTTGTAATTATCTTTAATGGAACTTGTAAATATTCACGAGGCTTTAAGGAACTGGACAGCAAGTGCGACGCTGAGATCCAAAGACGCATTGGGATGGCCAAAGATGTATCCCAAAAGCTAGGCAGAGTATTACGATACAGGAACATTTCTTTGGTAACAAAGAAAAGAGTTCTGAACTGCTACGTGTCATCTGCCCTCTTTTACGGCAGCGAATGTTGGACGGTCTCCTCAAAGATGAAGACGAGACTCGAGGCCTCGGACATGTGGTTCTACAGAAGGATGCTAAGGATAACATGGATCGAGCGTGTGAGCAATGATGAGGTTTAGAAGAGGATGCAAACAAGAAGGAAGCTTATACTTAACATCTTTGCTAACAAAGAAAGGTGTACTGAGATGCTACGTGATATCTGTCCTCCTTTACGGCAGCGAATGTTGGATGGTCTCCTCAAAGATGAAGAAGAGACTCGAGGCAACGGAGGTATGGATCTACAGAAGGATGCTAAGGATATCATGGACCGAGCGTTTGAGAAACGATGAGGTTTTGGAGAGGATGAAAAGAAGGAGGAACCTTATACTTAACATCAGGAAGAGGCAGCTGAAATTTCTAGTACACGTAATGAGAAAGTACGGCTTGGAGAATCTGATACTGACGGGTCGAATAGAGAGAAAGAGAGACAGGTGGAAGCAATGAATGACTTATCTAGCGGACCTAAGCAAGTGGATAACAGAACAGGGCTTGGGCGGATTAGCAAAGGGACAAAACATATTGCGAGCTACAAGGTATAATGGGAAGTGGCGAGCCATGATCGCCTACGTCCTGAACGGACCCGACACATAAAAAGAAAGAAAAATATTTAATACATCCTTGTAACACCTCTCTTTTTTATTTGTTGTTGATTTGTGGGTTTAATAACTCTTAATTTTAGCTATAATTTAACCTGCATAACCTTTAATACATTAGAATACCTGACAACCAGGCTAAGAAGGCTTTCCGGATATGAAGAATTTGTTACAAATTCTGGATATGAGTGATACCGGATATGAGAATTTCCGGATATGAGGGAGACTAAAACAAAAAAGCTGATCGCTGAAGCTTCTATATACAGTAGAATCCTTAACAAGCGGACTAAGAAGTTATTCCGGTTATGAGGAATTGGTTTCAAGGTCCGGATATGAGGGATTCCGGATATGAGAATTTCCGGATATGAGGGACACTAAAACAAAAAAGCTGATCGCTGAAGCTTCTATATACAGTAGAATCCCTGACAAGCGGACTAAGAAGTTGTTCCGGTTATGAGGAATTGGTTTCAAGGTGCGAATATGAAGGATTCCGGATATGAGAATTTCCGGATATGAGGGACACTAAAACAAAAAAGCTGTTCGCTGAAGCTTCTATATACAGTAGAATCCCTGACAAGCGGACTAAGAAGTTCTTCCGGTTATGAGGAATTGATTTCAAGGTCCGGATATGAGGGATTCCGGATATGAGAATTTCCGGATATGAGGGACACTAAAACAAAAAAGCTGTTCGCTGAAGCTTCTATATACAGTAGAATCCCTGACAAGAGGACTAAGAAGTTGTTCCGGTTATGAGGAATTGGTTTCAAGGTCCGGATATGAGGGATTCCGGATATGAGAATTTCCGGATATGAGGGAGACTGAAACAAACATGTTGATCGCTGATGTTTCTTTATACAGTATAATCCCTGAGAACCGGACTAAGTAGGCGTTCCGGATATGAGGAATTGGTTATAAAGTCCGGATATAAGGGTTTATATTTGGATTAAAATCAAAGTACTGGACAAAAAGGACAAACATTATTGAGAGCTACACGGGATAGAGTGAAATGAAGAGCCTATGTCCGGAAGGGACACGGCAAATGAAAAGAAAGAAAAGAAGAGAAAAGAAAAGCGCTGTTTTAATTTCGCTTGAAAGTGAACAAAGTTTACACCATGGAACTTTGCATAAAATTCCACATTTATGAAAATAGAAAGAAAGAAAGACCTAGATGAGCAGTTGAACTCGTCCAACATCTTTGGAAGTTTTAGGCTATTCGAAGTTTCGTGCCGCACGCAAGAATTAATGAAAACATTACATTTAATCAAAGTAATTTTTCATTTTTCCTTCTCTTTTGTAATTGTGGCTGGCATGCTCTTGGTCAGAGTTTTGGCATGAGCTGACGAACCTTCATAAACAGCGACATATATTCCTTCTGGTAAATATATGCTTACATTGGCGTATCAGCATATAAAGAAAAAGCACGCCATCAACTCTGGCATATACAAATATACAAGAATTATATATATATATATATATATATATATATATATGTGTGTGTCTGTGTTTTGTGTGTGTGTGTGTGTGTGTGTGTGTGTGTGTGTGTGTTGTGTATATGTGTGTAAGTTTGTGTGTGAGGCACGTACATGCATGATTGTATAAGTAATGAATGTCCATTTCGCTATTAGAGCATGTGTTGTCGGCAGGGTGAATTCTGAATTCTCTGACTTGTGTCATTGTCTTAGGCTGACATTAGAAAGAAAATCCCGCAGCTACAAATAAATAAATGTATGAATAAATAAATGAATAAATTCTGAGCACATCAATTCGGGAAAAGCTATTTCCAGATTGGCTTTTGCGTCAAATGTGATTTTTATTTTGTCAATATTTATTTCCCTTTCTTTCTTTCTTTCTTTCTTTCTTTTTTTTTCTTTCTTTCTTTTTCACTTTCAGTTTCACTTTCACTTTTACTTTCATTTCATTTTCTTCGCGTTTATTTATTTCCTTCGAATAATCTCTTTTTTGTTTGTTTGTCTTTTCTCTTCCTTTGTGTATCTTTCTCAACATGCTCTTTTATTTCATTCTTTATTTTTTCACTTTCACTTTCATTTCGTTACACTAATTATCTTTAGTTTATTGGTTTTTTCCTTTTGTAAAATTTTATCATTTGAATATTAGCCTTCTTTGTTTTAGATATTTTTTTTCTTATTTTTCCTTAGAAGACATCGCTTTATTACCTGGGGCTCTTCGTCGTGGTATAATGATTAGCAAGCTTCTCTCGCTAGATCAATCACGACTAAGTACTGAGTTCTATCCACACTGGGTGCCCCATACTTTCGGCCTTGTGCTACGCTTAGAAAAATAACGTCTTTATTCTTTTATTCTTTTTAATGTTCTGTTCATTCTCTTTCTTTCTTCATTTCTTTCCTCCACCTGACCTTCTTTCTTTATTATTCTCATTTAAGTTTTGCTTTTTTCATTCTTTGTTTGTTTGTTTGTTTGTTTGTTTGTTTCTTTCTTTCTTTCGTTCTTTCTTTCTTTCTTTCTTATTTTTGTCCAAGTGTTTCATTTCTTACCTTTTCCATTTCTTTCTTTATTTCAAGTAAACATTTTCTTCTTTTTTTCTTCTTGTTTCTCTTTTCTATCTTTTTAATGTTTTGTACATTGGAGTTGCTTGATGGTTTTATTATAAATAAATTAAAGATTTCAAATTTCTTTGCCACAAAGTTAAATTGTCTGTTTTTCAAACCAATCTTTCTTTCTTTCTTTCTTTTGCTTTCATTCATTCATTATTTATTTATTTCAATTTTCTTTACTACGAAGTTTAAATGTTTGTTTTTTAAGCTACTCTTTCACTCTTTCATTCATTCTTCCTTTCTTTCTTTCTTTCTTTCTATCTTTCTTTCTTTCTTTCTTTCTTTCAATTTTCTCTTCTACGAAGTTTAATTATCTGTTTATCAAGCCACTCTTTCTTTTTATTTTCATTCATTCTTTCTTGCTTCCTTCCTTTGATTTCTTCATTCTTTCCTTTTTCGAATTCACTTACTTTTTCTTCTATCCGCTGATAACGTTTTCCTTTTTCCTTCTTTCCTTCTTTCTTTCTTTCTTTCTTTCTTTCTTTCTTTCTTTCTTTCTTTCTTTCTTTCTTTCTTTCTTTAATTTCATCAAAATCCTTTTTTCGTTTCTTTTCCTTTTTTTTCTTTTCCCAATTTTGTTCATTTGAAATTTCCATTCCTTCTTTCCCTCTATATTCTCTCTTTTTTATTGTCTTCAATCAAGATTTTTCTTTATTCTTTTTTTCTCTCTTTTTTATTAGCTTTTCCCATTCATTCTTTTTTTCTTATTTCCTGGAAAGTTTTTTTTCCCTTTTCCAAAAATCTTTTCTTCGATTAAGCCTTTCCTTTATTTCATTCCTTTTCCTTTTTCTATCATTATCTTTTTTCTCTTTTTCGTTCCACTTTTTTTCATTTTCTTTCTTCTTTTTCTTTCATTCTCTTTGATTTTGTTTCACTTGAAATTCTCTTTCTAAGTTTTCGCAATGTCCTTTTAATTCCTGGTTTCTTTAGCATCCATCTTCTTCCATTTGAGAACGCCTCACTTCGCTAAACTTTTGCTGACTTTCCTTCCTTCATTTTTTACCCCACTTTTTCCTCACCCCTTTTATTCTTTAAAATCCTTTTGCTCTCTTCCCCTCATCACCATATTCACCATTCTATGAACTCCTCATCTAGACATTTTTTTCAGCAATAATTTTCCATTTTTCCTATACTTCATGTTTTAATCCAGAAACATTTTCTTCATTCTTCAGGATTCCTTGGAAGTAACTGAGAAGATCTTGCTACATTTCGATAGCAAAAAGGAGCTAAAGTCTTTAATAAGCCTTTCTCTCCATTTTCGTCCTATGTCATTCAGGAGATGTGTGATCAAGAAAATCAACAACTTCTGGTGCTTTGTAACTTGCAGTAATTTTGTCTTTTTGCTGTCTGTAAATCCCATTTACACATGTTCGTTAGGTAGGTTATTCGGAGCTACCTTGTGTCCTTCTTACCTTCAATATGTCTTGTGAGTGTCAAATTCTCCGAGCCCTTTCTCCTCATTATGTGCACTAGAAATTACATCAGTTTCTGATTCTACACCGAATAATTCCGTTATTATTGATTTTTTTCGTATTTTTCTAATGAAACATGACCATTTTAATACTTCGTATGTCCATTCCACGAAGTCGTTCCTTGCAAATTCAACACAGATTCTCGATTGTATTTAAATTATGAGAGTTTCCTGGTCAATCTATAGTACTTTGATTTACTCATTGGTAAGACTTGCCAGTGTGTTCGTGCAGCGTTACAGTTTTTGTACGCTTACTTGGAATGGCGTCAATCGTAGACAATGGCTGTAGGACAACTAATCGACAGTCTAGACAATAGTGTCTGGGTCTGATGAAAATCTGATGCAATCACGGATGATGGAATATTTTTCAAGGCCAAACTAATTTCGTCATACACCCTGAAAATAGCTTCATATTACTGCACACCACTGAGGAAAAAATAGAAATCGATTACACACTGTCACTCTAGTGGGTCTAAAACTGGCCGTATGATGAAAGAAAGGAAGCTTAGTCGGTGGTTTAAATTAATTTGCACAAGGGTGTATGTAGAACTGTCTTTTCTGTTTCAATTTTCCCTGAAACTTCTTTGTTACTCACATGTTCAGACCATGGTATTATCAGCATCCATCTGCAGAACTATATGTTTGCTGCTTCCTGTCTCTTCTCTGACTGCGTGGAGATGGTCCAGAATTCCTAAAGGAGGACCGATATTACATAACATCCCTGTAGTCTTTGTTTCTAACGACATTTTCCTGTTCCTTCATACATTGCTTAGCTTTTTGAAGACATTTTTCGCTCAAACAATGCGTCCTCAGTTTTCGATTTCATATTTTCGGTATTTTGGTAAAATCATTTCCTCAATATTTAAATTTGTCTACTTGCTTTTTTTTTGCGTCTTCTGTTCGTAGTTCGCATCTCACTGACAATCATCCATCCTGTCTTTTGACAATTGATGTTTAGTCATTTTTTCTCGCTATTTATTGGCCGTAATCCGGAAAAAAATATTAATATTAAGAAAGATCCTCTCATGAACAGAGAGAAAATTCATTGTATGAATATACGTAGGCAATATCCGTACGCTAAACGCTACGGCTAGCTAGAAGATGCATATAAATAATTCATAATATCTATCTATCTATCTATCTATCTATCTATCTATCTATCTATCTATCTATCTATCTCAGTCTGTTCACTATCTATCTATCTATCTATCTATCTATCTATCTATCTATCTATCTCAGTCTGTTCACTATCTATCTATCTATCTATCTATCTATCTATCTATCTATCTCTCTCTCTCTCTCTCTCTCTCTCTCTCTCTCTCATCATATATATATATAAAATCTCTTTCCTGGGAGTAGGTTTTCGCAGGGCCGCCCACGCGGCGCCAGCGTATCCGAATCCAAGAAAGAATACTCTGACTTTAGAATTTCAGTTTTTCTGTTTCTGACTAGTCCTGTATATATCGTCTCTTCATTTAACTTAAATTTAATATAAATATGTCTCCAATAGCCATGTCCTGAAGATGGTCTATTAGACCGAAACGTCTGACGTTGACAGAAAAACAAAAAACAAAAACAAAATAAAAAACAGTAAACTCACATATTCGGATTTTGCTTTGTCTTTTCCACATTTTCATCATATATATATATATATACATATATATATATATGAAGTAGCGCTTCTTGGGAAGAAGTTGTCCGAATGGATCTTCCTCCTTACCAATGGAATACGAAGGAAAATTAGGACAGTCTTTGTCTGTATAAATGACATGACGAGTCTTGTTTGAACTGGTGGAACTAGGGAACATTTTTCACGAAAATAGCGATTGAATAGCGATATGTTTGAAATGTTTGTAAGGTAGGGGCTGCATGGTGAAAAATAATCTATCACTTACAAGTTCGCGTAAACAATTTTGAACTCTGTCGAGGCTAGAAGGATTGAGGAATGGAGAATAAGAGAACAGGATTCGGAAAGACAAAAGATGGCGATTGACGTTACATTTATCTTTTGAAGATTTTAGTTATTAGAGAAGCAAGAAATCGGGAACGACTTCCACGGGTGAGAAGAACGAGTAAAAAGACTCTTAGAGTCGAAGTGGCAGTTGCATCTAGTTGCATCTAGCTAGATTTATAGTAAATCAGTGAGACAAATTGTCAATCGAATCGCGCACTTAAATTCATGTAATCAAGGTCCCAGAGAGTAAAAAGCTTACCAGAACAGTTGACATGAAAATATGTGTAGAAAAGACAGAGGACTAATCACAAGAAAATGCTTATCACAACAGGAGGCTAATCACAAGAGAGGGCTAATCACAACAGTGGGCAAATCACAACAGTAGCCTTATCACAACAGAGGGCTTATCACAACAGGCACCTTATCACAACAGTAGGCTTATCACAAGAAAGGGCTTGTCAAAATAGAAGGCTTATCACAAGAGAGGGCTAATCACAAGAGAGGGCTAGTCACAACAGAGGGATGCTCACGACTGAGATCTTATCACAACAGTGGTCTAACTAATCCGAACTGGGAGGTAAACTTAGCAGAGGGCTTATCACAACAGAGGGATTGTCAAAAAAGAAGACTCATCACAAGAGAAAGTTAAACATAACAGAGGTCTTTTCAAAACAGAGGGATTATCACAACAGAGGGCATATCGCAACAGTAGGCTTATTACACGAGAGGTCTTATCACAACAGTAGGCGTATCACAAGAGAGGGCTTATCACAAGAGAGGGCTAATCGCAACAGAGGGATAATCACAAAAAGGGATAATTACGACAGAAGTCTTTTCACAATAGAGAGATAATCCCAACAGGTGCTAAACTCAACAGAGTGCTTATCACAACAGAGGGATTATCACAACAGAAGGTGCATCACAAGAGAGAGCTAATCACAAGAAAGGGTTTATCACAACACTAGGCTTATCGAAATCTAGGGCTTATCACAGCAAAAGGCTTATCACAAGAGATGGCTAATCCTATCAGAGGGCTAATCACAACAGAGGCTAATCACAACAGTAGGCTTATCATAAGACAGGCTAATCTCAACAGATGGCTAATCACAATAGGGGGCTTATCACAATATTAGATTTATCATCACAAAATTAATCTTATCACAAGAGAGAGCTTATCACAACAGTAGGCTTATCATAACAGAGGGCCTAACTCAACAGAAGAGGGGTAATCACACCAGAGGACTCATCACAAAAGTGGGCTTATCACAACATAGCGCTTATCACAACATAGGGCTTAACACAACAGTAGGCTCATCACAACAGAAGACATCACAAGAGAGGGCTAATCACAATAGGTGGCTTATCATAACATTAGACTTATCACAGCCAAGGGCTTAACTTGACAGAAGGATTATCACAAGAGAGGTATAATCACAAGAGAGGGCTTATCACAAAAGAGGGCTTATCACAAGAGTAGGTTCATCGCACCAGAGGGCTTATCACAAGAGAAAGCTAATCACAACAGAGTTCTAATCACAGGGGGCTTAGCATAACATTAGACTTATCACAACAAAGGGCTTAACTCGACAGGAGGCTTATCACAAGAGAGGGATAATCACAACAGAATGCTTATCACAAAAGAGGGCTTATCATAATGGAGGTCTTATCACAACACAAGGCTTATCACAAGAGAGGGCTAATCACAACAGCGGGCTAATTTCAACAGTAGGATTATCACACCAGTGGATTTATCACAACATTTCGTTTACTGTAGCCTGTAGCATTCTTCAGGTCAATGTCGATCCAGGTATACTTCATGGAATGAAAGCGTTGATTCGTGAAGTCTTTGTCATAATAATTGTGAGTTCTAACCCCCTTTCGAAGTAGTAAAGTCTTAAACTCTTTGGAAAACAGGACGAGCAATAACTAAGCAGTAACAAAGAACACAACATATACCTAGATATGTGCGGCGGGGTGAGAATAATCTACCCCAGAGATACAATAGAAGATGATGTTCGAAATTCTCCGAAGTTTATCCGAATCGGCAGAAAACGAGCGAAAGCACAACGACCGAAAGCACAGCGACCGAAATGTTGTGATAGCAAGAACAGAGATGATGATATTAGTACGGATTTACATAATGATAACTCCTTATCCATGAAGTTTAAACAGAAAACACTCTTTTATTGTTCCTTTACTTGCAGTTTCACCTGCTTTTGAGGCTTTTACTTCTAAGAACATTTTTGTAATCTATATGATAAATGTGAATGTCAGTGTGTCACGCTTTTTCAACTTTACTTCTAGAGGCCGTAGCGCAACATATCATACCATTTTGGAATCAGGCCGAGTCCGTGAGCAAATTAAAAATATTCCGGGTCGGAAATGGACCCGCAATCCTGAAATTTTGGATTCCCAAGTTTTAATTACTGCAGTTGTTTTCGGATTCCACCAATTTGTCTTCTATTCATAAAAACAAAAACAAGGGAGACAACTCTCTAACTTTCAATAGCTCATGTTCAAGTGAAGAATATTACTGTTCTCAAATTACAGTGCTTCAACATAAAATTGTTCTTGTTTCCAACTTTACTCGTAGAGGCCATTTAGGAATCAGGCCGACTCAGTGAGCAAATTAAAAACTTTAGGGGGCGGTTCCGGACTCGCAATCATGAAATTTTGGATTCCCAAGTTTTCATTGTTTTCGGCGATTTTTACGTGATGTTTTTCGACGAATTTTTTTTGTAAGATAACAATTTTTATAACTTGGAGGAAAAAAACATTGGGAATCATCGAAATTATTTGCAAAATCCAGCGAAAGTCAGCCATGAAATAAAAATAATTGTTTGTACGGAAAGTAAGGCTTGGAAAATTTGATGCTCACAGGACAGATAGAAGGCAAGAGAAACAAATATAATCAACGCGTAATCTACTTAGTGAGCTTGAGTAAATGGATGACGGAACAAGGTTTAGGAGAGATAACAAAAAGACAAAATTTATTAAGAGCTATGAAGTACAGGACATTGTGGAGAGACAAGATCGTCTATGTCGTGAAAGGACACGTCACATAAAGAAGAAGATGAAGAAGAAGGTTAGCTAAGTTTCGATAAAATTCCAAATATCTGGGGCATCTAGTGAGGAACGAGGTCATTACTTAAAAGTAATGGCGAACCAAACAATCTTGCTAGCCATTAATCGAGGCAAGTTACTCAATTACGTGTTGTTATTGTTATTGTTATTGTATTGTAGAGCCACCATACAGTAATCGATAACGGCTTAGATTGAGGAATAAGAGAACCGAGTTCGAATTCCAGTTGGACCCATTGCATTCACTTACGTGCTAATACAGTGATGAACCATTTTCTTCTTCCCCCAGCTATAGATAAACGGCAAAATAGACTAGGTTCTTTAGCAAGTTTCTTTGGCAACCAGTCTACAAAGAAACTCTGAATTCAAAAACCTACGTAGCGCATACAACTAAAGGAACGGATCGTTCTCATTGGCTGTGTGGTCCCGACTCAGTCAGTTATGTGCGATGCATGACACGCGCTGAAGCGATCATGTATCTTTCGATGCCTGACAGTTGAGACCGGATTTTTTCCCGCAGTAGGTTGCCATTTCTTTCTGCGGTAGACCAGTTGCCACGCAAGGCTATAGAACGCGGTTTACCGATTCATACCTTTCCAAAGAGTATTAGCACGTAAATAAATGCAATGGATTCGACTGGAATTCGAACTCGGCTCTCCGACTCCTCAATCCGAGCCGCTATCCATTACCCCACCGTGCCTCTTCGATACGGTCGACGGTGGAAAATGATGATTGTTTTATTAAGCTTGATTTATAAATGTAACTTCGTCATAGTTTGGTAATGGCAATCATATTGGTGACATTAACGTTTTCCATACAGGAAACATTCGACATTGATTAACCTAATATTTAGCGAGACTGTTGGTTAAAATTTATATTAACTTTTATTTAAAAGATTATCATAAGATAAACTTTTTATTTCCACTAACTATTATCGATCTTTCTAGCAGTGAATCACTTTTGATCATGGATAGAAGAAACGGTTGATACTAATTTAAACATTTCTGAATGAATTGGGCGTCATGCATTACATCCGTTTGTAATTAAAGTTATGATGAAGTTATTTATTGTTGTGGGGCAGACCCCTTTTACACAAGATGGACTCGTCCAAAGTATACTTATACTGACAGAGAGAATACCTGCAGGTTGAGATACGTTGAGTCAGGGTGAGAGATACGGAGACAGTACACAGGGTGTTCACAGAGAGTTATACGAGAGTCCAGAGAGAGAGAGAGAGAGAGAGAGAGAGAGAGAGAGAGAGAGAGAGAGAGAGAAAGAGAGAGAGAGAGAGAGAGAGATAATTACGGTTTCACTTACAGAGATTTGTACATATACTTTCTACTAACCCGCATTCCTGGACTACTAATCTTCACTTCAAGTCTGTATTCTTACGTTTAATACACTTATTTTTCTATCTCAATTACTAGCGCTGTTTATTTATTTGTGCAGGATTCCATTCTCGGAATCCACAACATTTATGAACCTGACTTGATTTTCAAGGGCAATATTTGGGTTTCGTTGCATCATACGCTGTTGAACCAAATTTACACCGGGCGCAACCTATCTCTGTTCAATAAACATTTCCAAGGGAATAAGTCTTAAAGCCATAGTTTCCCATGTAAAGGTATTTATTTCACACATGGATTGGCATAGAAAATATAATTATCATAATTATCAGTCCCATGATCGCAGCTGTTCACCTGATCAGTTCCTTATACATACCTTGGTTGGAAGCCAAGGATGTATTTATTCATGCATAGCCTGTCTTGGGAAAAGTCCTGGGGGAAATCTTCCCTCTATATTTCAAACCACAGTCGATGTCGTCCAACATCATTATTTTCTCTTCGATTTATATGTGCTATCCGTTTCGGTTCTTGCTGCAGTTGGAAGTCTTCAAGTGATGTGGGTTTTGTTATTTGGTGAAGAGTTTGTTTATTATCTTGTAGCACCAGTAATCTGATAAAAGATAGGCTTTTTTTAGATGCTAGAAATGTATAGCATACAAGGAATTGCTGAAACATTCGCGTTCCATTGTAGAAGGAATTAAATGTTTTCATTTTAAAATATGATCAAACATTGGCAAAACGATTGAAATTAGATCTTTCCGGCACCCCTTGTATATAGGTTTCGGTACGATGCAAGGTCTCAGGTATCATCTAGAGGTCTTGGAAGTACTCTACTGATAGGTGTTTTGATGTTACTCTTCTCACTGGATGCTGCTATTATTATTATTATTATTATTATTATTATTATTATTATTATTATTATTATTATTTCCTTTGATTTCTGGCGTTTACATATTTCTTTCCGGGCCCCGCCCAGGGACCTAAGGTTAGAAATGGCATCATGACACTTTCCACTAAAAAAAAAAAAATAATAATTACATATTTTGTATGTTTGATTAGTGGAGTTCTTTGCTGTGTTTTTCAGTGCAATGAAGAATGATGTCATGACTTGTCGATACTCTTCACGAGACCATTTCGTTCGTTTTCTTTTTATTAGTCGATTTGGTATTGAGTTACTTGGTCCAATTTTCGCTATTGTCGGGGTTTGGTTACCTAGTGTCTCGTCGTTTGTGCAAGAGTTTGTTCCAGTGACAGATTTTTCGTACTCAGACTGTTTCCTCTCTGAGGGAGGCGGCCCTTGTTGACCCGGGTGACGACCGATCCTGTATGAAATTTTATTCGCATTAATTGAAATTGGTAGAGATTTGCGTTTTAACCTTGAGCGCCAAGGGGTAATTATGTTCAAGTTACCAGCTTTAGGACGACTCTCGAAGAAGACCCAAGAGCACGCCCAACCAATGAGATTGGTATTATTATTATTATTATTATTATTATTGTTGTTGTTGTTATTTAATTCAGCTTATCCCTCACTTAGTTACTTAGTTATCCGACCATTAAGCACTGCCAATACCTTATAGATAATGGACTATTCCGTTTTGATCGCGTGGCAAGTCGGAAAATTCATACGGTTCCTCTGAAGTTATTTATACAAATCACATGAATCTCAATAACTCGAATTTGCTATGAAGAATTTTTACCAAATTTTAAACGATTTGTTTAGACGTCAAAACTAACACTAACAATGCCCGAGTTAAAGTTTTAGACATTTTCAACATGTTTTATTAAATTTGTTTGATTTATTATAAAAGCAAATACAATCAGAAGTTATGCAAAACCAGAAAATCACGTTTTACTTCAGTGTGTGGCATCTGTTATGTCTCTCCAGGGCACAGGCTTGGGCAGGGTTTTATGGGAGATAGACGGTTGCCCATGCAGTACGTCTCTCCACTCAACGGCACCGATGTTGTCCAAGGGAAAGATAATGGCCAATACAGCTTGACACCGGCGTCGTCGCAGGTGTTGCCAGAACTAAGTTGTATATGACGGCTCTGGATTTGTCCTCAGTGTTTACTCTCGAGGCTTTCCTCTAATGTACCCCAAAATTTACCATTTACCCGAAATTACACCAGTGACAATGTAATAAAACC
Source organism: Acanthosepion esculentum (assembly GCA_964036315.1). Classification (NCBI taxonomy): domain Eukaryota; kingdom Metazoa; phylum Mollusca; class Cephalopoda; order Sepiida; family Sepiidae; genus Acanthosepion; species Acanthosepion esculentum. Next base: position 26,018,198 of record OZ038487.1, read on the forward strand.
ATCAAAACCTATAACGGAACAAATAACGAACATATACAATAAGTCTTTGAAAAATATGCACTTTAATAGAGTAACCCTACTTCTCAATAATAGCCAGCAATCTAGTATCAATTTTGTTAATTTCTTTATTTGAGCAAGTTCAACTTCAAACATAGTGATTTTAATTGCTTTCAATATGCCTTCTTTGCTGTTTTACTTTCTACCACCTTTATATAATTTCAACTATTGACCATACATTTTCGATAGGATTTAGATCGCGACTTGATGGTTACGTTTCCATTATATTCTCTTATATAAACCTTCTACATTCAACATGTTCACACGTTACATTAAATACATTGTCGTACGTAAATAAACACTTGAAACTTTTGAATCTGCGAGGCTGGGACTTGTAGCATTCAAAGAAAGTCTTGTACATCAAGTCTCAATAGTTCAGTTTAACGCCTTCATCGATTTTGAATGGTACAATAAAGGTTTGGTGGAAGATTCCAGTCCGTCTCACCACATTGCCCCCTCCTTGTTGCCTTCATTTGGCCATCCTTCTTTTAGGTACATCTGCATCAGATAAAATCAATCTGGTCCATAGATGTGTCACCAGTGTTTCGTCTGTGAAAATTACTTTAGAAAAGTTAATTTTTATGTATAGGGTGACCCCCAAAAAACGGGAATTCTTTAAGTACGTATTGCCAGACATGAGCAAGTGGCAACACTGCGAGACAGTGACCTTGAGCAAGTAAACATTTCGCCATTTTAGTAACGAGAATGAAATTCACAGTATCCCAGCTGAGATGTTGCAGCAGTCAATGAGGAATCTCAACAGCAGATTTCAAGAATGCATTCGTACAGGAGGACGCCATCTACAGGACGTAATTTAAAAAAAATGAAAATTCCATCATTGTTTCTTAAATGGCATGTTTTAAGGTTTCAATTACTACGAATTAAATATTTTTCTTCCATCACTCTTGGTTTTATTGGTTTGTTAAAATGTTTCCGTTTTTTTTTGGGGGGGGGTCCCCCTATACTTCTTGGTCCAATTTTGATTCGTTAAAATATTTGGTTTACTGGCAGGAGTTTGTTTTGGAGATTTCTTGACAGTTCCCAAATTGTGAAGTATTCTACAGCTTTTGTCCTTCTTGCTTCCCTCCATTCCAGCCTGGTCAAATATCGGGGCACTGGTCAAAAGTAGTTGTTTCGATATAAATCGCTTTAGTTTACACCCCCCAGTCGAAGAGACTTCTTAAACCTTTTCTTTCAATTCTGGTTCTCAATTTTTGAACAACTCTCTTTATCCATCGATAACCTTTGCGAAGCTCCTTTGATATCTCCAGTGTGGACATTCCATCATTCAATAACTATGTTATTTTCTGCTTCACAGCATTTATTAGATCTTTTCCACTACCCATGTTCCGTTATATTTTTTTACAGTAGGGGGTCACCCTACAAGGCCCGAGGTCCACTCGAGATAGAGGCTTACGTTAGGAGGCAATTTGTGCGTATAGGTGAGAGAGATAACGATTAACCTTAGACTTAGGTTAAGATTGTAGTGATCGGGTAAACATCGAGTTGGGAGTAGATTCCACAGGGCAGTGGTTCAAGGGAAGAAGCTGTTCGAGTGGAACTTACCTCTAACCGGAGCGAATGTAGATGATTTGATGAATTATAATAATTTCATTATTTCTTATTATATATATATATATATATATATATATATATATATATATATATATATATATATATATATATATATATATATAAATATAAAAGTGGACATGGAAGTCAGCACTTAGAGGCGACAGTCTGTTTCATGCTAGTGCAATTGTCAGGCATGAAACAGACTGTCGCATCTAAGTGCTGACTTCCATGTCCACTTTTATATTTACACACGCTCTATCTCTGATATTGAGCACTTTATCCCATAAATATAGCACACTTTAAGACTATATTTCTTTATATGTATATATATATATATATATATATATATATATATATATATATATATATATATATATATATGTATATATATATATATATATATATATACTACAAAGAGAGTCAACTTTTACATGGTAGGGTCACGTTAGTAGACCATTTGTGTGTATAGGTGTGTATAGGTGAGGGAGATAACGAGTCGATTCCTCAGGGGAGTGGTTCAAGGGAAGAAGCTGTTCGAGTGGGACTTCTAACCGGGGGGAATATGGAGGGATTGTGGGTGGT
>OZ038487.1:26025411-26045411 GCA_964036315.1 Acanthosepion esculentum
AGAGATGTATGTAGGTATAGGTATGGGTATGATGAGAATGATATATATACGCATATATACCTCTACGTATATATATATATATTTGTTTCTCAGGTGTTATAGATACAGTGCTCAATGTTATATAACAGAGCTGTTACGTGTATATTAGTGAATACGCATAATACTCGAGGTCGATAGCCCGACTTGCAGTCTTCAGGTGTTGAGTCTATTCTGACCGGAATGCAATACACGTCCTCTTTAAATCATCACCACGAGAACGCGAATTTCATAACGGTCAGAATGTATCCAGCACCTGAAAATTGCAGGATCGCATGAAACTCAGAATCGTGCTCTCGGCGTTGGATATTATGTATTTTCACTAATATATATATATATATATATATATATATATATATATATGTGTGTGTGTGTGTGTGTGTGTGTGTGTGTGTGTGTGTGTGTGTGTGTTGTGTGTGTGTGTGTGTGTGTGTGTGTGTGTGCGCGCGCTCATTACAAATCCTGGTTTTCATTCCTCATATCTTCAATCTATCAAACCTCTGAAGATTGTTTTACATCGTCAAAGTGTCAGTAATGACAAGTAGTTTTGAATACTGGGATTTTAAACGTTGAAATTGGTTTGAAAGAATATGAGGTTATTGTTATAGCCAGTCTTAGAGAAGAGGTTGTGATATCCTTAAAAAATAGGAAAATGTAACCTTGGTTACTGCAACGTTCTTCGTAGCCCAGTAGTAAAACACGCTGGATCAAACGGCTGTTTTCTCCTATAATGAAGGACGTAGCATTGATTTCTGCTGGAGAGCACATTTTCTGATTAGTCTTTATATATACAGGTCTGTGATGCATTGTGGGTAGTATAGTTCTAACGGTTATTTTGCTAGACGGTAGCGGTTATGTTTCGAATTATTCTTGGTAGTGTATTGAGTGGAAATAATTGTGGATCCGGCTGCAGTTTCCTAGCGGCCCTAAAAAATAGTGAATTCCAAACAACACTCACATACACACCACAGAGCATAAAAAAGCCAATAGTCAGTGATACACCATAAATTTCAAAATAAGGCGGCAAGAGTTTCTGCTAGTGGTCTATAAGTACATATTGAGGTGATAAAAATGTTTAGCACCACATTATATAAAAAAAATCCAAAGTAGAAACTCTTGCACCTTAATTTTAAAAATGAATACCCAATCAGATACAAAATAGCAGCAATAAAAAATTTCCTAAAAAGAGGACACCAGAATTCATCCTCTCGACTACTCTTTTCTTAAATAACTCAATAATATAAAACAGACAACGGCTTCCCTAACCACCTTATAGACCAGCAAATTAGACTATTTCTCCCCAAAGTAAATAACAACGGCAGTGAACATACAGTAAAAAATTACATAAATATTTTCTTCAAAAACTAAATGCACATTAACTACAAACAAGACGAATCTTCACTTAGAAATATTATAAAGACACACACTACCCCAATCGACCGGAAAAATAAATGAAGTTAATTATCTACTATAAAAAATTTAGAAGAGCTAACCTTATCCTAAAAAATAACAACACACCAGCAAAGTCAAAATTACAACGAACGAACATCTATGAGTTCAAATGACCCTTAATGAACTGTGTTCCTGATCAAACTGAATATATAAATAATTACATCGGTCACACGACTACATGACTATCCGGACGCCTTATGTTACACCTATCTGACCACAGCTTTATTAGAACGCATTTAAGCACACACACACACACACACGCACAAACTCATATTTATCAGACTCCATCCAAAACATACTAGTTGAGAATACAAACATAATAACCTCATCCACCTCTGAAAAAAGATTAAAAATAATGGAAGCCCTAAAAATAAAAAAACAAAAAGCCAACTCTTAACAATATTAACTACGAACTAGGCCACAATGTGCTAACCGTGTTCTGAAAATAAAACATTTCTATAACACACTAAAAAAAATACACATACCGACACACTCAACTAAACAAAAAACATAAAATCATCCTTGATAATATCGGAAAGTAGAGCCGAAAGTGCTCGGAACTATAGATTACTTGGACAGTTTCTACACACTCTGTTTTCCAAAAAAGAAAGCACTTGTTCGAACACAAGTAAAATTAAATTAAAAGCTTAACCGTAGTACATTGTCGTTTTAAAGAAACATGCATATGCGCATATATATATATATATATATATATATATATATATATATATATATATATATATATATAGTCAAAGAGGAAAAATTAGCCATAGCATTATATAACAAACCCAATGATCTACTAAATTCTAAAAGCGAGATTCTTAACAAATATAGGCATAGAAAATTTTGGTTATTGAAATAGGCCTCCCCCCTGATTGTATCGTTATCATTCGTGTTTTCTTAAAATATCCCCACCCCTTTTAATTATTTGAATAAATTATATACCCCATCCCCCATGGTGTTGTCTTTCTTTTCTTCTCTTTTCTTTTTTTTTTCTTTGTCTTTGGTCACGTGGTGTTGTCTTGGTTGTCGCCTATAAATACGCCGTTTTCTTTTGCCTCTTTAGCCAGCTGACCCTGAAGATCTGCCTTAGTGAAACCTTGGTAGGGTTGTCTGGCTCATTGGGCTTGACTAGGTCTGCTCTACGTTGGTATCGAGCTCTTTAGTTAGTTGTTTACTCGTATCGGGTTTTTTTCTTTGGGCTTTGAACCTGTATCTGTGCGATTATTTTCGACAGACTTTCATGTTCCTGGCTCTTTCTTTTTTTAAAACCTTTTTTCCCTTCGTGATTGATTTAACTATTGGTAAATCAAGAATTCGAAGGTTTTTCGACACGTGTATAGTTACCTATATATATATATATATATATATATATATATATATATATATATATATGTGTGTGTGTCTGTGTGTCTGTGTGTGTGTATGTATGTATATATATATATATTTATATATATATGTGTGTGTTTTTTATATGGCTCACATAAAACAGGAACTATATTTTAAGCTTTCCATCACGATAAAACACATTTTTTTAGACAATTAAAGTAATTATTCAAAAAAGTCCGAAAGATTACATACATACATACATACATACACACATATATTTATATATATGCGTGTGCGTGTGCGTGTGTATATATATATATATATATATATATATATATATATATATATATATATATATATATATATATATATATATATATATATATATACATACATATATATATTTCCTTGAAGAAGTTTTCTTTCCTCTTGAAATTTTTCCGATTTTGTCACGTTAGAAATTTACATGCACCTGTATGTCTTTGGCTACTTTGGGGTTTGTAAATTTCTCATATTGCCAGATTATAAATGTATATTTTCATTCGCGCTTTCTACAAGTGTTCCATTGGTCCTGTTGAAACCATAGTTATAGCCAATTATAATATTCCGTAACATTGAGGCGACAAGACTACGGACAGAAATGGCTCACATAAAACAGGAACATGCCTTTAATTAAAGTAAATGACAAAATGGAAAAAGAGTTACTACCCTTGATTCCGCACTCTTCAATTAACTAGACCTGTACTTTGAAGGTTTGTTAGAGGGGTTTTCGTTATAATCCCGAACCTTAAAATCCCTAATGCCATAACTCTGAAATTTAAATTATCGAAATTGACAAAAGTCCGAAAGATCAAAATTCTGAAATTTAAAATCCTTAATGACCAGAATCTCGAAAAATTATCTTCGGGAGAATTTGAAAAAAAAACAAACAAAAAAACATGAAAATACCTTTATTTCTAAATATTTACAAAATCCCGTTTAAATAGTGTTTATTCATTTGAAATATTCAAAATGCATTAAAAAAATATAAAACCAGAATATATGAATAATTTATAATGAAAGATTATGAGCAAAAGCCCGTAGCTAGTCCATATGATCTGGTCGGTTTTCACGACCGTTAACTATATTTTAAGCTTTCCATCACGATAAAACACATTTTTTTAGACAAGTCTCTCCCCAGAGAACATGTTCTCTTTCGTTTTCGACGTCCTGCTACAGTTTTTGAAACTCTCCGATCAAGCGATATGAGCATTGCCTACTAAATTTTCCCATCGCATATGCCATATTCTTGTTTTATATTTTTTTTAATGAATTTTCAATGTTTCAGATGTTTAAACACTATTTATATGTTATTGTTGTAAATGTTTAACAATAACAGTATTTCCCAAAAGTTTTTTTTTTTCAATTGCTCCCAAAGACTATTTTTCGGGATTCTGAACTTTTGGGATTTTATAAAATCGATATTCCGATCATTTGAGATTTTAAATTTCAGGATTTCGACATCCGGGATTTTAAGGTACTTTTTCGAGATTATTAAACAAACAGCATCATAAAGACTAAGGACCCGACCAGATAGGTCAGGTGTAAAGTTGGGGAAATTTATAAAAAAATGATTAGTTTATAAGAAATAACCCAGTTTTTCAGTATCTCAGGTTGCACTATTAAATTTACCATCGGAAAAAGGAAAGAGTATTGCAACAATGCAAAACTGCCAAGTGAAGGCCATTCATCTAAACTGACAGGATGAGAAGTAGAGAGAGCATTAATCAGATTAGCAACCAAGAGGCCCATGTTAACTCTGTAGGAGCTGCAGCAATCCACAGCTCAGGTGAAAGAATATGTCTACAGGGCAACTTTTAGTTATGCACGCCACAAATCTGACCGTCATGGAAGCGCGGCAAGAAGATAACTAATCATGAAAGAAGACCATAAAATATCCAGTCTACAGTATTGCCACATGTCATGAAGGCGATCCAGGAAACTATGTACTTTAACTTTTTCGCTGAAAACAAACAATAAAACTGTATAGCATAATGAAAAAAGACACCAAACTTAATAAAAACGAAGTTTTATCGTCAAACAGTTTATGTCATTATTAAGGGGAAAGACCAAATAATTTTTTATTTGATTAAATTTCTTAATCCTTTCTAGCAGGTTAGGAATTTTGGTTAACAATCTTTTTTGTTTGCGTCAGCTGTCGACGTAAGATTTACGATTAGGGGTTTAGCGCCTTTTGTCCGGTGAAAAACATATTGATTTCAAAATTCTTGCAAAAATCAAATAATTGTCAAATTTTAATGAAATTTTCAGGACTTATTCACAATTATTTTGAATGAAATTATATTTAATTTTTTTTCTTTTTAGAAAATCTTGGTGTAAATATTTTTTTACAAATGTTACACCACGCTTACTTAATTTGGGAATATTTCGAGAAATTAAATTTTCATTCGAAAATCCTTCGATTAGTTAGAAACAGGGGTCCTTGGAGAATGTAAATGATTTTTTTTTCAAACTCCTATTCATTTCTCGAAAATCTGGTCCGAATCGTAAAATAAACATGCAATAAAACTATGACATTATTTATTTAGAAACGTTTTTACTTACTTTTAAAAATAGATTTATTAAGGACTCTATTGTATTCAGAAACAAAAATCGATGAATAATGAATTTTTACAAGAATTGTTTTCATTTTTAAAAATTTTAATTAGAATAATTGATAATATATAAATATTTTAAATTCTGCATTACTTTCATCCGGTTAGGTGATATTGCTATTAAAGGAAAAATATATTTACTAATCAAAAACTGAAAAGCTTAATACAAATCATTTTGCACCTAGAGTTGTAAAATAATTCTTAATATTTTTATGTAAATGAAATATTATGTAACGTTCCCATTTTTTAAAGTATAGTTGACCATACACAACATAATTAGAAAAGGGCGATGACTAAAGTAAATTTAAAAATAACATTCCTAAAATTAGATTCCGTAGAATATTCTCTAAAATCTTTAAGATTACTGAGTATTAAAAATTATATAAAAAAGGCGCTTATGCCATTTTCTTAAATTATGCTTTACAGAAAAAGTCTCCGTGGAACATCAATCCTTATGAGATCACCTGTCATCGCCTCGTCAATGACGTAAAACATAGCGATGTCTTTTAAAAACACAGCTACCGCTTTGTTTTAAAAATACATCTCTGGGTTATTTTAAATTTAAAGTAAATAATATTTTTTCCCAAATCAGATTAATTATACTTTAAATAAGCTAACATTCCTAAAATAAAATTTCAGAAAAGTATATTTTATTTTTGGAAGATTTTTAATGATGAAGAAAAAAAAAGACGAGCACGCTGTCTATTCTTTTTGTTATCGTCTTGGATGAGGAGGAAGTGACGTAGTTGTTGGTGATTGGTCAGCAGTGGCATTTATTTCATGAATCCATTTGTTGCGTGCTTGACGTTTTTTTTTTCAGGATCGCCTGCCGGAATAGTACTGTTTCGGTAGAGTCTCTTGGGCGAACAAGTATGATGTTGGAAGACCCGAAACTTGTCATGACCCCAAGTCATGACATCACTGACGACGCAATCCTGAGTATTCGTTGGAGTGTTTTCATGACAAATAGAGAGAATTAATTTGCGATGAAAGACGTCTAAAAAACAGCGCTAATCAGCTATGTTGGAAAAACTTTTTAAAATACGATTCCAATCAATATAATTTCTGTTCGAAATACACCAGATGACTTTACTTACTGGTTATAGTAAATTTAATCCTTTAGCTTTCAATTAAAGATAAAATGAAGCCCATTTTAAAAATTAGGTATCGAACATTAGTAGTGATACCTACAGTAAACATATGGAGAAAGATACTCAGGCCGGATGGAATCAAAATTCAACGTTTTATCCTTAAGTGAAAACGCTATATGTGACGGAAAACTAACACATCATTCGCAGACTGAAACGTTTTGGTGACAGCAGCAAGGTCTTTGTTTGAAACACGGACAGGGAAACTGGTCAGAGATGATGGGAAGATGGATGGAGTCAAATACAAGGGGAATCCTGGAAGAAAACCTGTTACAACTTGCAAAAGACTTGAAAGATGGTCGGAGATACAACTTCTAACAAGAGAATAACTCTAAACATACAGCCTGAAATACTATGGAATGATTTAGATCCAAGCATATTAGGGTATTAGCATTAACAAGTCAAAGCCCAGATCTCAATCCAAAAGGGAAGCTGTGGCAAATTGATGTTCACGGATGGTCTCCAATTAATCTGACTAAACTCGAGTTATTTTACAAAGAATGGGTAAAGAACTGATGCGTCCAGGAGGTAACTTCCATGATGCACTGATTATGGTTTTTCTCACAGGAAAATGCATATTACACCTTCGAGACACTGTGTATTTTGGTCTTAATTTTTTTTATAGTAGATAATTAATTTGATTAAATCATAATATATATATATATATATATATATATATATATATATATATATATATATATATATATATATATATATATATATATATATTACTTTACACGTTGTTTTAGAGGATACCGTTTTTTTAAACAGTGTCTATTACTTCTACCGGCCTGTGTTCTCGAGAATCTTTTTTAAAATCAATAAGCATTGCCGAAGAGCGAAAGACTTAAAATAATAGCTATTTCAATAGAAAAACCGTCGTTTTGAAACACTGTTTTTTGCCAGGCAGGAACGTCCATGTTTGACATGAATTCATTGTTCAAATATATGAATAAATATACAGAGCAATTCGCATGTATGGAAAATTCATTTGGCGAAAGCTCTATATAAGGCCATTCTCTAAGAGTTGTTTCAGATGCAGACAGAAAAAAAAAGATTCTATGAAGTTCTTAAGTGTACAATAATATACCCTTCCATATTTCAATCTAAGTAAGATTTCATATGAGCTATAAGTAAACATCAATGATTATTTTGATAGATGTAACCAAATTAGGATCTTTTTGCTCGGGAAAGAAAGAGACAATATCTGTATCTTTTCATATTTCTACACACACACACACACACATAAAAGTATATGTATTTATATGTATGTGTTTGTATACAACTATCCATATTTTATAAAGAAAATCGTATTTTTCCATCGAGTCCTTCAACCAAACTCATTTCGTCTTAAACCCAAATGACATCAGACGCACTAACGCATGTCGCCCTTTCTAAAAACGTTTAATAATTTAATCTCTGCTGCTGCCATTTTGTGTACACAAGGACATTCTTTCTCTTGACTCGACCCCCCTCCTCTACTAAAAAAGTAAGAATAAAAATATGAAATCGAGAATTTGGTGTTGGGGTGAGTATGTCTTAGGAAGAATGAAGAAAACATAAATAAAAAAAAAATAGAAAAAAAATTTAAAAAAGGGAAAAAAAAAACTTCAGAAAATTGGAGCGAGCAAGGGGAAATGGAGAAATCAGACGACATCTCTTTGACGGATATTTAAAGTAAAGCGAATTTCCTGGCCCCTTCCTTTTCCTTCCTTATTTAATATCCAACCTTGATTCCTACTCTTTAGTAAAAAAAAAAAAAAAAGAAGAAGCAGAAGAAGAAAGAGAGAAAGAAAGAAACAAAAGAAGAGGAATGTGGTCACGTGGCTCTTTACTGGGCAAGTTCGTGGGCAAGCCAAGATGGTGTTAAAAAGATGCGTTTGAATTTTGAGATGAATTAGCGGTAGTAAAATGGTGCGCACCCGACTGCCGTAATCATTAAGACTATCATCACTGACGTCAACAACTCTGTAATTATATGCTGGCCAATCTTGCTGAGTGCCTCCACGTTGTAACCGGCGTGTTCTTATGTGTGCATATTTCAATGACAGCGATAATATTACAGCATTTCTTCTTCCAAAGCGGAAAATCTCTTCTCGTTTCGAAACGAGAAGAGACTTCCTACTCCATTGCTTTTTCCCTTTCCTCTATCTGTACACAATATTTGTCTGACGCTCATTATTATTATTATTATTATTATTATTATTATTATTATTGAGCCAGAGAGTAGCGCACTAAGATTACGTCATTTACACTGGGCCACAAATATACGAAGCTCAATATATACGTCATAATATCCAGTCTTATATGGGTATATCAGGCAGATGAATCATAGCCAAATGCGCGCGAGAGTTTGACAGGTTTTCGTAAAAAATGATCATAACTTTACAAGGCGCAGTTAAAAATATAGTCATGCCAGGAAAACTATGCCCTAAGGAAAAACTACAACGTTATTACAGCCATGAGTGGTGAAGCTTAAGGATATTATTATTATTATTATTATTATTATTATTATTATTATTATTATTATCATTATTGTTGTTGTTGTTGTTGTCGTTGTTGTTGTTGTTGTTTTGTTTCCTCTGATTTCTGTTGTATACTCGTTTAATTCCGGGTCCCAACCAGAGACCTAAGGTAAGAAATGACACCATGACATTTTCTACTGAGCAAATTTACATAGATAATGCCCTTCGTAAAATGTGAGTTGTACCTGTGAGACCTTTTTTTTTTGCATTTTTTTACGTTTTGAACTACTAGGAATCCCTTCAATGAATTTACTGGAATCTTTTCCACACAATCCGAGGTCTCCAACTACAATTGTAATTATGCCACATTTTTGAGATTTTGATTTCCTGGCTCGTTTTTTTTTGTTTTTTTGTTTTTGAAGATCTTCAAAGATACATTACCATCTGCAGGAAGTGCCAAGCCAATAAGAAGGCACATTTTTCTTTGTGGTCTTTAATCACCATTCCTGGGCGATTAGCTTTTTTTTTTCTGTCTATGTGTAAAATCGCATAAAATTGTTACAGAGGTCTGCGTGGTGTTCATACAAGTTTCTTGCAGTTTCCTTTCCGTAAAAGTTGCAGATTTTCCAATGCAAATTTTGGAAAACTGTCATGCCGATTTTTATATTCAATGGGTGCCGATAGAGCGCAACAATTATTATTATTATTTTCATCATCATCATCTTTGATATCTGGCGTTCACATATTTCTTTCCGGGTCCGGCCCAGGGACCTAAGGTTAGAGTTGGCATCATGACACTTTCCACTGCAAAAAAAAAAAAAATTATTGCATAGATAAAGCCCTTCGTAAAGTGTGGGCTGTACTTGTCAGAACAATATTTTGTATCTCTTTGAGGGATGGACTTCCAGGGATCCCTTCAATCAGCCTACTGGAATCTTTTCCAGCCAGTCCAAGGGCTCCAACTACAACAGGGATTGTTGATGTTCCCATGTGCCACATTTTTGAGATTTCTATTTCAAGGTCCTTGTATTTTGATAGTTTTTCGAATATCTTCAAAGATACATTGCAGTCTGCAGGGACTGCCATATCAATAAGGAGGCACTTATTTTTTTGTGGTCTTTATTATTATTATTATTATTATTATTAATGCATTTTCATGCTTACACATGTGTGGAGTTCATCACTGAGTCTTGAGTGACAACGTACCACTTTAAATTTTCAGTGATATTTTCAGTATCTTCGTAGACCCCAGTATGACCTGAGTCTGTACAGTGTCAATCCTTACACTGATTTCCAAATAATTTGGTCTCAATTCGAGTGTTCTTGACACAGTTCGAAGTACACCTATTATTAGAGCCAGAGTTCTATCATTCATATTCCTCCCAGGTAAGTTCTCATGAATCGTTCTGGTCATGACTACAATCTGGCAGGTTCTTTTTTTTTTCTTTGTTGAGGATTACTGTGCGTTCAGAAGTCTAAGCAAAGTATTAAAGAACTGAAGAAAATCGTTAGAAACAAGGAAACGAGTACTTAACTGCGTTGAGTTAAAATTTTCAGTTATATATTTTAGTAAAAGCCGAAGAATTTCTTAACAAATGAAACTCGAGACATCAGACATGTGGCTCGACAGAAGAATGCATCGAATAACATGGACAGAGCATGTGCACACCAAGGAACATTTAAAAAATATGGAAATACAAATTACACTTGTACTTTGAATCAGAAAGAGCCAGTTAACATATCAGGGGAAAAAATAGAAAGAAGGCTTAGAAAATTTGAAACTCACAGGACAAGTGCAGAGGGAAACGGTGAGTAAGCTACCCAACAAAACTTTGTAAATGGTTACCAGAAAAGGGGCTGGAAGTGATAGTAAGAAGATATTATTTACAAGGGATAGGATGTTGTGAAGAGCCATGATTACCAACGCCCCGAATTAACAAAAAAAACGACTTCAATATCTGTCTCTATTTCATAGATGAGGTATTATGTACGCTATTTACATTATTTGGGCTATTGTCCTCATCTTTGTCGCAAAATTTATTACAACGTTTCGGTTGTTGTATTCTTCAGGTGGTTGGACTGTCGAACTAAACACTTTATTTCGCTCGCTGGGGTAGACTGTCCTAGCTCCACGTGTCATGTTTAACGGATGTCAGTTATCAGTTATCTCCTGTTAATTCTTCACTGCCTTAACCGGGTATTGAACTCACACTCTTTGGGTCCTGTAATTGGATCTAACTAACGCCTTATCCACTGTGCCATGTGTCTTTGAGGACATCTGTGTTTGAATTTCTGGGTATTATAAACCTAATGTCTTCAGCATCATTTTTACCAGTGCTCATATTGCAATTTTTGCTGTTATTATTACATGTTTTTACCAGATCTCATATTGCAATTTTTGTTGTTATTATCGCTTTTCACTGGCACTCCTTATTACTGGTTCCCATATTGTATTCATTTCTATGCTTGGTCGGCTCAGGAGATTTTTGTGGCCTAGCATACTAGGCCAAATCTACTTATGAGCCAATATGTTTTTCTTTCTTTCTTTCTTTCATTCTCTCTTTTTGGGACACATATACTTATATAAACGTATATAATTATTTGTCACAGTTTGTTTTTTTAAATTGATTTGTTGGTTTGGATAGCAAAAGTATTTTCTTCTTAGTTTCCAGGGTGTTTATGCCGAAGGCTGACTGGAAAGACCTTACTTTCTGTCTTTTTAGACTTCATCAAAGAGGTGTTAATTATTTCTCGAAATTGTAGCAGATTCAGTTTGGATTCCGGTGTTTAAGGGCACAGATCCTCGTGCTACGGCTCTCAAATAAGAGGTCAAATCCTATCAAACCTTACCTATGCTAATGAGCTGGCCGTCATTCTGAAAGTACTGGCCAAACAGGCACTAGATGTTAGCTTAAACATCAACATCTCAAACACGAAGTGCATGGATCTGATTTAAACAAAAATTCCAATCTGCAATTCATAATCTACAAAACCAGAAGTTATGGAATTTGTATATCTCGGTCACAAGGTATCATCAAACAACACTGGAATCAATATCTAAGTGAATCCTAATATATATTTTTTACGACCATGTCTGATTTTTTGATGACATTAATTGTTCGAACCAAACTCATTTGCACAGTTACCAGTTACTATCGCTGTTCCTCCCCTGTCGTGTCTGCTTTCGCATAAATTTAAAGCTAGCTTTTCTTTGATTTAATTTAAAGTTTCATCATTTTCTCCACTACTTGTTTTGTTCCCACCCCAACAGTATATGATATCCTTACGAAAGGAAGAGGATATACTTGAGGCAATAGAGATGTAATTCTGTAGAACCATACTGAGAATACCATGAAAGAAACATGTGGGCAGCGACGATATTTTAAAGAAAATGCCAACGAAAGGAAGACGTTGACTCAGTAAGGAACTGTTGAAATTACTGAGACACATAATGAAGAAAGTGTGTTTGGAGAAATAGAATTTCACAGCATATAGGTAGCCTAGCTAGTGAGCTTTTGTGAAATGGCAAAACAGAGCCAGAAAAGGATATTAAGTGGGGGGCAATACTGCTTCAGTATCTGTCTATATTTCTGAGATGAGGTATTACATTGTTCGGACTATCGTCCTCAACTTGCCATATTTATCACAAAGTTTCGGCACTTGTACGCTCTGGCCTTCTTCAGTATCTGTCAATATTTCTGAGATGAGGTATTATGTACACTATTTACATTGTTCGTACTATAGTCCTCATCATTGTCGCGATATTTATTATAACGATTCGGCCGTTGTACACTCCGGCCTTCTACAGTATCTGTCTATATTTCTGAGATGAGGTATTATGTACAATATTTATATTGTTCGGACTACTGTCCTCATCTTGGTCGCCATATTTATTATAACGTTTCGACCGTTGTATGCTCCGGCCTTCTTCAGTATTTGTCTATATTTCTTAGATGAGGTATTATGTACACTATTTACATTATTCGGACTATCGTCCTCATTTCTGTTGCCATATTTATCACAACATTTCGGCCGTTGTACGTCCCGGCCTTCTTCAGGTGGTTGGAATGTCGTACTGAACCCTTTATTTCGCTCGCTGGGGTAGATTGTTCTAGTTCCACGTACCATGTCTAATAGATGTCAGTTATCAGTTATCTCTTGGTAATTCCTCTCTCTAAGTTCTCCACCGCCTTAACCAGGTATTGAAGTCACAGTCTTTGCGTCCGGTCACTGGATCTAACTCCTTTATCTACTGTGCCATGTGTCCTTAAGGCGATGGAGAACTTGGAGAGGGGAATTAACTTGAGATAACTGACATCCATGAGACATGGCACGTGGAACTAGAATAGTCTACCCCAGCGAGCGAAATAAACGACATTCTAAACACCTGAAGAAGGCCGGAACGTACAACGGCCGAAAGGTTGGGATAAATACGGCAACAAAGATGAGGACGGTAATCCGAACAATGTAAATAGAGAAAATACTGCTTAGTGGTAAACGGAATCTAATGTTGTGAAGAGCCATGATCACGTGCGTACTGAACGGACACTGAACATAAAATAAGGTCTACTCTAACTTCTTCGGTCTGGGTTGGAGAAATCCTAAATTATTTGCGATGTTTACAGATCAATTTCTGCATTTTACTAATTAGACGAATCCATGCTGCTTGCACTATTCTTGGTGAATTCGTTTGTGTCATCTTTTGTAGTCTTTCTGGGTCAACATTCGACATTCAGTAATTATATCATTCGCATTACTTTCTATGCATTTTTTGCATTCAAGTTTTTGAAATATTTATTTTGGCGTAGTTTTCCTCTGAGGAACATGCTTTGTTCTCTCTTTAAATTTCCTCTTCATAGACCTGTCCAGGATATTTCATTAGCGATTTATTCTGTCTTGGCTTGCCATTTTTACAAAAGATGTCTAGTGTTATCGCTGGAGAATCTCATTCGTCC
This sequence comes from Acanthosepion esculentum, assembly GCA_964036315.1. Classification (NCBI taxonomy): domain Eukaryota; kingdom Metazoa; phylum Mollusca; class Cephalopoda; order Sepiida; family Sepiidae; genus Acanthosepion; species Acanthosepion esculentum. The sequence goes on from OZ038487.1 coordinate 26,039,451, forward strand.
TGGATATGACGATAAACTACATCCGTGTCCTGGATGTGACGATAAACTACATCCGTGTCCTGGATATGACGATAAACTACATCCGTGTCCTGGATATGACGATAAACTACATCCGTGTCCTGGATGTGACGATAAACTACATCCCCGTACTGGCTAAGACGATAAACTACGTCCAGAAGCAAGGCCTCTGAACAGGAGGTTTTGAGGAGCGTGGAACCACGTCTTAATTGCTGGCGTTCCCGGTTCCACCCTGACTCGGGGTGGTAGCACCTGTTAGGGTCCCAGCTATGGGCAAATACTTGACACCCAAACTTGTGTAAAAATAGTTTTTAATACCAGAAATACTTTGTAAAAAACAAAAAAATTATTACGAGCAATAATTTTTTAAGGAAAAATTATTATCGGCAATACTTAAAAAAACACACCTGTAATACAAACAGCTACACATTCTTAAGAAGTTAGATTGTACTAAAACATATGAGTAATTGAAAAATGGCTCAAAGATATATATATATCTACATACAAACCTTTTTTCTAACCTATCGCTATGAATCTATTTCAAAAATTTTGTTGGCATTAAATGACCCACTGAGGTTGATATGCAAGAAAACAAAATAACCAACCAACCAACCAATATTTCATTATTTCATTGTTTTCTATTTTAGCCTTAGTTACATTATTATAGAAATTGTCTTCGGGTCGCCATATAGAGATTCATTTTCTCTTTTCAAATGTTCTCTTCGCAACCATTCACTATCTGATCACTAATCCTTTTTATTTCTTAAAACGTATACAGATATAGTTTGGGTTCTCTTTTGTTTAATCGCAGCTTTCTCTTTCACTTGATTATCTGTAGATTCAGGCCGTCATAGCCCTTCATAACTCAGCATAGTGTAATCCTGTGGTAGCCCGAAGTAACACAATTCCCCATGTATAATACGCATTTGTTTTAAATGATAAGCAAAATTATGGGTGCGTATTGTGCACGGCTACAAAAAAATCTTTAAAAATTGCCGTTTCATAGGTGGATTTCTGTTGCGAAATGACTACTCACCACAAACATACGACAATTTGACGCTAACATTCGGCGATTGCGACCCCATAAGGATGTCAAATACATCATATGTACCTAACAATACATACATATGTAAAATAAGAATTATCATAAAACTAAATTAGAATAATATTATTCTATGTCTAAAACCATTTTTTAATATCAATAAGGGAATGATTGCTGTAATGAAATTGGAGAGGTAGAATTTATAGGGTTTGATTACCCAACGATGCGTGCGTAGAAGCCTTTTCCAACACTTTCAGCACATTTTAGAGCTGTGTTTTATGGATGGAGGCGTATTATACATGGGGAATTTCGGTAATATAACTAGAAATGCTGACAGATTATCTTCACTTGCTTTCTTTATAGAGCGTGTAGTCATCCGTTGGATGTAAGGCCTGATGTATAGCTATTATTTTTCTCTTTCTTTGCTTTAATCTTTTCAGTCCTCTGACTGTCCAGCTTAAGAAGGGTCCCAAGTACATCTCTTCGTTCTCGTCTGGTTCTTCTCCATAAATATATTTTCATTCGAAATCGTTGGTCTGTTCTCATAAATTCTTTCTTTCTGGCCTCTTCATATTGGTTAGTTTCTTAGTTTTTTTTTTTTTTTTCTTAATCTCATTCCTACTGATTTAATATATTCTTTTCTCTTCGGTTTCCTACTGGAGTTGCTTGATCGTTTTTCTTTTTAATTTTTCGTTTCTTCCTTCGAGCCTCCGTCTTTGTTTTCGTAGTCAATCTTTCTTTTAAATTAACGATTTCAATTTTCTTTGCTACGAAGTTAAATTGCCTGGTTTTCAAACCACTCTTTCTTTCATCCATTCATTCTTTCTTTTTTTCTTTCATTAATTCTTCCTTTCTTTCATTCTTTCTTTCTTACTTTATTCAATGCTCTATTTGTTTTCTTTATTCTTTCCTTTATAAATTCACTTCGCTTTTCTTCTTTTCCCTTATAATGTTTTCCTCTTTCTTTCTTTCTTTCTTTCTTTTTTTCTTTCTACACTTTAGTTGTTTTGGACTTTCCATTTGTCAATTTCACGTACATTTTTTCATTCATTCTTTTTTCTTCAAATCATTATTCTCAGGCTTTCCTTTCTTCACCAAGAAAACTTCATTGACCTTCTTTCTTTCCTTCTTCCTAGACGTTTGCTTTCTCCTTCAAAAAAACTCTAAACATTTACTACAGCCTTTCATTCTATCTAGTTCGCTTTTCTTTCCTTCTTTCTTCATTAATTTGTTTATTTTGTAGGCTTTCGTTTCTTTCTCAACAAACTGTTTAAACTGTTCTTTCAGGTTTTCTTGCCCATTCTTCTTTCTTTCTTTCTTTTAGGTTTTCTTTACTTTCTTCTTTCTTTATGGTTTTCTTACCCTTGTTTCTTTCTTCCTTTCTTTCTTACCATTTCTTCTTTCCTTCTTTCTTTCTTCCAGGTTTTCTTAGCCTTTCTTTCTTTCCCTTTTCTTGTCCTTTCTTTCTTTCTATTTCTTTTTTCACGTTTTCTTGTTATTTAATTTTTTTTTCTTTCTTTCTCTATTTTCTCTTGTTATCTTTCATGTTCGCTGAATTCTTCTTCTTTCTCTCTTTAAGTTTTTCTTGCCCTTTCTTTCTTTCTTTATTTATTTATTTCAGGCATGTTTACTTACCCTTTCTTTCTTTCATTCTTTCAGGTTTTCTGGCCATTTATTCTTTCTTTTTGCTTCTTTCTGTCTTTCAGGTTTTCGTGATATCGCTTCTTTCTTTTTTAATTCTTTTCAGGTTTTCTGCCTTTTCTTCTTTCTTTCTTTCTTTCTTTGTTTCTTTGTTTGTTTCTTTCTTTTGTAGGCTTTCGTTGCTTCCTCTACAAATATAAACTTTTTTTATTTTTTATTAGTTTTGTTGTCTTTTCTTTCTTTCTGTATTCATTTATAGGTTTTTGTTTCTATACCAAGTTTTCCATATTTCCTTTATCTCCATCAATCTTGCTTTCTCGTTTTAATTTTTTTCTTTCTGTGCTTTCGTTTCTTGTTCGACAAATTCATTCTTTTATTCGTTTGTTTCTCTTCAAAATGTATAAGTCTTCATTCTTTCTTTTCCCGCTTCTTTTCTTTTCTTTTCTTTTCTGCCTTCGGTCTTGCCTCGTTCACATGTTACGACTTTCATTCATTTGGAAAAAAAATCTTCTGCATTATGTGAATAAAAATAAAAGGATTTCAATTCCGCATGTTCTTCAGACTACTATCCTCATCCAGTAGAATCCCTCATATCCGGAATCTCTCATATCCGGAATCCCTCATATCCGGAATCCCTCATACCCGGAATCCCGCACATCCGGACATGATTTTGATGTGTATATTTGAACTATTTGGATGATATATAACTAATTTGAAATTTCTGTTTTCCAGGAAATTTAATTCGATAATTATGTTTATTTCACCCTAATGGCTTGTATTCGTGCAAAAGATGATAGGAATGAGAGGAAAGGATGTCGACGAGACACATCTGCAGCAAGATAGCGACAAGATGCATGATTGTGATGAAACATGGACTGAAATTGAAAATGGTATTGAAAAAGTTGTCAGTTTTATGGAAAGAAAGCCAGCATTCAGCTATGAAGATTGCAATAATGCACGCAGAGTTAAAAAGTGTTTTTCGTTTAAAAAATTTCAAGAACAAAAGCAAAACGAAATGCTGAAAAAGTTGAGAATGATATTAGAAGAGAAAGAATCATCATGCAACTGCGATTAAAAAATCCTCGTTACATTATTTGTTTTGCATACGTGGGATACTTAATCTAATGAATATTCATTAACATTACATAATTTTTTTCTTTTTCTTTAAATCAATTCCATTAGCTTAATTTGTTTACTATAAAACATTGAAAATAAATGTTAAACCTGATTTCAGTTCTTTTATTTTAATCTAAATATAACCTCTCTTATCCGGACTTTGTAAGCAATTCCTCATATCCGGAAAACGTTCTTAGTCCGGTTGTCAGGGATTCTACTATCATACGTCATTTTTTTTCCCGAACATTTTGGTTGCCGCATTTTTCGGCCTACTTCAGCAGATTCGCTTGCTTTTGAATTGGCCTTTTCATCAGATACATTCAGCTTCATGAAGACAGTTGCAATTCAGCCGACAGATTAAAATGCTACAGGAATAAACAGAACTATACGAAGAAACTTAGTCTTAGATGAATATAATCGGGATCCAGGAAAACTGTCCTCCAAGTTGAAAGGAACTATTTGGAAGTAGGAAACTCTTTCTCACGTAAGGAATCAGACCGACGCCTTTATATTCAATTCTAATCTCCAGGTGGATAAGCCTATACAGGCGTTTTCTTTTGTCAGCATTGGATGGAACATGTAGGTGGGCTTTTAGGAGGGACTGCTCCGACGCTTATTGAGCGAAAGTTTTGATGGAATATAAAAAAGAACTAAATCCTTCTGGACATAATAGAATTATATTTGTAAATTAATGTTCTTCGGTGAAGTGTGTGGGAAAGACAAAATTGATTTTCATCTTACTATCTTTTATATGGAACTCACGGTGAATAGATCATAAAATGGAATTGTCAAGCCGAGTTCAAATACCGGCTAAGACAAAAAATTTATTCGCTTGGAACTGATGCCTTGAGAAATGGATGAATCCTTCTTTTCTCCAGCCATCAGCGATATATATACAGAAGGGCAAATTGTGATTTCTAGCCTTGGTTGGTTACCAGTTTAGAAGTAATGAAAGAACAACCAGGCTAATGCATTGTTTAAAAAAATAAAATAATGCTGTGATCATCTAAGTCCTAAATAGATTTATCATAAGGGATAAAAATAAAAATTATTCAAGTAATATGAATTTCTATCCTGAAATTTTTATCTATCATGAAAGTATTTTCCGCCTTGTTACTTTTCTGTCAACTATAATCTTCAAAAAGGTAAGTGCAAATTGCGTCCATTCCTCTCAGTAACGTTTTCGTAATTTCTTTCATTCTTGGTAGATCCCTTGTGTATTTTTCGCCTGTCGAACAGATATCGGGTTGTATGAGTATGTAGTACGTATTTTTATAATATTATATTAAAATTCTGCTTGAGAATTACAATGGTTTATTCAGATATATGTTCTACTGTTTAACCAGTAGTTGGGAGAGAAAACGTGTATCTTTTGAGTATTTAAGTGTTGTTAGGTACATATGATTGTATTTGACATACTTATGGGGTGGCAATCGCCGAATATTAGTGTCAAATTGTCGTATGTTTGTGTTGAGTAGTCATTTCTCAACTGAAATCAACCAATGAAACGGCAAGTTTTAAAGATTTTTTTTGTAGCTGCGCATAATACGCACCCCTAATTCTGCTTATTGTTTTTTAGAAAAGAATGTGTATTATACATGGGGAATTACGGTAATGCGACATGGCTGTAAATGCGGACGTGGTTTCGCGGCTATGAGCAAAGAAAGAAAAAGGCAAGAAAACCTGAAAGAAAGAAAGAAAGAAAGACAGAAAGAAAGAAAGTGAAATTGTCGTGGAGAGTTCAAATTTCAGTCGGGTTGTTGTATTTAGTTTCGCACAAATTCCATTGGGATGTTCTGAACCTATTCTCCCGACACTGATGAACCAGCATCGAGTCGAGGCGAAGAACACCACAAATGACTTAGGTTTATGCTTAGCTGAGCCTCCCCGTAAAAACTTACTTGACTACGGAATCCAACAGCAGCGTGGAGAGTCCGTATCCATTCGATCCCACGCGGTTGTCAACAGGATTGCCACGTGCACAAGAAGGAGGGTTTGGGAATTGTGCGAACGACTTGGGGTGAATCAGTCGACATGTTTGAACGAGTATTGCGAAGAACCTTTTTTACTGGTATGCTCACTCACAATAACAGATGTTCACCACAAGTTGGAACATCGGTTAATAAAACGATCATGGCGGGTAT
>OZ038487.1:26047911-26050411 GCA_964036315.1 Acanthosepion esculentum
TTTTATTTTGTTTTTGTTTTTGTTATTCTGTCGACGTCAGACGTTTCGGTCAAATAGACCTTCTTCGGGACATGGTTATTGGAGACATATTTATATTAGATTTAAGTTTGATGGAGAGAAGATATATACAGGACTGGTCAGAAACAGAAAAACTGAAATTCTAAAGTCAAGTATTCTTTCTTAGAGTCGGATATGCTGGCGTCGCGTGGGCGGCAACTACGAAGACCTGCGCACAGGGAAAAGATTGTGTCCTAAGTGGAAGGTGAGGGGGACTATTTAAAACTATAGCTTATCGGTACGTTTGTCACGCATTAATCTTGCCACAGAGCTCGCGATCTGAAAGAAACCAGGTCTATTATTTACTGTGTGTGTAGGTGTGTGTGTATGTGCGTGTGAGTGTTTGTGTGAGTGAGCGTATATATATATATATGTGCACACACACATACGTATATTTAAAATTTCATATGCAACTAATAAATATATATATATATATATGAGAATATATATATGTATACATAGATAGGTGAGCATATATATATATATATATATATATATATATATATATATATATATATATATATATATATATATACATATATATATATGCTCACCTATCTATATATATGGGTGTGTAAAATTTCAGATATAAGTAAGTGCATACTTATAGGAAAATATGGGTAATAAATTTTTGTCTTTACACACACACATATATATATATGTATATATATATATATTTATATGTATATGTGAGCATATATACGTGTGTATGTGTGCACGTATATATATATGTAAAATTTCCGATGTAGCTAAACTATATACCTGTAAAAGGACTATATGTGTAATACATATATATATATATATACATATATATGATAGAAAAACGGCGATGCTGGTAGCAATCTTGTTTAGTAAATAACTTGTTCATTGGCTGAATTAAAACAAGCAATTTCTGATAAATTTAAGAAATTTATGTAGATGCAATCTATAGTATTGAGAAAATGAGTATGGATAGATAACATGATTTATTCTTTCAAACATAAGAATATATATATATATATATATATATATATATATATATATATATATATATATATATATATATATTTATTTATTCATATATGATGAAGAAAATTTCATCCTAATGCGAAAAATCTAATTAAAATTTAATTAAATTTGCCGGTATTTAGTGTGTTGAAAGACATTACTCATTCCCGTTTTTTTTGCTTAAATACTATACTATATTCTCTGAAATCAGCCAAACGATTTTCTGTTATTGAATAGAATTTCTATCTAATCTTTTTTTAATTTTTTTTTCTAAGTATCTTGAGCAACTCGTGTAAACGTCGAGGTGAGAGTATTCTTTGACTTTAAAAATAGCGATTTCGAACTTTCCATTCTGTCTATAAAACATGGTTTATAATTATTAGTAATTTGCATTTTTTTAGGTCCCCTTCCATCAAAGGGGAGGGTAAGTATATTTAATCATTTGTTTTTAAATTTTTGTTTTAATTTAATTTTTTTTAATTCAGAATTTCTGGATCCAGTCAAATGCTTCGTCTGTTAACGTATATAATTGTCATTTAATACTTATTTGTTTTAAGATCAATATAAACTTGTGTACAGTTGAGATAAGTGTTTTCTTTGAATACATAACAAATCCATGAAACAATTCAGTGAATATTCTTATTACATTTGAATTAGTTTGAATATTTCGTTTCTTTTACTTCGATAGTAATGAGAACTTATACAAAGTCATAACTTAATGCATTCAATTTTCTGTAAGACGTGTTTGTAGTCTTCTATTTGTACAGGCAAATTTGTTATAATTGAAAATAAAACGTTTGAAACATTTTTTACGAGGGATGATATTCAAAATAAACAACATCGTTCAAACGAGAACAATTTGGCACTAGACTGATCAATACCATTTTAGGGCAGAAACACACACGCCCCACTGACTCTGTCTTTCTCTTTCTGTCTGTCTGTCTGTCTGTCTGTCTCTCTCTATCTCTGCCTATATATATATATATATATATATATATATATATATATATATATATATATATATATATATATATATGTATATATATATATATACGCACAATACGAAAAAAACTAAGAATATATTTTTAGAATAAACTACATGTGAGGCATTTATACTTCATGTTTTTAAAACGTTTAAAAAATATCCACAATAGTTTTAATATATATATATTTTAAAAAATATATATATATATATATATATACATATATATATATATATATATATATATATATATATATATATATATATATATATATGGTGAGGCAGAAAATAAGCTCCACATATACCTCCCACAAAATGGTAAGACGTTTGTGGTAATGGTGTCTTCATGTAGCTAATGTATTACCATTACGTGGGAGGTATTTCTGCCGCATTCCATACACACACGCACATACACACAGGAACCCCCCCACAGAAACTCACACACGCACACACACACACACAAACACACACACA
>OZ038487.1:26055411-26065411 GCA_964036315.1 Acanthosepion esculentum
AAAATAATTCTGTTCTTTGTTTTTTACAACAGTTAAAAGTAAATACAAAAAAAATGTTAACATAAAAGAAAAACAAGTAAATAATAAGCAGTGTACTGACGAACTGATTTCCCCTATTTACGACTGAGTTGGGCACCTCGAGGCGGTTTAGTGGTTTGCAAGGTAGTCACGCTAGACCAGTTACCACTGAGTAGTGTGTTCGATTCTCACTGGATGCCCCATTACTTTCGGCCTTGTGCCACATCTAAGCTACGCTTAGATAAACCACTACGACTGAGTATTTCAATCTTATGGTAACGTGTTCTATATTTGCTTCGGGCAATAGCTTTCGTTGTCGTAACAGTTACATATACAGAGGAACCTCGGTTCTCGAACGTCTCACATGTCGAACAAATCGGTTTTGGAACAGAAAATTCGAGATGAAAATGCCTCGGTTATCGAACAAAATTTCGGTTCTCGAACAACATTGCCGAACCGAGTTAATCCGAACGGAATCATTTCTTAGTCGACCGCCATGTTGTATACAATAGTGTGTTGTCTTGAGCTTTTCTTTCGAGTCAGTTGCATCAGCCACCGCAAGGAAAGTTGGTTCTCTGTGCCGAGCCAGGAAATTTTTCTCCCCGGAATCGATCCTCCAAGTCTATAAATCGACCATTCGCCCTTGCATGGAGTATTGCTGCCATATATGGTCTGGGGCCCCTGCTATTTTCCTCAGCGTTCTTGATAAGATCCAGAGACGGATAGGCAACGTGATTGGCCCTGATCTATCATCTCGTCTGCAGTCGCTCTCTCACAGACGTGATGTTGCCTCGCTCTGCCTTTTTTACAAGTACTTTCACGGTAATTGCTCCGAGGAGCTGCTTTCGCTTGTCCCTAGGCCTCGTGAATTTAAACGTCCCACGAGGCTGGCATCCCGCTCCCACCCCTACACCGTGGAAACTGTTAGATGTAGACGTCTCTTCTACTCCAATAGCTTCATCTCGCCTATCTCAAACTCCCTTCCCTATTACTGTTTCCCTGACAAATACAATCTCCAACGGTTTAAGTGTAGCGTCAATCGACATCTCCAGTTGCCTTGATCTATCCACTTCCCTTCTCCACATCCTTTCATTTTTCATTCCTATCTGCTCTCGCTCCAAATCTTCTGTAACCCCCTTGCCTTGATCGACTCACTGTATTTCTCTTTCTCCACATCCTCTCCTTTACCACTCCTATCTGCTCTTCCTCCAACCCTTCTGTAACCCCTTGCGTGATAGTGGCCTCCAGCCTTGCTTGGGGTGATACGCTTAAAAAAAAACAAAAAACATTTCCACACAGATGAATAAGTGACTTAAGACAACAGAGAAAGAAAGTGAAGTGAGCTGCTATGTAAGATAATTTCTCTTATATGGCAGTGAATGCTGGGCATTTTCCTCACAAATGGAGAGGAGACTTAAAGCAAGAGAAACAAAGTGAGGTGAGCTGCTATGTAAGATCAGTCCTCTTATATGGCAGTGAATGTTCGACAATTTCTTCACAGATGAAGAGGAGATTTAAATCAAGATAAAGAAAGAAAAGAGTGCAGAACTGCTATGCAATATAATTCCTCTTATATAGCAGTGAATGGTCGTCAATTTCCGTACAGATGAAGAGGTGACTTAAGACAAAAGAGATGAGATGTGCTTCTGCAAAAGAATGCTGAAAGTACCATGGACGGGGCATGTGACCCACGAAGAAATATTCAAGAAAGAAAAACAGTTATACTTAGAATTAGAAATAGTATGAATTTCTGTGACACATAGTGATTAAAGAGTACTTGGAGAATTTGACATGCACAAGACATATTGAAAACAATAGGGAGAGACACACAGGTTTTAACCTACTTAAAAAGCTTATGTAAATAAATAGAAGAATGGGAGAAATGTGATATCCATTTATAGTTGTTACTCTTGCTGAAAGCGCTCAAGTGATATGGTTATTTGGTACGGATTTTGCTTTGTGTATACCTATCGCTAATCCACAAGATTCGAAAAAGAATAGTCGTTGCTAAGACCTACGTCTCACAAACAATGTCGAACAAATCAGTTTTTGAACAGAAAATTCAAGATGAAAATACCTCGGTTATCGAACAAAATTTCGGTTCTCGAACAACATTGCCGAACCGAGTTAATCCGAACGGAGTCATTTCTGAGTCGAGCGTATATATTCGTATGTTATTCCGTGCTTTTCTTCTCCAATTTTATTTTACTGTGACTTTTTTCTAATATATATATATATATATATATATATATATATATATATATATATATATATATATATATATATATATTATTACCAGTAATACATTTTTCAAAAAGTAAAGATATTACCAGCTATACATTTTTGAAAAAAAATATTACCAGCAATAAAAATTTTGTCGGCATTAAATAACCCATTGAGGTTGATATACCGTAAAACAAACCAAACCATACCAAGTCAATAGATAGATAGATAGATAGATAGATAGATAGATAGATAGATAGATAGATAGATATGCCGTAAAACAAACCAAATCAAATCAGAACCTTATCTGTATCTCGAGATTATTATTAATACGGCTCTTACTTTGTTTTTTCAAAATGATATGGCGTCCCAAAATATCACTGATGCCCCTCCATACTTCACTGTTGGAAGAAGGCAGTCAAGGTTGTATGCTTCTTTGGGCTGCCTCCGAACGTAAACTCGCACCGAAGTTGGAAAATGAGAAAAAAACTGGACTCGTCTGAGAATATAACTTGCTTCCATTGGTCTGCAGACCAGGCATTGTGATCTCTGCACCACTTCAACCTCTTCTGAATGTTGCGAGTGGAGAGAAGATCTTTTCTCACGGCAGCTCTTCCATGATATGCAGCCTTATGGAACTCACGACGAACATTTTTAGTAGAAACTGGACTATTCAGATGATTATTCAACTCATCAGTTACTTTGGCCGCAGTAGTCCGATGATTTTTTGCCACATTGCGTTTCAGTGCAAGTCGGTCCCTGTCAGTAAGTCTGCAAGTCTGGGCCAAATTGCTACGGTTGCTAGAGGTTTCTCGAATTGGGTCATAGTTCTTGATATGGTAGCTCTCGAAAAACCAAACAGTTCAGCAACCTTAGTGATCGAGGCTCTTGCCATGAGATCTCCAACAATTTGCCCTTTTTGGAACTCAGAGAGGTCACGCATTTAGCTTAAATTTTACTAAATTCTAAAAATAAATAAAAGACAAAGACAGTAAATGAGATAAATAAACGTATTTACAATAGATATAACCTGCAATTACGAAGTTTTAGTTAAAGTTCTTAATATAATAGGTCTTTGAAATATAGGAGTGGAATTTGAACCTGTTCCAATTATTTTGTCCAACGCCTGTATATATATATGTATATATATGTATGTATATATATATATATATGTATATATATATATATATATATATATATATATATATATATATATATATATATATATATATATATATGTGTGTGTGTGTGTGTGTGTGTGTGTGTGTGTGTGTATATATATATATATATATATATATATATACATATATTGTGTGCATGTGTGTTTTCATAAGGCCAACACCAAAATATTAAAGTGCATAAAAATTACGTAGAAATAAATTAAACCTCAAATTAAAGTTCTATTTTTTAGGTATACATTAGGTGATAGTAAGCTTCTCTAATACACTAACACTATCTGGTACCACCGTATTCTAGCAATTTTCAGCCGCACTATTTCGGACTTCCTGCTTCTTCAGTTATTTCTATATCCGTTTCGAAAACGTTCCTAGTGCTCCAACAATGATTGGCACAACTCTCACCTTCACGTTATAATTTTACTTTATTTTGGCTGTAGATGATATCGTTCAATAATCATGAGTCGTTACGATTCTTGTTGGGAAAAGATATGGTGGTGGGTAGCATTTCAAGCTGCATTCTTTACGGATTTGTTTTTTTCTTAATTTAGAGTTCTCTTTCTCTTATACTAGTTGCCAACTAAGGCATGAGAGCATCCTGTAGAGCCGGGTTCAAAACTATGATCCTTAGGCCATATAGGAGAATTTTCATTTAATTGACAGCAATTTTCTTAGTATATGGGATGTTCAAGTTAGGTCGATTTTCTGGGCAACTTCCATGTTGATGTTAACTGAGACACTGTTAGTAAAATTGTCCATTCCTTTTCTCACGAGGCCCAGAGCACCGATTATTATCGGTACAGTCTCAATCTTCATTCTCCACATCCTGTTAATCTCGATCTCAAGGTCCTTGTATTTGGACAATTTCTCGATAATTTTGATGAAGCTGTTCCTCTCAGAAATTACTGTTATGTCAACATGCATACACTTCCTTCATTATTATTATTTTTTTTATTTCCTTTGATATCTGGCGTTTACACATTTCTTTCCGGGTCCCGCCCAGGGACCTAAGGTTAGAAATGGCATCATGACACTTTCCACTGCAAAAAAAAAAAAAAAAAATAATAATAATAATTACATAGATAAAGCCCTTCGTAAAGTGTGGGCTGTACTTTGTCAGAACAATTTTTTGTATCTCTTTGAGGCATGGACTTCCAGGGATCCTTTCAATCAGCCTACTGGAATCTTTTCCAACCAGTCCAAGGGCTCCAACTACAACAGGAATTGTTGATGTTCCCATGTGCCACATTTTTGAGATTTCTATTTCAAGGTCCTTGTATTTTGACCAATTTTCGAATATCTTCAAAGATACATTGCAGTCTGCAGGCACTGCCATATCAATAAGGAGCCACGTTTTTTGTTTGTAGTCTTTAATAACAATGTCTGGGCGGTTTATTATTATTATTATTATTATTATTATTGTTATTATTATTATTATTATTATTATGTTTGTGTCACACATTGACGTAGTCAGTGGAAATTCTTTTCTTGAGGAATGGTGCCAACAAGATTCTTTATAACTCAAAAAGACTTTTCAGAGAATCCTCGCTGAGTTCATGATGGTAGTTTTCTGGTGGTCTATATTCATGGTCCCATTTTCAATTTTCCGTAAGCACTTCGTCAGGATTCCAGGTCGTGTTCTACGGGCACCCATTACTACAGGAATTGCTTCAACAGTCATGTCCCACAGCTTCTCCAGCTCCGCACACAGATCCGGCCATTTGTCAATACTTACATTTTTCTTTGGCGTCCATTCTTGTATCGTATGGAACAGCAAAATTAATAATTTGACGCTTGCTACTTTCATTATTATTATTATTATTATTATTATTATTATTATTATTATTATTATTATTGTTGTTGTTGTTGTTGTTGTTGTTATTGTTCTTATTGTTGTTGTTGTTTCATTTCCTTTGATTTCTGGTGTGTACACATTTCTTTCCGGGTCCCGCCCAGGGACCTAAGGTTAGAAATGGCATCATGACACTTTCCACTGCAAAAAAAAAAAAAAATAATTACATAGATAAAGCCCTTCGTAAAGTGTGGGCTGTACTTATCAGAATAATTTTTGTATCTCTTTGAGGCATGGACTTCCAGGGATCCCTTCAATTAGTCTACTGGAATCTTTTCCAACCAATCCTAGGGCTCCAACTACAACAGGAATTGTTGATGTTCCCATGTGCCACATTTTTGAGATTTCTATTTCAAGTTCCTTGTATTTTGACAGCTTTTCGAATATCTTCAAAGATACATTGCAGTCTGCAGGGACTGCCATATCAATAAGGAGGCACTTATTTTGTGAAATAATGAAACCTGATACAAGTTGATCAATGGTTTCTGGATATTTATCACAGAATCTTCATTTTGGGCTAACACAGTATTTTAGTATATGTGCTTGATAATTCCTAGTTAACAAGCATTGGTCCTGTGCAGCAATGATAAAACCTTCAGTTTCAACTTTCAACCCTGCACTACGTAGCCACTGATGGGTGATGTTTTTGTCTACGTCATCTTGTTTGGTACGGTCAGAGTATTGACCGTGGAGCGGTTTATCTTGACATTGTTTCTTTATCTGGTCGGTCGCATTTGTCTTTGCATTCTTTTTTAAGTATTTTGCAGCTTCAGCCGGTGTTCAGTGATGTATTTGCATTTCTGCGCCCATTTGAAACTCCATTTTGAATTTGTCGGCTTCCTTTACTACAGAGTAAAGACACTTACTACTTTCATTTATTATTATTATTATTATCATCATCATCATTATTATTATTATTATTATTATTATTATTATTATTATTATTATTATTATCTCTTCTTCCGCGCGTCTTTCGTTTTCAACCGGAGATCTCGTGTTAGGGAAGTTCTTCATCCAATCGTGCGACTTCAGATAGATAGATAGATAGATAGATAGCTGGAGAGAGACAGAGAGCATTTCCCAGAATATTTGCGATCCCAGCAACTCGGTTCTGAAGCGATGGGATATTAGACTTTATTCCTATTTTCTTCATGTAGGACTTTAAGTTCGCTGTTATAGACCGCAATGTCCCAATGATAACCGGGACAATAGTGACCTGAGCGTCCAACATTATAGCAACTTAAATCCAGATGTCGGTGTATTATTATTATTATTATTATTATTATTATTATTATTATTATTATTATTATTTGCATTCTCGCCCAACTAGATTTTAGTGAAATAAAAGTGACAGAAATTTCAAAATTGTAGTACTCACGGTATTTTTGCAAATTTTAGTAATATTGTCTTTTGAACGCTTTTACGAATTTCCAGTTATTTTAAGATTTTTATATTATAAGGCTTCCTCATTATCGAAACCTTTTTTTTTCTCTCGGTTTTTTACTTGCCTTCATATTTGCTGTTTGATTGACTGAAACACCGACTGCCCAAATCTGATAAATGCTGTTTTTGTTTACGATGTGTGGATCTGGTCTTCAGGCTTGGATTGAGAGATTCAATGCAATTTCAGACTTCCTGATAATTCTATGTCTTTTATTCTTAAAGAGACATTTGGCTTTGGGCATATAATCTAGTTTCGCACAATCCTGTCTCGGTCGCTTGCACTGTTCCTAGCGGCTCACCCTTCCCAACCAATTTTGCCTATTTTTGCAATCCATCTGAACCAACTCGTATGTTACGAATCACCACTTCACCTAGATCAGCCTTTCGTGTGTCGTCATTATTATTATTATTATTACAGTGTAACCCTGATATAAGAGACCCGGATATAAGAGAAACCCGGATATAAGATAGATTTTCTCTGGTCCCAAATTAGAGCCTGTGTTAATGTATATATAATAGACCAAACGCGGATATAAGAGACTTCTTATACGGTCCCGACAACTCTCTTATATCCGGGTTACACTGTATTATCATTAGTCGTAGTAGTAGTATTTATTTATCTTTCATTCCTTTCTTCATGAAGAAGAAGAAGAAGAAGAAGAAGAAGAAGAAGAAGAAGAAGAAGAAGAAGAAGAAGAAGAAAAACAAAAAGAAGAAGAAGAAGAAGAAGAAGAAGAAGAAGAAGAAGAAGAAGAAGAAGAAGAAGAAGAAGAAGAAGAAGAAGAAGAAGAAGAAGAAGAAGAACGATTAGTAGTAGTTGAGGTAGTAATATTCTATACCGATCATTCTTGTTTTCTTGTTCTTTCTTTTCTTCTTCGGGTCCTTCTTGTTCCTCTTGTTCTTGTTCTTTTTCTTCTTCTCATTATTATTATTATAATTGTTTGTGGTAATAGTAGTGTTATGCAGGCATTTTTCTTTCTTTTCTTCTTCTTCCTTGACTTATCAGTATTATTCATAGTTTATTAAGAGCTAAAAAAGGTAGGAAATTGTGGAGAGCCATGATCACTCAGTTCCTAAAGGGATACGGCACATCGAAGACGCAAAAGTACAATAATTATAGTTATATTTTACACCCATCTTTCTTCTTCTTCTTCTTCTTCTTCTTCTTCTTCTTCTTCTTCTTCTTCTTCTTCTTCTTCTTCTTCTTCATCATCATCATCATCATATCATTATTATTATTATTATTATTATTATTATTATTATTATTATTATTATTGCGGTTACAAATTTACTCTCACTGTCTAAAAATGACGGCGAATTTTAACACTGATGTTACCTTATTAGGCGGCACATGTAAAATTTCTATCCATTTATTAGTGGGCCAAAATAATAAAATGCGCGAGCTAAAAATCAGCTGAAATAAACATATTTTAGCATTTTATATCAAGTTTATAATCCGACTACGTCGTCCGAAGAGTCGACTACACAGAAATAGGCAATTCACTTATCTCAATATGGTGGGTTATTTTAGTGACGGAGAAAAGTGCTACCAGTACACATGCGCTACCACCCTCTCACCTCCCTCCCCTATCTCTTTTTCTCTCTCTCTCTCTCTCTCTGTCTCTCTTCATATTCATATATATATATATATATATATATATATATATATATATATATATATATATATATATATGGTATATATATATATATATATATATATATATATATATATATAGTAATAATAACTCAATATGTTTGTATGTATTTATATATGTATCTATTATATATATATATATATATATATATATTATATATGTAGATACATACATGCATACATACATATTGAGTTATTATATTATTAGTAATAATAACTCAATATGTTTGTATGTATTTATATATGTATCTATTATATATATATATATATATATATATATATATATATATATTATATATGTAGATACATACATGCATACATACATACATATTGAGTTATTATTATTATTATTATTATTATAAGCCATTTAATATTTCACTTCTATGACGTTTCCTTTTGTCATTATCGTAAATCTTGCCTTTTATTTTCTTCATTAAAATAATTACTTTTTTGTCTTTACCGCTCCATAATCATTTGTAAATGATAATAATAATAATAATAATAATAATAATAATAATAATAATAATAATAATAATAATAATAATAATAACTCATAGATTAAATGGATTAAATATAAATACGAAATAAAAAAAGGTACTTTGACAGTCATCGGACATATCTAAGCGTATGTCGTATGGCATAAAACAATAAAGTATTATGAAAATCAGGGTAGTGCCCTTAATAACAGGTGCACTTTGAATCGTTACAGAGAAAATCAAGAATAACCAAGATTGGAGGAATTGGAGATCAGGAAGCCCGGATTTAACAATCGCCAATAAGAAATAAAAAGAGACTGATAAAATGTGATGAGGTAGCCAGGGAATCAATGAGTAAAGATGAAAGAAAGCAAATAACTAGGAATAAAACTTCTAGGACTTCGCTCGGGAGTGGAGAAAAGTCCAGAAGATGAAAGGTACATTCCTACCTATAATATCTCTCTCACTTTGGTTTTCAGACATCCGTATTGGTATTGGGTTCTGCTTGGATGCTGAGAAGGGTGTGTCGGGGATTTGAAGAATTTTGCTATCACTCAATCTTCATTGATAATTGCCAGACATCTTGGTTTTAACATGAAATAATAATAATAATAATAATAATAATACTAATAATAATAATAAAGTAAAAAAAAATACATGGACATTGTCAAGAATGTTATTCCAGTAGTTATCGGAGCACTGGAAACGGTTCTAAAGTGCCTAGTATCAGGAAATCAAAGTAAGAACCAGGAGTATCTAGACGACAGTATTCACGAATTCTGAAGAGATTTGCTGTCATTTCATCTTCAGAACAATCTCATAATTGTGCGTGAATAATAATAATAATAATAATAATAATAATAATAATAATAATAATAATAATAATAATAATAAATATCGATTTTTATTATGAATTTGCGATCAAATAATAGATGAATGATTTATAAAAAATATCTATGCCTACATAAAATAATAAAACACTGGTGATGCAAGACTTGCAAAACGGGTTTGAATAAAAATAAAAAAGCTCAATAAAAAATAACCCAACACACACAGGATTACCGGAAAGACACATTATCGCTAATTTTATTTAGTATATAAAGAAGAAATTGAAAAATATCACAAAAATTTACGATTTAAAAATAAAAATCATATATAT
>OZ038487.1:26067911-26072911 GCA_964036315.1 Acanthosepion esculentum
GACTCTACGAATATTTCATTTCTTCTTGCCCTGCTGACAGTTATCGTTGAATATCAGGAGAGACTCCGCCATATTGCCTTGGTTGGTAAACAATCTAAGAGAAGGAGAGTTCTTAATTCAAAATTTGAGATTTTCTCACAAACACTGTGAAAAAGTTCTCTGATTCCAGTTCTTCCTAAAAGTGCCGCTTCTTCTGCACAAGCATTCAACCACTAGAAGCAATTGATTTTTCAGGCTGTTCGCTTGTTCGGTCATAAGAATTAAGATAATTGGAACATCGTACGTAGAAATGTAAGAAGTAAAATACGATTTATAATTTTAAATATTACTATTTTTAATTTTTTTTCCTCGAATAACATGGATATATTTTAGATATATTATCCAACGGCAAGAATGTTATTCTTGATTTGATTTTGTTTTGGGGAAACATAGAAACTGAAGTTTTCTTATTTGCTTGAAAAGTAATGTAACTAATGATATTAGACAAAAAGAAAAAACTTATATATACTTTAGTGGCCTGACGATTGCATCTGACATGAAACAGACTGTCGCCTCTAAGTGTTGACGTCTATATTCAGTTTTATATTTACACTTTAGTTTATAATTATCCAAAATAAAATTTTATATATATATATATATATATATATATATATATATATATATATATATATTACTTCAAACGTTATTTTTAGTGGATACCCATATTTGAGTCGAGTATATATTTCGTCTACAGGACTGAGTTCTCGCAAATCTTAATAAAGAAAATGTGCCTAGTGAGTATCCACTATCCACTACCGGTCGAAATAATAAATATATATGATATTAATAATTGAAATGCATTAAATCTATTAGAAATATATCAATATATATATATATATATATATATATATATATATTTATATATATATATATATATTTATATATATATATATATATATATATAAATATGCATGTTTCATTAAAAACGACAGACAAGGTACTTCGATTGAGCTTTTGATTTAATTTTTCTTGCGTTCGAACAAGAGCTTTCTTTACAGGACAAAGAATGTGGAAGAACTGTCCAAATGTTTTATGTTTCCGAGCGCTTTCGGCTATGCCTTTAGCCATCATCAAGGATGATTCGATTTTTCAGCTTAATTGAGTGTGTGCATTATTTTTATGTCTTAGTGTGTCGTAGGGATGTTTTTAATTTTCGAATACGGTTAGCACATTTTGGCTTTGTTCGTAGTTAATATTGTTAAGAGTTGGCATTTTCTTTTTCATTATTAAAGCTTCCATTATTTTTAATCGTTTTGTATATATATATATATATATATATATATATATATATGATATTAGATTGTTCTCTTTTCTTGAAATCATGATGAACATTTTGTTTTAACTAATTTGCATTAAGGCGTAAAATTAATTGTTTTTATACCTGTAGGTATATATATATATATATATATATATATATATATATATATATATATATATTAAATAAAAACAGACCACTTAACATTGAGCTCACTGCATTTTACCCTCCTTGTGTCTACCCATACTGATTACCTAGTTTTTCATAAACTAAATATATATATATATATATATATATATATATATATATATATATATATATATATATATATATACACATACATATATATGTGTGTGCGTGTGTGCCCGCTCATGTCTATGTTTGTGTATTTTTTGGTGTGGTAATGCGTGTTTTTAAAACACACATACCCAAAAATTTCACAGCATTTAACGTGATAAATATTTTGGATAAAAAAGAAAAACAATCGTGCAAATAATTGTGTATTATTTGTTTGTAGATCGACTTTGAGACATACTTTAATTTTACGGTGAGACACGGAAAACTAAATCAATTGACAGATTTTGGCTCGCACGCCTGACATCGGCATTTTATTTATACATCATTTTTTTTCTCCAACCGTTCTTTCATATCAATTTTTAAAAATTTTGTTTCCGTATAAAATCCACAACATGTAAAACTGGAATTTGAGTTCATAAGAATAATCATATGCGACCTCTTTCTTTCCCCTCCCCATATACACTACAGTTCAAACGTTTGAAGCCACCCCTAGTAATTTTTAATTTGACCCAAAAGTAGTTGTTTGTAATTTAAATAAGAGAACATTATCATACAGAGTGTCTATAATTATTTCTATCGCAAATACAAATAAAGTTATAATTTCTTTTGAAGTGCACACGAACTTTATGGACACCCTGTATATATATATATATATATATATATATATATATATATATATATATATATATATATAGGGCGTCCATAAATTTCGTGTGCACTTTAAATAATTTATAACTTTATTTGTATTTGCGATAGAAATAATTTGTAAAAAGGATTAGAAAGAAGTAAATCTATATTTTTTTAAGTTTTATTGAAATTTTATTTAACTTTCCACATGTCCTCCATCATTAGCAATACAAAGGGTAATACGATTTTGCAGTTCACGGAAAACATTTGCCAACTGATTTATAGTAATGACTGAAATCACATTAGTTATTTTAGCTATACTTAAAACTAGGTACATTAAACTTTATAACATTTTTTTCAGACTGATTACTGCTGCACAAGTTTTTGGCATTTGTTGCAAAATTTTGCAAAGTATGTTTGAAAATGGATTTCATTCTTTTTTCAATGACTCTAAGAGCTCTTTTTCGGGGTTTTTTTTTTTACTCTTTTGCCGCGTTCGCCCCATGCACATTTTGAGGGTGGCTTCAAAACTTTGAACTGTAGTATATATCACGTTTAGCTGCATCAGCGCAAACCTATATAAAGCCTAATTCCATGTAATAAGCTCGTGTTACGCCAAACTTTAAATACATAAAAACTAACTCTTTTAAAAACCAGCGTTCATATTCTTGATTTTTAACTGGGTGCGAATCACTCTTGCGAAATACAAAACTATCTGGTTAAACACATTCTAAATAATCTCTATATTAGCTGCTTGCAAATTTTCCCAGAATCCTCTCTTATGCAAATGGCGGCTGAATAGGCAGCCCAAAACTTTTATTCTATTATTTTTTTTGTGAAAAAGTTGGATAATTTTGCACACACTTAGTAAATGATATGAATACAGAAAAGGATAAAATGAAAACAAATTGTAAGTAGGAAGATTGTGCAGCTCCGGCATATTTACATTTTTCTTAGTATCAAATAGGGCCAAATAAAGAAAATGTCGGTATTTCTATAAATACTTTCATGGTAATTGTTCAAATGATCTCTTCGCTATGGTACCTAGACTTTATGAATATAAGCGCGATATGATACTGGCGTCAAGATCTCAATAATTTAGAGTTAATCTGGCTCGATGTAGCCGTAAGTTCTATGCCAACAGTTTCTTCTTTTGCACTTCTCTTGTGGAAGTCCCTTCTGGCTCCATGCTTTCCAGACAACTTTAATTTGCAAAAATTAAAAATCAATGTCAATCGCTATTTACTGCCCTCCTGATTACTCTATGCTCTCTCTCTGATAATTATTAATGTTTCTGTTCCGAATTTTTCCAAACCATGTAAGCCTTATGTATTAGTGGCATTACTGCCTTGCTTCGGGCAATACTGATTAAAAGAAAAGAATAAAAGTGGATAGGATAACGTTTATCAGTAAAATGAGGAAGGCCTACCGGTTTTAAACATTCGTGTATTCATGATTCTCAGATTGAATACCAACCACTGGCACCGACAGGAAATAAGCAACTATCTGAAGCACCAAGCAAAACCATAGCTTATTTTATAAAAAAATACTGAACGTAACTTAGATGTGACACAAGGCCGTGAGTGTGGAGCACGTAGTGAGAGGATCGAAATCACTAACTAGTCTTAATTGATCTATTCAGATTAGCTTGCTAAACATTACGCTTTATCGAAATGTCATAACAGTGATATATTAAGCGTCGCTTAGGTGTGGCACAAGGGCTCACGTTTGGAGTACTCAGCAACTCAGCGAGAAAGGAAATCACTTCATAGTCATAATTCTTCTAGCGAGAAAAGTTTACTAACCATTACACCACAGTGATGTGACCAACAAAACACAGCTTAAAAGTGGCACAAGGACACAAATATGGAGCATCAATGACAATCGAACTCGTTTGTCAATAGTAATTCATCATCGAGACAAGCTAAAAGAAATAAAAGTAAGAAAGAAATCGAGAAAGAAAAGAAAGAAATAAAAGAAAGAAAGAAAGAACGAACGAACGAAAGAATGAAAAGTAAATAAGAAACGAAGAAAGAAAGAAAAACGCAAGAAAGAAACAACAAAAAGTAGGTAAGGATGGAAGAAAAAAGTAAGGAAGAAAGAGAAAACGAAAGAAAGAAAGAGAGCGAGAGAGAGAAAGAAAATAGGATGTGAGAAAGAAAGATTTTAAATATGGAAGTCCTGAAGGGTTGAGGTTATATATATTTATATATATCTATCTATCTATCTATCTATATATATATATATATATATATATATATATATATATATATATATATATATATGTGTGTGTGTGTGTGTGTGTGTGTGTGTGTGTGTGTGTGTGTGTGTGTGTGGGTGGGTGGGTGTTTGTGGGGACGTACATACGAGTGTATGCGTATGTATATTTCTATGTGTGAGCGCGTATGAAAAAACGAAAGAATCAAGTAAAGAGAAAGAAAGAAAGAAAGAAAGAAAGAAAGAAAGAAAGAAAGAAAGAAAGAAAGAAAGAAAAGTAAATAAGAAACGAAGAAAGAAAGAAAAACGCAAGAAAGAAACAAACAACAATAAGTCGTTAAGGATGGAAGAAAAAAGAAAAACGTAAGGAAGAAAGAGAAAAAGAAAGAAAGAAATAAAGAGAGAGAGAGAGAGGGAGACAAAGAAAGAAAAAGGAAGAAAGAAAGAAGAATGAAAGAAAAAAGTATTTAAGGAAGACAGAAAGAAAAACCTATGAAGAAAGAAAGAAAAAGTAAGTTAGAAAGAAAGAAGGTAAGAAAGAAAGAAAAAAGAAAGAAAAAAGAAA
>OZ038487.1:26077911-26092911 GCA_964036315.1 Acanthosepion esculentum
TTTGAAATGAGTTATCCTCCTCGCCATGACACCTCATTCGTATGCACCGAACTTCTTCCTTCCTTCTCCTATTCTCTTCCCTTTGCTCAAACGCATTCTTCAAGGCTTCACACCTGATTTTACATTCTCTCCTCATTTGATGAATTTTCCCTTTACCCTGGCCTCTTTACGCAGGTCTGCAATTTCGTGTAGAGAAAAATATGCGATTTATTTATTTTTTTGCCAACTGCTCCTATCAACATTTATACGGACTACTTTTTAGTATATGCTAACTATTTATGTAACCCATAAAATCACAGTTAAGATTCACAATTTAATTAACTAAGACCATTACATATACACAGCTTGCAAAGTGGGATAAAAATTTTTTAAAATTCTTTGATAGTATAAATAATTCAAAACAGGAGAGCCTCATATGACAGAAGGTTACTGTTAAAATGGTTATCATGCATAAAGTACAGACAACCCTCACATCTACGCCTACCCCCATCAACGTACTTCAGAATCAGTGGACAAAATCTGCAAGCAAAATAAAAAAAAAAAGTTATGCAGGAAAAAAAACAACAAAAAAAACATCCAAATCGTCAACGATGTATTTCAACATTTGCGGGCTTAGCGGAACGAGTCGTATAAATTCTCAATGTGACCGCTTGGCGGCGGCGGCGGCGGCGGCGGCGGCGGCGGCGGATGGCCTTTCAATTGTAAACAAAGACGAGAGTACAGTACTATACATTAGCGAATGCGTGAGAAAGTAACTGTGAGAAATCTATTATTTTTAATATAATGATTAATATATCTATTAAGTATATATTTATTTATGCCATATGTAGATGTTTACATTATTATCATAAATACTGGTAGTTACTATAGTGGTTTTATAACTAAAAAATAATCCCTTCCCATCTACGGACAATCGTCTTTAACGGACCTCCGTTGATGTGAGATTTGTCTATATGTGATATAAACGAAAAGGGAAGGAGTAGGAAATAAATATAACGAGGATAAAGGCCATAAATAACGAGCGATCCTTAAAGAGATTGTAGCGTTCAGGGAAGTATTCGCGCGAGAGTCAATTCAACAAGGTAGCTGTTCTTTTTTTTTAGAGTGAGGTTCGCCTAGTAAAATGCCTGGGGCCTACTCGAATTAGATGGTTACATTGAGTCACTTTATACGGGTAGGAGAAGATAATGGATAAGTCTAGATTTGAACAGGTTAAGATTGTAGTGTTCAGGGAAGTATTCGCTCGAGAGTCAATTCAACACGGTAGCTGTTCTTTTTTTTACAGTCAGATTGGCCTAGTAGAAGGCCTGGGGCCCACTCTAGTTAGGGGGTTACATTGAGACACTATATACGGGTAGGAGGAGAGGGCATCTCGAGGCGGTGTAATGGCTAGCCAGTTTGTCTCGCTAGAACAATTACGACTTAGTAGTAAATTCGATCCTCACCGGGTGCCACCTACTTTCTACGCTTGGAAAATTACTATACGAGTAGGTGGAGAAACTATATTTGAACAGGTTAATATTGTCGTGATCGAGGAAACATCCTCATTGGAGTCTGTTCTGCGGAGTAGTGGTTCTCAGGAAGAAGCTGTTCGAGTGGATATTACTTCTCACCGAAGGAATACTGGGGCAATAAGAGTGATTTGCTGCTGTGTAAGTGGCATGGAATGAGGTTCGTCCCAGTATTTTTCATGGAAGTAACGATAGAGTAGTGAGACGCCTGCCGCCTGTGAGAGAGTGGTTGGAGAGTAGGGACTAATTTGTCATCAACAAGGTTTCCGAGTCACTTTTGAACTTTATCGAGACTTGAAAGTGAGGACTGGGCAGCACCAGTAAAGATATGTCAATATTACTCAGTTCTTATCTGACTCTTGCAAAGGTAGAGAATAGTCTGAGGACCCAGGTTCTTCTTGCAGCGTTACTGGGATCCGATCGTCTTGATAAAAATCTAAGTGGAACATTATTTTTAACATTTGAACTCGGAGGAAAGGTTGGTGATCTCAATCTGTGGAAGTGGCAGGACATCTACTAGCTTTAAATGTCAGAATTGATAGGAGTAAAGAATAGCGCTCATTTGAACATTTGCTGTGGAAATAGCGATAGAGTACTGATAGGCTCGAGTGGTTTCCTCCGCGGAGGAAGAGGTTATAGAGTAGAGAATCTCTTTATGCTCACCAGACAGCGAAAACGGTTTTGAACGCTATCAAGGCTGGAAATGGTATAATCAGGTTTGGTTTGTTTTACGGCATATCAACCTCAATGGGTCATTTAATGCCGACAACTTTTTTTTTCCTGGTAATATTTTTTTTTGTCAAAAATCTATTTCTGTTAATATTTTTTCCTTAAAAATGTATAGCTGATAATATTATTTTTCAAAAATGTATAGCCGTTAACACTATTCTTTCAAAAAAAAAATGTATAGCTAGTAATATTTTTTTCAAAAACTTACAGCTGACAACATTATTTTTCAAAAACGTATTATCAGAGGCCTTCCTGTTGAACGTAGTTTATCGTCTTACCCAGGACGTGGATGTAGTTGATCGTCATACCCAGGACGCGGACCTAGTTTATAATCATACCCAGGACACGGATGTAGTTTATCGTCATACCTGGGACGATGATATAATCAGGATTGTCAAACATATGTATTGATAATTTTGCGTACTATTTGCTTTAATCTTAATTTTCTAGTTGCATTTTTACTGCAACGTCAATGAATTTGGGAAGACCAAAAACACATTTTTATACTCTCACTAATCTAGTCAACGTGATGGTGGTAGATTAAGACAAATGAGAGTGTGTGCACGCGTCTACATGTATGTATGTGTGTGTAAGTAAGTGTAAGTTTGTCAGACGGCACAGATGGCCGATCTGAAAAGCGTCAAAACAACCCCACCTGTTCTTTGTTGAGAAAATCGCTACATATATAAACGCTACAGCCTCGACACCGAAATAGAATGGCAATTGTGTATTTTTTTTCATTTCAACCTTTGGAAGTAAAGTCTGATGATCCGCGGTCCTTTAAAAGGGTTGTGGTGAAATAATTTATTACATGGAACCTTAAAATGGTCTGTTTTTATTTTTATTTAAATTATTAGCTCTGATTTACATTGAGCTCTCTGGATTTTATCCTCCTTGGGTCTACCCATACGGATTACCTAGTTTTTCGTAAACTATATATATATATATATATATATATATATATATATATGTGTGTGTGTGTGTATATATATATATATATATATATATATATATATATATGCTCGAATGCATGGATGCGTAACTGCGCCTAACTTCAGATTGTCTATATGGGTGTGTTTGTTTGAACTAAAATGTATACACGTGTATTCATGCGTGTCGTGGTATGTGAGAGTGTCATCCCAAACAAACACAGAATAAAATTCTCCACTAAACATAATCAAACACAAATAAGCATAAATTTTCCCCATTTTTTTTTTAAAAGAAAAAATAAACCGGTGTGTTTGGTGATTACAAAAGCGTGAGTCACAAACGAATATCCATACAACTGAATATTTTAGGTCTATCCCTAATAATGAGCACTTACTACTAAATACTGCGCATATAATACATATATATATATATATATATATATATATATATATATATATATATATATATATATATATATCTTGAACAATAAAAAATATTAAAAAATTAAAATCTCCAGACACACTGGGTTGTATATTAATATTCTTTCGTTTTTTATTATTATTTCATTTAGATTCCTCGACTAGTTTCGGCCAACATGGCCATCATCAGGAGAAAAAAAAATTTCTGCTTACTGGTAGCAGTGAACTGCAGAAATGAATGTCTTGATGGAGAAAAAAACAACTTTTGTCTGTAGTTTTCATTCGTTTTTTTAATTTTAACATGAATTTTGGTCAGTTCTAGTGTTGGTCAAACAGTCTCTTTTAAGTTATTTGAGATAATATATTTTATATAATATATGTTATTTATAATATAATGTTATTTGAGATAATAGATATTATATATATATATATATATATATATATATATATATATATATATAATGTGAATATATATATATAATATGTGTATGTATATAAATATAAATATATATATAATATATATATAAATATATGCAATTTTTTATATATATTATTCATATATTATATATGAATGGTACTTATTGGAAAGCGCTCAATATCAGTGATAGAGCTACCATATTTAGTTGGATTGATGTGAGTTTGTGACCCTGTGTTTCACGCTATTTGCGATCGTCAGACAAACTGATTCATTTTTAAATTCTGGATTTATATATGATTGTGTATATCGTTGTTTTTATGGTAGTGGGAGGAAAAATTGCCGTCGGAACACCATTCATACGTACGCAAATATACGTACACGCACGTTCATTCATTGACGTACTCAGATATACATACACGCACGCTCACTCGTTCGACCTGACACAAACATAAACATATATGAACAATGTGGGACTGTGCATATATGCTCATCCATGTGTCGTTGCGCACATACGTACGCATTTGGTCGCTGTATTCAATGTTGGATTGTGTAGCGAACATCTTTCGTCAGTTGCGGTGTCTTTTTGGAGTAACGTCCATCGCAGACAATAACCATAGGACAACTAATCGACAGTCGAGACAATAGTGTCTGGGCTTGATAAAAATCTGATGCCATCACGGATGACACAATATTTTGCAAGGCCAAAAGCATTTCATCATACATCACACATATTTCAAATGACCTAATCTGAGGAAGAAAGAGAAATCGATTAGATCCTGTCACTCTAGTGGGTCTAAAACTGGCCGTATGGTGAAAGAAGGGAATTTAAAGTAGTTGTTTCAATTAATTTGAAAAAGGGTGTACATAGAATATCAGCATTCTTTTCTTAGTTTTTAATGTTGTTGTTTTTTTTTCAAAATTCACAGACAAAGAATAAGTGTCCACTTTTAGTATATTTATACAATACTTTGATCTGGCTTTGTCATAATGAAGAGTAACTAGCCTGAAACCCAGTTTTTCCTCATCGGCAGGTGGTAAATCGAACTCTTTTTAAAGGAACCTACACTGTTTTCCATTTTGAAATCTTTTTTTTATATTATTATTATTGTAAACAAAAGCTTTACGAAAGGAATGAAGGTCATATTCTGGTAAAGCCGATCAAAGTGAACTAAAGAAAAACACACACATACATTAAAAATATATTGCTAAACAGAATGTTAAATACATAAAAAATCTACACAATATTTATATTTGCATTGTATTTCTATTTATTTATTAGTTTAATGTATTTAGCAATCTAAAAGCAAAATATAGCAACATATTAAATAAAGCGAAGAAAATTAAATTTTTCCATTCGGTTCTACTTAGTTATGCGTAAAAAGCGACTCTTTCGTATTTAACATTATAAACTTTGCTTTTTTTTCTCCCTTAAATAAAATCAATAATGGTAAACAAATAAACCCATTGAAGAAAATCAAGCAGATTTTATTTTCATGCTTACAACCCAAAATAGCATTTTGGAAATTAATGTTGTTAGATACTCAAAATACCTTATTAAAAATGTCGACGTTTCCAATAAAACTCAAATTGTGGTCGAAATGCTGAGGTCATTACAACTTTTAGACAGGGCAGGGGCAACAGATAATTTAAAAAAAAATAAGCAGTTTAAATATGAAAGTCACCAACAAAACCATCCCTGAACGAAACAGTTATTTACAGCATTTTCATTGTTCCGTCTGTTGTCCTCATCTTTGTTGCCATATTCACAACGTTTCGGACGTTGTACGCTCAGGACTTCTTCAGATGATTAGAATTTCGAATCGAACCCTTTACTTCGTCCACTGGGGTAGATTGTTCTATTTCTACATGTCATGCCTCTTCCGGATATCTCAGTCTCTTTTACTTACCTTTAAAACAACTATTCAAGAATTTGTTCTCCTCTACTGTGGTCAGGTATTGAACTCACTTATGGTCAAGAAACTGGATCACTTCCCCCGACGCTTTTATCCACTGGAAATTAATGAAACCTTTTTTATGAAAGGTGAGTGAAGAGTTATATAAAGACCATTCATCCTTGCTTTCATTTCCGTCAATGTCGTAGAAAGATAGCGTGATCCTGAAACACGATTTACGACTATAGACATTCTTTCATAGGAATTAAAGTTGTTAAAGGTTTTTTTTGCTTGGTCTAGGCAATGTAGGCTTCGGGTAATCGGCAGGTAAGTTCACCACTAGGCCTTTTTTTCTCTTTCTTGTTTCAGTATTGTCGTTTTTATTCGAGACTGTACCTGATTAAAGGTTTTAGGTTTTGGCATGTTGTCCGTTGGTTACACCAACGGTTATATATATATATATATATATATATATATATATATATATATATATATATATATATATATATATATATATATATATATATATATATATATATATATATATATATGTGTGTGTGTGTGTGTATATATATATATATGCTTCATAAGCATATTCATAAATGAATATACTTATAAAGCAGCGTAAATTTCTTAATATATACATATATATATATATATACATATATATATATATATACATATATATATTTATATATATATATATTTAAAGACATTTTTGATATGTTTAACGTTCTTTTTATACATACAAGTATTTAAGTAAATGCTCTGTTTATAATAAACAGTATTACATAATATTTACCGGCCTGAATGTCCGAGAAATTTTCATAGAAACTTTTCGTTCTCCGACAGGAATCGAACCTGTATCCTATACGGAACCGTCATTTCGCGTGACGTTCCTTAAATAAATTGTCGGACTCTGTCCAATTCAAAAATGCATATGTATATATTACGAAATATACGCAGCTTTATAAGCATATTCATAACTGAATATGCTTATGAAGTTGCGTAAATTTCAAGATTAGTTATTCCAAATATTTCGCTTGAAGATTAAACAGATCTTGATACTTTAATTCAATTTAATTTTTATAATTAAATTTAAGTTTTTAGCTTCTCTTTTGAAACATGAGAACTCTTATGTAGCAATGGAATCATATTTTTTTTAAATAATTATAATTTAGGCTCTACTTATGTATTGGGCACTGTTTTTTTAAACATATAAACAAAAGTACTAAAGAACTTCGGATTATTAACCTAACGTGTTCTTTCCTATTTTTCTACATATTTGCACGCACACACACACCCACACCCACACACACGCGCACGCGCGTGCGCATATATATATATACAAGGAGAGAGAGAGAGAGAAAATTATTATGACGATATATAATGTTCTTTTATGCGTTTATTCATCTAACCCATTCCATTGGATTATATACAGGATTTAATAAGAGCACACATCAGATTCAATTTCAAGGTCAAACCGATTTCTTCGCTCGAGGTTGCAGATGAAAACGTCGAATTCTATCTAGTTAAGGGTTTATTTTAAAGGAATCGATCTAATTCAAAAATAAAAGGAAAGCGATGTAGTGAAAGAGAGTGGGAAAGAGAGGAAGAGAAAAGGAATGATAGTGAAACATATATAAAAACATTTTCTCATTACATAATTCATACTGACAAAAGGCCCGGCCATTTCTTTATATACTTGAGCACACGGCCGTTTTATCTTCCAGCTATATCACCAAGACTTGGTAGTATTAAACACTTTTATTAATACTCGGACACACACACAAACGTGTGGTTGTTTTCTACGGGTAGCTTAGATGTGTAGATGTTTAAGATGTTTACGATGTGTTTAATGTGTTTAAGATGTGTTTAACATATGTTTATGAGGTGTTTAAGATGTTAAGTTTAAGATGTGTGGATATCAAGTAGAGCCTGGATGTTGCACAAAGGCGAAAGTACGGGACACTCAGTGGGGATTGAATTCACTATTCATTCGAAATTGATTTAGCAAGACAATCCTGCTGACCATTACAACATGTTAATGTGCCAGTGTCCACATGTAAGTGTAAACATATTTAAAACATTAAACACACACAGACACAAAGACACACACACATACACACGGTTTCACCTAAACGGATCGTCAGAGAAGAGCCGGCCTTCCCTGACGATCCGTTTAGGTGAAGCCATGGTAGTTTTGTGTGGCTCTCTCGGTCTAACTAGGTCTGCTCTACTCACTGTATTGAGCACTTTATTTAGTTTTTTTTTTGTGTACTCGTATAGGGTTTTTTCTTTGGGCTTTGGACTTGCATGCTAAACGATTATTTTCGGCTAACGTACATGTTCTTGGGTCTTTCTTTTTTTATACCTTTTAAACACACGGACAGTATCTAGAATATCTTCGTTCTCAAAAGAGAAAAACTATACCAATATGAGAAAAACTGAATCAGAAGATTTTACTCGTCCGTCATATTTAATGAAACTTCTCATAAACAAGCATCTATCTATCTATCTATCTATCTATCTATCTATCTATCTATATATATATATATATATATATATATATATATGGAATGTGTTATATATATATATATATATATATATATATATATATATATATATATATATATATATATATATATATATATATATATGTAAAGTCTGTAAGCAGAATTTTGTCTGCACCCTCAAAGTTTGAAATAACCTACGTTGATATCATGTGTAACGCTTATTGGAAGTGAAACCTAGCCAACATGAATGCAATTTTCATTATATATATATATATATATATATATATATATATATATATATATATATATATATATATAAACAACTAAAAAGTTGTAAATTAAAAAAAATATATAATGTTTTTTTATGAAAGTATTTATTTTTTATGAAACTATTTATTTATATTTTTTTATATATATACGTGGCTTCTCGTTATTGTATATATATATATATATATATATATATATATATATATGCATACATGTGTGTGTGTGTTTGTGTGTGTAAGCTTTTAATGACAGAGGAAGATGTACTATAAAACCCCAGGCAGTTCAGCTTAAAACTCACTGGTTAAAACGTGTAAATTTCCGGCACAAAACGAAGCTTGAAGTTCAAATCCTCTTGAAACTAACATCTGTAACATGAACATTGGTAAGATCGGAATTTGAAACGTTTAAAAAACGATTTCCCGTGTCGTTATAAATCTCCCTTCAAGGAGAAGTACCAAATGCTGCTACCATTCAGTACGGGTATTTAAATCTTGGCAATTCCTTACATCACCTGAATACCTAAAATCAGAAGACACGAACCGTAGACAATTAATTTCTAATTTTAATCTTAACATCCGGAAATATATCCGTCAATTAGAGCCGAAATATTTTAAAATATAATTAGCGCACTTTCTCTATTTTGCTTCATATAACTGTAGCTGTGTGCGTGAGAGAGCACGCGCGTGCGAGGTGGCTACGTGTGCTACTGGTACCGTATAACTGATTTTTGGATCACTGACGACTAAACCGTTTCTCCCACGAGGCTCTTATGATGAACATTGTCCCGAAACAGCCAACAGGATCAAAAACAAGACCCGTCAAAGGGTCTATGAATATTCTTCTTGGGTCAACCGCAATCTAGAATAATGGGAGAAGACTCCATAGTAGACCGGTTGTCATTGTTGCAACGACGGGCTTCCTGGACTGATGCTAGCGCCCGCGTCGGATACCTCACCGTATTTCGGTATGTGTTGTTGGTGATGACGATGAACCTATATAGGGTTAAATTGTAAGAGTGTTTGTTGACAAAATTTCTGGTCTTTTTCGTAGTTTACTAGTGGAAAGGTATTTTAGACAGGCAGGTATTTTTCTTAAATTGCTCGATATCAAAAGGTAAGGATGGAGCATGAACAGAATTAAAGTGGAGAAACTTGTCACTTAAATGAGTGGTGTTGTTTCTGTTATGCCGACTATATATATATATATATATATATATATATATATATATATATATATATATATAGATATAGATATATATGTGTGTGTGTGTGTGTGTTTGTGTGTGTATACACACACACACACGTACACATATATATATAATAAAATAGGCAGCATATATTTACATTACAAAGAGTTAATCATACCTTGAATCAATCAGCAATATGAATGCGATTATTGGCGAAATCACTTCGCTAGTAGACATAATAATAAGCATTATACTACTGATAATCCTCTGAATGACAAGATCCTCATAAATAAAATGGATATGGTGTATTTTTTTTATTTCTGCTAGTGCTTTCGAATGCTTCGCGCAATCCATCATCAGGCTTTATTTTCCATCAGAATCAAAACTGGGAGACGATTTAAATGTGTTTATCCAACCGAAAGATGTTTTTAAGAATGAGCTATTTGTTAACGGTTATATGGTGTTGGAGCGTATAAATCGCAAAAGGGTCTTTCAGTTACTCATACGTATATATTTCTTCGTTATCCCCGCTATTGTGTATGCTTATCTGCTATTTTTCTTCGTTATCTGCAATGGCTTGGCATATTACATTGTTTTGCAAGCAATTACCATTTAAGGGATATTTGTTCTTTACTCCGTAGTTACAAGTGGGGTTGGTTTGCGCTGATGCTTTTTTTTCTGTTATGTTTTTTATTATTAATGCCATGTTCTCGGTGCAATTGTAGCTGATTTTTGCTGCATTTCTATTGAATATCTTGTGAAGGGTTTTAGATGTGGGAAGTGTTTGTGTGTGAGCTTAATGAAAATTTTTTACTACTTTTGTTTGAAACCATTTGACTGTCTTTGCTTGTTGACGCTTTTGTACTGTGTGGTGTGTATGAGAGTGTTGCCGAAAATCCAACATTTTTCAGGTCTGTTTCAGAATCTTTTTTGGCTTCGTTGAAGAAGTTTTCGTTGGTTGAATTGTCAGATAACCTGCGGTTAATCGATTGTGGGATCTGCTGCATTATTTTTGATTGTTGGAAGATGTGTGTATATTAGCTAGTCGTTGTTTTTTATATGGTTGATATATAATTTTTATATGGTTGATATATAACTTTTTATATGGTTGATATATAACTTTTCTTATGTTGATATATACCATTTTATATGGCTGATTGTGACAGCTACGTTATTCATTAAAAAAAAATCATTATTTTTCCGGTTTTACTCTTTTTGGGGTTCATTACATTAACAAGCGCAAATACCCTTCTTGCGAATCCACCTTTTCTCGCTAAAGCTATGTGTTAATTATTAAGATTTGTTCAATTAAACCATTATTATCTCTTGCGTTCTAAAAATATTTTCTGGCTTTAGATATCTTTTTAAGCTATTCACCCCAAGCAATACGGGAGTGCCACTAGCACAGAAGGGGTTACAGAGAGTGGGAGCAAGAGTAAAGAGGCGTGATAGAGGAAAGGACGAAGAGAAGGATAGTGGATAGATCAAGGCAACTGGAGATGTCGATTGACATTACATTTGAATAGTTGGATATTATAGCTATCAGGGAAACAGGAAAAGGGGAGTAAATTCCACGGGCGAGAGGTGCGAGGCATGAAGCTATTGAAGTAGAAGAGAGGGCTAGATTTAACAGTTTCAACAGTAAAAGGGTGGGACTGAGATGCTAACTTAATAGGACGCTTAAATTCATGCAGTTTGGGAACCAGCAGTTATCGTGAAAGTATTTGTGGAAAACGACAGCGGGACGTCTGTGAGAAAGTGACTGTAGATGAGATGTCAGATCAGGACCAATCACATTGCATATCCGTCTCTGCATTTTGTCGAGGACCTTGAGACGAACAGTGAGGGCCCCAGACCATATAAGGCAGCAGTATTCAATGCAAGGTCGAATGGTTGATTTATAGATTTGAAAGATGGACTCAGGCGAAAACAACTTTCTGGCGCGACACCGAGAACCAACTTTCCTTGCGTTAGATGAAGCTATTGATTCAATGTATTTGTTCCATCTCAGGTCAGCGGACAGCGTGAGACCAAACAGGCACAGAGAGGCGCTCTCGTGGAGTTGAGCAGCAGATATTTTAAAGGGAGGCAGATAGGTTTGTTTGTGGTGAGAGCTTTTAAGGAAATAGCAAAACGAAAAACAGGGATAGCAGTAGAAATAATTGCACCCACTAAAAGTAAAACAACCTCAACTGTTTTATGCCTAATTGAAATATCACCTGTTATCGTGTAATCTTAACTCGAGTTTTCTTTTTCTATTATTATTATTCTTTTTTATTTTTATATTTATTTCCTTTGATTTCTGGCGTTTACACATTTCTTTCCTGGTCCCGCCAAGAGAACTAAGGTTAGAAATGGCATCATGACACTATACACTGACAATAAAAAAAAATATATATATATTACATAGATAAAGCTAATGCCGTTCGTAAAGTGTGGGCTGTACTTGTCAGAAAGAATTTTGTATCTCTTTGATTCATGGACTTCCAGGAATCCCTTCAATTAGTCTACTGGAATCTTTTCCAACCAATCCTAGGGCTCCAACTACAACAGGTATTGTTGATGTTCCCATGTGCCACATTTTTGAGATTTCTATTTCAAGGTCCTCGTATTTTGACATCTTTTTGTATATCTTCAAAGATACATTGCAGTCTGCAGGAACTGCCACATCAATAAGTAAGCACTTTTTTTGTTAGTGGTCTCTAATAACAATGTCTGGGCGGTTGGCTTTGATTGTTCTATCAGTGTGTATTATGTCGTAACCTGGTCTGGGTAGTGTTCATACCCGTTTTTTTCAGTTTCCTTCCCGTAGAAGTTACAGATTTTCCAGTGCAGATATTGGCCAACTCTGTCATGCCGGGTTTTATATTCAGTGGGTGCCAATATCGTGCAACCTGATACAAGATGATCAATTGTTTCTGGATATTTATCACAGATTATTATTATTATTATTATTATGTATTTCTTAGCATTGAATCTTATGAGTTTCCACCAAGTCATAACTAGAGACTTCATATAGACGTATATTTTGAATCAGAATATGCAAACATATGGCGATTTTCTAAGCGTAGCTCAGATGTGGCAAAGACTGAAGGAAGAGGCAAACTGACAGGTGACATGCAATGATCGGTGGACAAAACAGAAACATATAACCCGAGTAATGGCACGGAGAGCCATTTACGCAAGGTGTGAGAAGTATCTATTACTATAATTTTTTTTGTTCCAATTCATTTTCGGGCTACCTGGAATCTGTTCCAGTTATTTGCTTCTTTATATATCAAATCTCAAAGACACATTCTACTGATGTCCATCTCAAGGTCCTAGCATCTGCTTAGTTTCTCAAAGGTTTTAAAATCCGTGTTTTTGCCGGTGGGGGTCTGCAACATCTATCAGAACATCTGTCTTTGCAACATGATTTTTCACAATTACGTCTGTCTGCTCAGTTTTTTTTTCTGGATTTCCGAATGTTGAAAGTCCCAGGGGATGAGAAACACCTCAATGGGTCCAACTTGTGGCAATTTATATTCTCCCACATATTCTCTTTGCAAGGGACTTTGAAGATATGGCATATTGACCAATGTATGTACTGATTATTATTATATGTTATTAATAACAAGATTTTATCTTTTACCAGAGTTTGGCCAATGTTGCCAGCGGGAGAAAATATGCCATTTTTTCAAAAGTAGTAGCTTAGCTTTAGCAGACAGCAACGGGTATGGTGCACTCAGTGAGAACTGAATTCATTTCAGTAGGTGTCTGAAAAACTGAATTTGTAATCATTGCAACATTACACGGCATTCTCTGTGTGTATAATTCTATGTATGGCTAGCCACTCGTATCCGAGGATACCCGTCTACTAGGGCGGTTAGCCAATCCCTATTGGAGAAGCTTGCTCAGGCGCAATTGTGTTTATTCAACACCCATAGAGTCCACCTGTGGTTTCCACTGCAACTATGCTGAGCAGACCTTAGTTACTGTTTCTGGGAAAGAGCGTGTTTTCTAGCGTGAGCAACAAATTGAACAAAGCCAGCATGCTCAAACCCTCGGCCACGATGACTTGTGACTTCATGCTAGCACAGCTATCGACGGTCTTCAAGGGTTGGATCAACCAGTGGTATGGTTTTTCGGGCACTTTCCAAAGGCGCAGCACGCTGTGATCGATCTCTACAGTTCGATATCAGTCCTGACAAATCGACTATGGTGAGATTCGAACCTGGGGCTCATGATCATAATGCGAACATTCTAACTACTCGGTCACGTTCACTTTATTTATATATATATATATATATATATATATATATATATATATATATATATATATATATATATATATATATATATATATATATATATATATATAATCGGTACATACACTTTCCGTCTGTAAAGTATGTAGCCATTTCAAATTTCTAGAGGACTGGTCGCATGGCTTTATTGTAACTTTACATCCAATCAAAGGGGACTTTAATGTACATGCATGGATATATTCTTTTAGAAATGCTCGCTCTTCAGTGAGATGCTGCTAAGCTTCTGTACTGTGACCGCTACTATCGCAGTATATATCGATTAAGAATTTGATCAACATATTCATTTCTTCCTTTTGATATATTTTCTAAAGTCCAATGACAACAGGTAATGTTGTCTTGAGATGTCACAATCAACTGATTTCTACCTCAAGTTCTTTTCATTTTTTTCCCAAGTGTTTTCAAACATGTGTTTTTTTTGCCGGTTTGGGTCTGCAACATCTATCAGAACACTTGTCTTTTCAACATGATTTTTCACAATTATTCTTGCTCAATTTTTCTGTAGTTTTTTTGTGGTTGCTAGGTGTGGAAAATATTTGATCAATATATTTTTTGTTCCTTTGTTCCCAAAGACCCAATAACAGTAGTAATGTTGTTGTTTTCAGATGTAACATTCGACTGATTCCTATCTCGAGGTTTTTGCATTTGTTTTGCTTATCAAATGTTCGTTGGCCAAATGTTCGTTGGCCAAATGTTCGTTCGGCCAAATAGTCTCTCGGCCAAATCTCCGTTCAGCCAAATGTTTCTCGGCCAAATGTCCGTCGGCCAAATGTCCGTTGGCCAAATGTTTTTCGGCCAAATGTCCGTCGGCCAAATGTCCGTCGGCCA
>OZ038487.1:26097911-26107911 GCA_964036315.1 Acanthosepion esculentum
TATATATATATATATATATATGTTGAGATAAACATTAGGCATACTTTTATATACATATATATATACATATATATATACAGATGTGTATATATATATATATATATATATATATATATATACATATATATATATATATATATATATATATATGTATATATATGCGTGTGTGTGCGTGATTGTCTCTATCTATCCAACAGGTTAGATAGGTTATCAATATTTCTCTGCATATATCAAATATAATTGCAGTAAAATCTATATATACCATTAATTTTTTACTTCTATCTATCTATCTATTTATCCATCTCAGTATGTTTTTAAAATTATCTACTACAAAAAATTTCAAACAGCTAACATTATACACAAACATAACAATAAAGCCCCAAAATCAAAACTATAAAGAACAAAATTATTTAGGATTTCAAATGCCCTTAAGGAACTGTGTTCTTGATCAAACTGAACACATAAATAATTACATCGGTCACACTACTACATGCCTATACAGAAGCTTTACGCTACATCTGTCCGACCTCAGCTCTAGTAGAATCTATTTAAACACACACACAATCTTACCAGACTTCATCCGAAACATACAAGTGGAAAATAGAAACATAATAATCTCATCCTCATGTTAAAAAAATGATTCAAATTAATCCTAATAATAAAAAAGAACAAGGCAGCGCATAATAATATTAATTACGAACACGTTCACAATGTGCTGACTGTGTTCGGAAAAATAAAACATCCCTATAACGCTAGAAACATACCCACAACTCATACACCCAGTTAAAAAGCAAAAATAAAATCATACTTGATAATGGCTAAAATCAGAGCCGAAAGTGCTCGGAATTACAGAACATTTGGTCATTTTCTACACTTTGTGTCTAGAAAAGAAAACACTTGTTCGACCACAAGAAAAACTTAATCGCAGTAACTTGTCTGTTGTCGATAATAAACCATGTGTAAATGAAGGATTGCTGCCTAAAAACACATACACACACATATGTGTGTGTATATATATATATATATATATATATATATATATATATATATTGATGCATGGTTCATTAATATAGACAAATTTTGTCTATTTATTTTAAGTAAGTTCCTTTCATATTGTCTGATAAGCTTAATCACATTATCATTGAAAGACGAAAGGAAATCACCATATTGATACATGTTGTAATCCTATCTAAGCTTTCGGTTTACATAAGCTATTATCAAAGATGACAGTTACATCTCAATATATCAAAACAATACACTGACGAAACAATAACGTTAGTCTGTTTTTGTTGCATGAAAAATTGCAAAACAACGACAAATTCGTGTATACGAGACGCGGAAGCGAAAATCACGTCGCGGCTAGTGACGTCACACATGACCACGCGAGAGTGAAAACGAGAAGTATTAATTAATGGAAGCCGTTGGTATAAACCAATGGCTCCTGTTATCAATTAAAGGCATTTAAGAATATTTGTGGAAATTTCATAGTTTATTTTGTTCAGGTTAGGTTTCAACTGTTTTATGTATATAACTTCAAGAATTTTTAGTTTTTGTTTATTCTTTTCATGTTTAAGTATAGTTGTATTTTCAACGAGGAATTTCCGGGATTTTGTATGCGGCCAAGCATGTTGTTTTAAATGACTAAAAATGTTAGAGTTATCATTCAAATGTAGAGTCAAGCGTTGTGAAGGCGAATTTTTGGTGTGACCAACATAAATATTATTTAATCGATTGGAGATACAATCTCCCAAAGGGCACTTGAATTTGTAAACTATGTTGTTTTTTTTACAAATCACTAACGGGGAGGGGGGAGAATCATTGCGAATAATTATATATATATATATATATATATATATATATATATATATATATATATATATATATATATATATATATATATATGTATGTATATATGTATGATTTACCCCAAAATACTCATCTTTTGACTTCCTATAACTTCCTGCGTATTTAATTTCATTTAATATTCAATTTAAATCGTTAATCTTCTTTCTAATTCAATACAAATTAAAATTTCTTAATTTTCGCCATTAATCTTGTTTGCCTCTCAATTGACTTTGATTTTTTTTCCTCCAAATTTTCTTGTAAAATCTCGATGATGATTATTATTATCCCCAAGATGCTCGTGTGGATATCCTGCAAAATTTCACTGCAAAAATATAGAGATATTGAATATGCAGATGACCTAGGTATCACTGCAAACATCATTACCAATGTCACAGTTCTGCTAACGGTGTTGGAATCTATGTGAATGTTTCTAAAACTGAATTCATAATCTTCAACCACAAAGGCTCAATAAAATCTATCTCAGGTGAATCAATAAAATCTGTCGAATCTTTTAAACGCCGTTTCCTTTTTGAATATTTTGCACCCTATGCAAGGCGCAGGTGTCACTGAACGTCCAGGGCGACTGAAGGCGGTTATTGTATGAATAAAAGGCGCAGTTTATGCAGGCATTTGGGAAAGATAGCGGTTAACAGGAAACTTGAGCAGGTCAAGGTTGCAGCAAATGGGAAAGCATTCTCCTGTGATTCTTTTACGCACATCAACAATGCTTTGGAAGAATTTATCCGGGAGGAACCTGCTCCTTAGTAAATTAATGCGAAAGGAACGAGGGTGATTCTCCCCAATGTACGCAGCGTGGCGAGTGTAAGTCGGGAGGATTAGAGTTTGGAGAACGAAAGAATTTAGTTCATTTGATTATGGCTCAACAGAAACTGTCTCAGATGAATTTATACAATCTTTTACAGAACACTGCTGGTGAGCAAAACAAGAACTTGCGGATGATCTACTGCTCTGGACATCTAGCCATGGAGCAAGATGGCCTTGTGGCACAGTAGTTCGTTTAAGTCGGGAGGATTAGAGTTTGGGGAGCGAAATAATTTAGTTCATTTGATCATGGCTCAATAGAGTCTGTCTCAGGTGAATTAATACAATCTATCAAATCTTGTACATACCTAGGAAGCGTGAGAATTCACGTGAAATGGATGTGAAAATTCGCATAGCTAATGCCTGAGCCGTCTTCAAGAAAATGGATATAATCATGAAATCTTGTCTGTCAGACAACCTCAAGCGGAGATTCTTTCGGGCCACTGTAGAGGCGGAGTTAATGTATGGTGCAGCTGCTTGGACATTAACTAAAATTCTAGTGTCCAAGCTT
This sequence comes from Acanthosepion esculentum, assembly GCA_964036315.1. Classification (NCBI taxonomy): domain Eukaryota; kingdom Metazoa; phylum Mollusca; class Cephalopoda; order Sepiida; family Sepiidae; genus Acanthosepion; species Acanthosepion esculentum. Next base: position 26,101,090 of record OZ038487.1, read on the forward strand.
GGATTCTGAGAATTATGAACTATTCTTGCCCTCTATGTTGATGTTTCTAAATCTGAATTCATAATCTTCAAAGAACAAGGCTAAATAAAATCTGTCGGATCTTTTAAATGCCTGGAAAGAAAATAAATTCTAATGAAAATGATGTAAAATTTCACATAGCTAAAACCTGAGCCTCCTTTATTAAAATGGAGGTATTCTGGTAATCTGATCTAACAGACAACGTCACGAGGAGATTCATTCGTGTCACTTCACTGGAGAGGTGGTTTTAATGCATGGAGCCAGTGCTTGGACATTAACTAAAACACTTGACTGTAAGCTTGATGGGACCTACACTCCGATGCTGAGGGCTATAATTAATATCTATGGGAGACAACATCCAACTAGATCACAGCTGTAAGAAACCATCACCGATATTTCTATAATCTTACTTCAAAGCCGAATGCGATTCACAGGACATTGCTGGCGAGGAAAACAAGAACTTGCAAGTTATCTACTGCTCAGGACACCTAGCCAAGGCGCAAGATCGGTTGGTTTGGTTTGGTTTTTGTTTTACGGCATATCAACCTCAAAGGGTTATTTAATGCCGACAAAAATATTACTGGTAATATGTTTTTTTTCCAAAATCTGTTTCTGGGAATATTCCTCCCTGAAGAAAACTATAGCTGATCATATTTTTTTCAAAGAATGTATAATTGTTTGTATTGCTGTTATTTTTTTTAAAGTATTGCTGATAATAATTTTTTCCTTAAAAGATTATTGCTATTACAAAGTATTTCTGGTATTAAAACCTATTTTTACATAAGTTTGGGTGTTAACTATTTGCCCATAGCTGGGACCCTAACAGGTACTACCACCCCAGGCCAGGATGAACCTGGGAACACCAGCAATTAAGAGGTGGTTCCATGCTTCCTCAAAACCTGCTGATCAGAGGCCTTGCTGTTGGATGTAGTTTATCGTCTTACCCAGGACGCGGATGTAGTTTATCATCTTACCCTGGACGCGGATGTAGTTTATCGTCTTACCCAGGATGCGGATGTAGTTTATCGTCTTACCCTGGACGCAGATGTAGTTTATCGTCTTACCCAGGACGCGGATGTAGTTTATCGTCTTACCCAGGACGCGGATGTAGTTTATCGTCTTACCCAGGACGCGGATGTAGTTTATCGTCTTACCCAGGACGCGGATGTAGTTTATCGTCTTACCCAGGACGCGGATGTAGTTTATCGTCATACCTAGGCGCAAGATAGGTTGGTTACAACGCAGTCACCTATAATGACACAAGATGTCACCCTAATAAGCTTCTGTCCTTGACGCAGGAGGGTAATGCTTGGCATGACAGACTCATGTCCGTTCACGTGTGACCTAATCATATAATACAAAGAATGAGAATACTTTATGGGAACACCCTATACATATATCAATAATATGTTATATTTTGAAATGCATTGTGATCGTCTCTCATGGGGTTAAAGGTTAAACTGGTCGAATGAGAGACACATATTTCATTTCTCAATCTCTGTTTCCTGACACACACACACACCGTCTCCCTCTCTCTCTCTCGCACACGCACAAAAACACACACACACACACTCAGACGCGCACGCATATCGCCACCGCGGTCGTCGTCGGCGGCTTTATCTCGTATCCAAGAATTAAAATTATTCTTTGCTGATCACTTCCTCTATGATGTTTGTTTGTTTATGTTGTGGTAGGATCCACCTAATCTGCATAGGTGACTACCGTCTAAATAAATAATGATTGGTACCGGAAGACAGGGGAGCGAATACAGAGATCCAGCTAGAGACTCTGCCCGACTGCGACTTAGTTAACACATTCTCCAGGAACGTCTTCCCAGAAATATACAGAAACACTATATGTAAATATTGTGTACATTTCCTTGTTATAATACATTCTTGTTCTAAGTACATTTTGTGTTGCATTATTATTCCATGCATTAGTCGAGATTCAACAATGAGTCAAGACTCAACAGTTTATCTATCTATCTATCTATCTATCTATCTATCTATCTATCTATCTGAATATCTTCATTATTTATCTATCTGTCTGTCTGTCTATCTATCTATCTATCTATCTATCTATCTATCTATCTATCCGAATATTTTCTTATCTATCTGTCTATCTATCTATCTATCTATCTATCTATCTATCTATCTATCTATCTATCTATCTATCTATCTGAATCTCTTAATTATCTATCTATCTATCTATCTATCTATCTATCTATCTATCCGAATCTCTTCATTATTTATCTATCTGTCTGTCTATCTATCTATCTATCCGAATCTTTTCTTATCTATCTATCTATCTATCTATCTATCTATCTATCTATCTATCTATCTATCTATCTATCTATCTATCTTAATCTCTTCATTATCTATCTATCTATCTATCTATCTATCTATCTATCTATCTATCTATCTATCTATCTATCTGAATATCTTCATTATCTATCTATCTATCTATCTATCTATCTATCTATCTATCTATCTATCTATCTATCTATCTATCTATCTGAATATCTTCATTATCTATCTATCTATCTATCTATCTATCTATCTATCTATCTACCTATATATATCAGTTTGTTCATATCTGTCTATCTCTCTACTTCAGATTGTTCAAATCTATCAGTCTCTTTGCCAGTCTCTTCACTAGGTTCAGATCTATCTATCTATCTATCTATCTATCTATCTATCTATCTATCTATCTATCTATCTATCTGATGTTCATGATGTTGGTGTCGATGACTAGATTCGCCGCTGGTTCAATCCTAGAAGCTTCCAGTCTCACCAAAATCTGCTCTCGCTTTCCTATCTGTATCGCTCTCTAGCTTTGCGAGATTCAGCTGGCGGTGAAACAAAATTTGAATCGAAGAAAGTTCCGATGCTGTGAATTTGTTTAAGGGCGACTTCAACTTCCCAGGAAGTGAACCACGCCCTTAATTTAATGACCTTCCTCTGCGGCACATATGGAATGAGACATGCAGAACCCAGTTACGAAGCTGCAACACACTGCCGCTAATTCTGTTATTATTTCGAGTCTGTTCCAGCGTTCGGGCCTTTGGGGTTGGTCGCGCTTAGTAAATATATCAAGTAATTTTAAAAATTTCGTTTTGACATTTTCCACCGATTAAATCCTTAAATAGTTATTTTATTTTACTTTTTTAATGAGGCCGATTCGTAGTCGAATTGCCTTGCTTTGTTTGGTCAGACTGCCGCTTACTCCTGGCTAAAAAGATTATTTCATGCAACACATACAATTTAAATGAATCAAAACGAATAATTCCGTTATTTACTTTTTTTTCGTATTTTTCAAATGAAACATGAGCCAGTACATATGTCAGTACTTCACATGTCCATTCCACGAATTCTTTCCTTGCAGATTAATCACAGATTCTCGATTGAATTTAAATCAAGTGTGTTTCTGAACCAGTCTATAGTACTTTGATTTGCTCACTGGTAAGGTTCGCCAGTGTGTTCATGCAGTGTTACAATTTTCGTACGCTTCCTTGAATTAAGGTCCATCGCAGACAATGACCGTAGGACAACTAATCGACAGTTGAGACAATAGTGTCTGTGCGTGATAAAAATCTGATGTAATCATGGATGACGCAATATTTTTCAAGACCAATCAATTTTCAAACATCCCGGAAATAGATTCATATTACTGCACGCAACTGCAAATGACCTAATCTGAAGGAAAAAAAAAGAAATTGATTGCATTCTGTCACTCCAGTAAATCTAAATCTGACCGTATGCTGAAAGAAAGGAAATTAAGCGGTTGTTTCAATTAATTTGCACAAGGGTGTAGTTAGATATGAACCCAGTGAAGCAAGATAGATAGATAGATAGATAGATAGATAGATAGATAGATAGATCTGAACCCACTAAAGTAGACATACACACACAGACTGGCAGACAGACAGATAGATTGATTTGAACAAACTGAAGTAGATAGATAGATAGATAGATAGATAGATAGATAGATAGATAGATAGATAGATAGATAGATAGATAGATATTTCTGAACACACTAGTGTACACAGATAGATTGATAGACAAGCAGATCTGGACACACAGAAGTAGATAGATAGATAGATAGATAGATAGATAGATAGATAGATAGATATGAAAATAACACGACATATCTGAAAAGGACAAGTCAATATAGATTTGGAAGACAGTTATATATATATATATATATATATATATATATATATATATATATATATATATATATATATATATATATAGATAGATAGATCGTCAATTCAAGAAAAAGCAGTACGCCAACAAATTTATTTCATGTAACACATTTTTGCAACGTTTAAATGCATTATCCCCCTCGGACCTACTTTCTACCGTTGATTTGTAATTTCACGTCCGACATTATTTATTCCTTTTATTTTCTATTTTTCCCACCAGTTTTACTGTTGAAATAGCTAAATGCAACCGACATTTCTACACCAATTTTTCTATTCTCGCACCTCTCATGTGCGGGATTCCCTTTCGATTTCTTGCTTCACTTATAACTACAATAATCAAAAATATAAATACACCATCAATCGACATCTTCTGTCTTCTTATTGAATCCCGTTTAACTTTTTGTCCTTTCCTCCATACTCTTTATTCTCAGTCTTCTCTTTCAAATAGCAGGACAGATTGCAAGGGTCGTTTGGGGACCTTGTGTCACGCTGTGCACCAGATCTCTGTATTTGGCTCTTCAAAAAGTGTGGTTGGTTCTGCCCAAAGCCTTCACCTCTATAATTAAATCAGATTTGCATGTGTCTGGCTGTCTGAATGTCGGTTCCTAGGAACTGAATTGGAAAACCGACGGGAGTGTCCAGTATATATCAGGTGTAACAGCATAATTGTCCATCCCACAAAATGTTTTGTAACTAAAAACCGCTAGATTAATCAACTTTCTTTTCTCCGGATTTTCAGACGTTTAACCATCTTGTCACTATTTGTTGTAAGAATCACTAAAAAACACTTTGAGTTATACAGCTAGAAAAGGAACAGGTTAAAATCGTTTTATGTGAGCCTCACTCTGTCTTCTCAAATGAGCAATGATGAGGGGTAAAAGATCATTCAGGCCTTCAGTAATGGTACCAACATTCATACTCTAGCTTTCACCATCAAATTTCATTCAAGAACGGGGAATAATTTTACAAAAGAGGAAACAATAGAGGAGAAAACTGGATCAGGCGGTTACAACGGCAAGAGGGATCATGATTTCAACTTAGAGCTAAATACATTTTTATTGTTCAAAGGAATCCAAAAAGTAGTATAAAAATCTCCAAGAATTCCAGTAAGATATCTTTAATCTTTTCGAAGACATAATCGTTCAGATCATAATCTAACAACTGGACAATTTTGCAAACTACATCTGGCAGTAAGACAAGTGATCGACAGATTAGTGCTTTTGAGGAGCATGGGGCCACCTCTGAATTACTGTTACACTATAGTCCACCCTGACACGGGGTGGTAGCACTTGTTAGGGTCCCAGTTATGGCCAAATAGTGAACAAAAACAAAACGCTACGAATGTATAAAAATACATTTTTATAATAAAATTTCAAAATATGCATTTTTTATCGTAAAATTACCAACAATGCATTTTATCTATATTTGAATGCAGTTGCGCTCAAAATGTTTAGATTTTGGCATGAAATAACCCATAGAGGTGTTGATATGCCGCTAAACAAAATCAACCAACCAACAAACCAAACAGCCAACATGAAAGAACTCTTTTAAGACACTAGTCCATATAATATCCTACAAATTCTTAAACAAATCATCTGTATTCCAAAATATAACTTCAACAAAACAACAACATAAAACACCCCTTATCAGCGTCTCTATTAATTACGCCCACACAAACATATATATGCACAAAAGCTGAGGATCATCTACCATGCATTCGACTGTGAGGGCAGCATAATATATATCATATTTTTAATACTTCAAAACTCCCTTCTAAAATTAAATTTCGGCAATAAATGACCCATAAGGATTTGATGTGCCGTTATACAAACAAAATAAAAATCCATAAATATGAAATATTTCACATGGACTGCTGGTGTTAATAAAATATTAATTGAAAACTATTTATTTTAAAAATATTTTTTTTAATTATTTATTAAAATTATTATTTAAAATATTTTTAAATTATTAAAATTTCTAGTTAGAGGTATATAAGTGTATGTATAATTGCACTTTTGCTCGCATATATTATTTTTGTATATTATTGTATTTTCAAGTTTTATTTACTTATTTATATGTTCATTGACTTATCTATTTATTTTTACACTTTTTGTCCTCACCCCGTAAATAAAAATGGCTATTTTTTAAGCGTAGCTTAGATGTGGCACAAGACCGAAAGTATGGGGCAACTGGTGAGGATCGTAACTGATCTAGCGAGAAAAGCTTGCTAATACACTACCCCAAAGTGCCCAATGATTTTCTAAGCGTAATTTAAGTGTGGCACAAGGCCGAGTGTAGGAGGCAACCAGTGGGGATCGAACTCACTACTCAGTCTTAATTATTCTAGCGAGACAACATTGCTAACCATTACACCACACCGAGGTTCCCGAAATCGTGATTTTCCAAGCGCAGCTTAGATGTGGCACAAGGACGAAATTAGGGTGCACCCAGTGAGGATCAAACTCACTACTCAGTCGTAATTATTCTAATGAGACAAGCTTCTAACCATGACACCGTCTGGAGGTGCAGCAAATGATTTTTTATGCGTAGCTTAGAATTGGCACAAAGCCAAAAGTGTGGATCACCCAGTGCGGATC
>OZ038487.1:26110411-26187911 GCA_964036315.1 Acanthosepion esculentum
GAGTACTGAACTGCTACGTAACATCTGTCCTCATTTACGACAGTGAATGTTGGACGGTCTCCTCAATGATGAAGACGAGACTCGAGGCGGCGGAGATGTGGTTCTACAGAAGGATGCTAAGGATAACATGGACTGAGAGTGTGAGCAATGATGTGGTTTTGGAGAGGATGCAAACATGGAGGATGCTTATACTTAACATCAAGAAGAGTCAGCTAAAATTTCTGGGACACGTAGTGGGTCTTTTGAGTCACTTAAATATTCATGCTGCAAGAAGAAGAGGCAGTAAAATTTCTGGTACACGAAGTGAGAAAGGGTGGCTTGGAGAATCTGATACTCACAGGGCGGATAGAGAGGGGAGACAAGGAAAAATAAAGACAGACATACCTGGCGGGCTTAAGCAATTGGATGACAGAACGCGGTCTGGGGGGGGGGGGAGGGAGGTGGCAGAAAGTGGAAACTTATTGAGAGCTACAAGGGATGGAGGGAAGTGGAGAGCTATCACCGTCTACGCCCTGAAGGGACACGGCACATAAAAAGAAACGAATTGAATGCAATATTATAGTATTTTTCGCAAAATATCCGTTAGCATGAATGGTGAATGTAAATCCAAAAAGCATGAAATTTTAGCAAATATGGCTGATTAACGAAAAAAGAATTATATTTATTTTTTATTCCAGATAAATTTCATGACGTTCAGATAGTTTGGGAAATGCCTAACAGAAGGAGGGCGACATTGTTTATTTATTTTGTTTTTTCAGAAATTCTCTGAATAGTCCCATCTATACTTATTAAAATCTCCCCGATTATTAATTTCGCACTTTTAAACATTTTTCACAAGGGAGAGCCACAACTGCGTCGCATTCTGCCCAAATAGAGAGTTACAACTGAGTTGCATTCTGCCCGAAGACAGAGCCAATAGTGAGTCGTGTTCTGCCCGAAACAGAGCCACAACTGAGTCGGACTCTGCCCAAAGCTAGAGGCACAACTGACTAAAGATAGAGCCACAAAGCAGACGTACTCTGCCCGAAGACAGAGCCGCAACTAATTCTCACTCAGCACAAAGATAGAGTCACAAATGCGTCGCATTATACCCGAAGACAGAACCACAACTGGTTCGCGTTCAACCCGATGACAGAGCAATAACTGAGTCGGACTCTGCCCAAAGAGAGAGCCACAATTGAGACGCACTCTGCCTGAAGAAAGACCCAAAACGGAGTCTCTGCTAGAAGAGAGCGATACAAGAGTTGAACTCTGCTCAAAAATATAACCTCAACTGAGTCGGACTCTTCCCAAAGACAGAGCCAAATGTGAGTCGACCGCAGCCCGGAGACAAAGCTACTAGTGGGGCGCGTTCTGCCCGAAGACAGACATACAACTGATTCGAACTCTGCACAGAGAGAGGGAGAGAAAGAGAGACAGAGAGATAGAGAGAAAGAGAGAGAGAGAGAAAGAGAGAGCCACAACCGAGTCGCAATCTTCCCGAAGACAGAGACACTGCCCAAAAAGAGAGCCACAACTGAGTTACAATCTGCTCGAATACTTAGCCACAACTGAGTCGCGTTCTGACCGAAGACAGATACAGAAGTGTGCTGTACTCTGACCAAAGAAAGAGCCACAACTGTGTTACAGTCTTCTCGAATACGGAGCCACAATTGAGTCGCGTTCTGACCGATAACAGAGTCACAGCTGAGTTGGACTGCGCCCAAAGAGAGAGCCGTAACTGAGTCACGCTCTGCCGAGTTCTAATTTCAATTATATTCGTCATATTTACTTACGCGCAAATGACAATGGGAAAGGTATGATCCGCCTATTCATCCCCCGATATATGGGTTAATTAGTAGTATCACCAGTAAGTAAACAAAAAAACAATCTCTCGACGTTGTTATCTGTGAATTGACAATATTTCTTCGGATTGATTTTCTCGTTACCTTCTAAATTATTTTAGATTTACAGATATCGTTCTTTTTGACTGGCTGTTTGACAAAGCTAGAACTTTTAGCCAACCTTTATTTTTAACCCATATCCCAGGTAGAATTGAAGAAGTGGCTTCATAATTTCCCAAGGACATTTTTGTATATGTGAACACCTTTGACGAGGAGGGAATAGGGACCATTCAATTACAAGTTCATACATTTTAGACCTTTACTATGTAGTGTAAACAAACGATATGGTATGAAAAACGTTTGAAGTTGTCTTTATAACTATAGTTCTACCTATTCCAGAAATAGTCTTTCATATCTCAAATGATTAAACATCGTCCATGAAAGTTGACTTCCACCTGTATTGGAAGAGAGTTTAGATTAAGATGAGAGATTATTCTTCATTAACTTGATCGCCTCGCTGTCAAGTTATTAAATTCAAATTGATCTTCATCTCTTACACTTTACAACTAATATGTATGTTTCTTTGTAAATTGCTCAATTCATTTTCTACACTTCTGCAGCTGATTTGTCTCCACTAAATCTTCAAGATTATTCTATCCTTTCCATATAAGTCACGTTTTCCTCACTGTTCAATTAGATCTTCATCTCTTACACTTTACAACTAATATGTATGTTTCTTTGTAAATTGCTCAATTCATTTTCTACACTTCTGCAGCTGATTTGTCTCGACTAAATCTTCAAGATTATTCTATCCTTTCCATATAAGTCACGTTTTCCTCACTGTTCAATTAGATCTTCATCTCTTACACTTTACAACTAATATGTATGTTTCTTTGTAAATTGCTCAATTCATTTTCTACACTTCTGCAGCTGATTTGTCTCGACTAAATCTTCAAGATTATTCTATCCTTTCCATATAAGTCACGTTTTCCTCACTGTTCAATTAGATCTTCATCTCTTACACTTTACAACTAATATGTATGTTTCTTTGTAAATTGCTCAATTCATTTTCTACACTTCTGCAGCTGATTTGTCTCGACTAAATCTTCAAGATTATTCTATCCTTTCCATATAAGTCACGTTTTCCTCACTGTTCAATTAGATCTTCATCTCTTACACTTTACAACTAATATGTATGTTTTTTGGAAATTGCTCAATTCATTTTCTACACTTCTGCAGCTGATTTGTCTCGACTAAATCTTCAAGATTATTCTATCCTTTCCATATAAGTCACGTTTTCCTCACTGTTCAATTAGATCTTCATCTCTTACACTTTACAACTAATATGTATGTTTCTTTGTAAATTGCTCAATTCATTTTCTACACTTCTGCAGCTGATTTGTCTCGACTAAATCTTCAAGATTATTCTATCCTTTCCATATAAGTCACGTTTTCCTCACTGTTCAATTAGATCTTCATCTCTTACACTTTACAACTAATATGTATGTTTCTTTGTAAATTGCTCAATTCATTTTCTACACTTCTGCAGCTGATTTGTCTCGACTAAATCTTCAAGATTATTCTATCCTTTCCATATAAGTCACGTTTTCCTCACTGTTCAATTAGATCTTCATCTCTTACACTTTACAACTAATATGTATGTTTTTTGTAAATTGCTCAATTCATTTTCTACACTTCTGCAGCTGATTTGTCTCGACTAAATCTTCAAGATTATTCTATCCTTTCCATATAAGTCACGTTTTCCTCACTGTTCAATTAGATCTTCATCTCTTACACTTTACAACTAATATGTATGTTTCTTTGTAAATTGCTCAATTCATTTTCTACACTTCTGCAGCTGATTTGTCTCGACTAAATCTTCAAGATTATTCTATCCTTTCCATATAAGTCACGTTTTCCTCACTGTTCAATTAGATCTTCATCTCTTACACTTTACAACTAATATGTATGTTTCTTTGTAAATTGCTCAATTCATTTTCTACACTTCTGCAGCTGATTTGTCTCGACTAAATCTTCAAGATTATTCTATCCTTTCCATATAAGTCACGTTTTCCTCACTGTTCAATTAGATCTTCATCTCTTACACTTTACAACTAATATGTATGTTTCTTTGTAAATTGCTCAATTCATTTTCTACACTTCTGCAGCTGATTTGTCTCGACTAAATCTTCAAGATTATTCTATCCTTTCCATATAAGTCACGTTTTCCTCACTGTTCAATTAGATCTTCATCTCTTACACTTTACAACTAATATGTCTGTTTTTTGGAAATTGCTCAATTCATTTTCTACACTTCTGCAGCTGATTTGTCTCCACTAAATCTTCAAGATTATTCTATCCTTTCCATATAAGTCACGTTTTCCTCACTGTTCAATTAGATCTTCATCTCTTACACTTTACAACTAATATGTCTGTTTTTTGGAAATTGCTCAATTCATTTTCTACACTTCTGCAGCTGATTTGTCTCGACTAAATCTTCAAGATTATTCTATCCTTTCCATATAAGTCACGTTTTCCTCACTGTTCAATTAGATCTTCATGTCTTACACTCTACAACTAATATGTATGTGTTTGGGAAATTGCTCAATTCATTTTCTACACTTCTGCAGCTGATTTGTCTCCACTAAATCTTCAAGATTATTCTATCCTTTCCATATAAGTCACGTTTTCCTCACTGTTCAATTAGATCTTCATCTCTTACACTTTACAACTAATATGTATGTTTCTTTGTAAATTGCTCAATTCATTTTCTACACTTCTGCAGCTGATTTGTCTCGACTAAATCTTCAAGATTATTCTATCCTTTCCATATAAGTCACGTTTTCCTCACTGTTCAATTAGATCTTCATCTCTTACACTTTACAACTAATATGTATGTTTTTTGGAAATTGCTCAATTCATTTTCTACACTTCTGCAGCTGATTTGTCTCGACTAAATCTTCAAGATTATTCTATCCTTTCCATATAAGTCACGTTTTCCTCACTGTTCAATTAGATCTTCATCTCTTACACTTTACAACTAATATGTATGTTTCTTTGTAAATTGCTCAATTCATTTTCTACACTTCTGCAGCTGATTTGTCTCGACTAAATCTTCAAGATTATTCTATCCTTTCCATATAAGTCACGTTTTCCTCACTGTTCAATTAGATCTTCATCTCTTACACTTTACAACTAATATGTATGTTTCTTTGTAAATTGCTCAATTCATTTTCTACACTTCTGCAGCTGATTTGTCTCGACTAAATCTTCAAGATTATTCTATCCTTTCCATATAAGTCACGTTTTCCTCACTGTTCAATTAGATCTTCATCTCTTACACTTTACAACTAATATGTATGTTTTTTGTAAATTGCTCAATTCATTTTCTACACTTCTGCAGCTGATTTGTCTCGACTAAATCTTCAAGATTATTCTATCCTTTCCATATAAGTCACGTTTTCCTCACTGTTCAATTAGATCTTCATCTCTTACACTTTACAACTAATATGTATGTTTCTTTGTAAATTGCTCAATTCATTTTCTACACTTCTGCAGCTGATTTGTCTCGACTAAATCTTCAAGATTATTCTATCCTTTCCATATAAGTCACGTTTTCCTCACTGTTCAATTAGATCTTCATCTCTTACACTTTACAACTAATATGTATGTTTCTTTGTAAATTGCTCAATTCATTTTCTACACTTCTGCAGCTGATTTGTCTCGACTAAATCTTCAAGATTATTCTATCCTTTCCATATAAGTCACGTTTTCCTCACTGTTCAATTAGATCTTCATCTCTTACACTTTACAACTAATATGTATGTTTCTTTGTAAATTGCTCAATTCATTTTCTACACTTCTGCAGCTGATTTGTCTCGACTAAATCTTCAAGATTATTCTATCCTTTCCATATAAGTCACGTTTTCCTCACTGTTCAATTAGATCTTCATCTCTTACACTTTACAACTAATATGTCTGTTTTTTGGAAATTGCTCAATTCATTTTCTACACTTCTGCAGCTGATTTGTCTCCACTAAATCTTCAAGATTATTCTATCCTTTCCATATAAGTCACGTTTTCCTCACTGTTCAATTAGATCTTCATCTCTTACACTTTACAACTAATATGTCTGTTTTTTGGAAATTGCTCAATTCATTTTCTACACTTCTGCAGCTGATTTGTCTCGACTAAATCTTCAAGATTATTCTATCCTTTCCATATAAGTCACGTTTTCCTCACTGTTCAATTAGATCTTCATGTCTTACACTCTACAACTAATATGTATGTGTTTGGGAAATTGCTCAATTCATTTTCTACACTTCTGCAGCTGATTTGTCTCCACTAAATCTTCAAGATTATTCTATCCTTTCCATATAAGTCACGTTTTCCTCACTGTTCAATTAGATCTTCATCTCTTACACTTTACAACTAATATGTATGTTTCTTTGTAAATTGCTCAATTAATTTTCTACACTTCTGCAGCTGATTTGTCTCCACTAAATCTTCAAGATTATTCTATCCTTTCCATATAAGTCACGTTTTCCTCACTGTTCAATTAGATCTTCATCTCTTACACTCTACAACTAATATGTATGTTTTTTGGAAATTGCTCAATTCATTTTCTACACTTCTGCAGCTGATTTGTCTCCACTAAATCTTCAAGATTATTCTATCCTTTCCATATAAGTCACGTTTTCCTCACTGTTCAATTAGATCTTCATCTCTTACACTCTACAACTAATATGTATGTTTTTTGTAAATTGCTCAATTCATTTTCTACACTTCTGCAGCTGATTTGTCTCCACTAAATCTTCAAGATTATTCTATCCTTTCCATATAAGTCACGTTTTCCTCACTGTTCAATTAGATCTTCATCTCTTACACTCTACAACTAATATGTATGTTTTTTGGAAATTGCTCAATTCATTTTCTACACTTCTGCAGCTGATTTGTCTCCACTAAATCTTCAAGATTATTCTATCCTTTCCATATAAGTCACGTTTTCCTCACTGTTCAATTAGATCTTCATCTCTTACACTCTACAACTAATATGTATGTTTTTTGGAAATTGCTCAATTCATTTTCTACACTTCTGCAGCTGATTTGTCTCCACTAAATCTTCAAGATTATTCTATCCTTTCCATATAAGTCACGTTTTCCTCACTGTTCAATTAGATCTTCATCTCTTACACTCTACAACTAATATGTATGTTTTTTGGAAATTGCTCAATTCATTTTCTACACTTCTGCAGCTGATTTGTCTCCACTAAATCTTCAAGATTATTCTATCCTTTCCATATAAGTCACGTTTTCCTCACTGTTCAATTAGATCTTCATCTCTTACACTTTACAACTAATATGTATGTTTTTTGGAAATTGCTCAATTCATTTTCTACACTTCTGCAGCTGATTTGTCTCCACTAAATCTTCAAGATTATTCTATCCTTTCCATATAAGTCACGTTTTCCTCACTGTTCAATTAGATCTTCATCTCTTACACTTTACAACTAATATGTATGTTTTTTGGAAATTGCTCAATTCATTTTCTACACTTCTGCAGCTGATTTGTCTCGACTAAATCTTCAAGATTATTCTATCCTTTCCATATAAGTCACGTTTTCCTCACTGTTCAATTAGATCTTCATCTCTTACACTTTACAACTAATATGTATGTTTTTTGGAAATTGCTCAATTCATTTTCTACACTTCTGCAGCTGATTTGTCTCCACTAAATCTTCAAGATTATTCTATCCTTTCCATATAAGTCACGTTTTCCTCACTGTTCAATTAGATCTTCATCTCTTACACTTTACAACTAATATGTATGTTTTTTGGAAATTGCTCAATTCATTTTCTACACTTCTGCAGCTGATTTGTCTCCACTAAATCTTCAAGATTATTCTATCCTTTCCATATAAGTCACGTTTTCCTCACTGTTCAATTAGATCTTCATCTCTTACACTTTACAACTAATATGTATGTTTTTTGGAAATTGCTCAATTCATTTTCTACACTTCTGCAGCTGATTTGTCTCCACTAAATCTTCAAGATTATTCTATCCTTTCCATATAAGTCACGTTTTCCTCACTGTTCAATTAGATCTTCATCTCTTACACTTTACAACTAATATGTATGTTTTTTGGAAATTGCTCAATTCATTTTCTACACTTCTGCAGCTGATTTGTCTCCACTAAATCTTCAAGATTATTCTATCCTTTCCATATAAGTCACGTTTTCCTCACTGTTCAATTAGATCTTCATCTCTTACACTTTACAACTAATATGTATGTTTTTTGGAAATTGCTCAATTCATTTTCTACACTTCTGCAGCTGATTTGTCTCCACTAAATCTTCAAGATTATTCTATCCTTTCCATATAAGTCACGTTTTCCTCACTGTTCAATTAGATCTTCATCTCTTACACTCTACAACTAATATGTATGTTTCTTTGTAAATTGCTCAATTAATTTTCTACACTTCTGCAGCTGATTTGTCTCGACTAAATCTTCAAGATTATTCTATCCTTTCCATATAAGTCACGTTTTCCTCACTGTTCAATTAGATCTTCATCTCTTACACTCTACAACTAATATGTATGTTTCTTTGTAAATTGCTCAATTAATTTTCTACACTTCTGCAGCTGATTTGTCTCGACTAAATCTTCAAGATTATTCTATCCTTTCCATATAAGTCACGTTTTCCTCACTGTTCAATTAGATCTTCATCTCTTACACTCTACAACTAATATGTATGTTTCTTTGTAAATTGCTCAATTAATTTTCTACACTTCTGCAGCTGATTTGTCTCGACTAAATCTTCAAGATTATTCTATCCTTTCCATATAAGTCACGTTTTCCTCACTGTTCAATTAGATCTTCATCTCTTACACTCTACAACTAATATGTATGTTTCTTTGTAAATTGCTCAATTAATTTTCTACACTTCTGCAGCTGATTTGTCTCGACTAAATCTTCAAGATTATTCTATCCTTTCCATATAAGTCACGTTTTCCTCACTGTTCAATTAGATCTTCATCTCTTACACTCTACAACTAATATGTATGTTTCTTTGTAAATTGCTCAATTAATTTTCTACACTTCTGCAGCTGATTTGTCTCGACTAAATCTTCAAGATTATTCTATCCTTTCCATATAAGTCACGTTTTCCTCACTGTTCAATTAGATCTTCATCTCTTACACTCTACAACTAATATGTATGTTTCTTTGTAAATTGCTCAATTAATTTTCTACACTTCTGCAGCTGATTTGTCTCGACTAAATCTTCAAGATTATTCTATCCTTTCCATATAAGTCACGTTTTCCTCACTGTTCAATTAGATCTTCATCTCTTACACTCTACAACTAATATGTATGTTTCTTTGTAAATTGCTCAATTAATTTTCTACACTTCTGCAGCTGATTTGTCTCGACTAAATCTTCAAGATTATTCTATCCTTTCCATATAAGTCACGTTTTCCTCACTGTTCAATTAGATCTTCATCTCTTACACTTTACAACTAATATGTATGTTTCTTTGTAAATTGCTCAATTAATTTTCTACACTTCTGCAGCTGATTTGTCTCGACTAAATCTTCAAGATTATTCTATCCTTTCCATATAAGTCACGTTTTCCTCACTGTTCAATTAGATCTTCATGTCTTACACTCTACAACTAATATGTATGTTTCTTTGTAAATTGCTCAATTAATTTTCTACACTTCTGCAGCTTATTTGTCTCGACTAAATCTTCAAGATTATTCTATCCTTTCCATATAAGTCACGTTTTCCTCACTGTTCAATTAGATCTTCATCTCTTACACTCTACAACTAATATGTATGTTTCTTTGTAAATTGCTCAATTAATTTTCTACACTTCTGCAGCTGATTTGTCTCGACTAAATCTTCAAGATTATTCTATCCTTTCCATATAAGTCACGTTTTCCTCACTGTTCAATTAGATCTTCATCTCTTACACTCTACAACTAATATGTATGTTTCTTTGTAAATTGCTCAATTAATTTTCTACACTTCTGCAGCTGATTTGTCTCGACTAAATCTTCAAGATTATTCTATCCTTTCCATATAAGTCACGTTTTCCTCACTGTTCAATTAGATCTTCATCTCTTACACTCTACAACTAATATGTATGTTTCTTTGTAAATTGCTCAATTAATTTTCTACACTTCTGCAGCTGATTTGTCTCGACTAAATCTTCAAGATTATTCTATCCTTTCCATATAAGTCACGTTTTCCTCACTGTTCAATTAGATCTTCATCTCTTACACTCTACAACTAATATGTATGTTTCTTTGTAAATTGCTCAATTAATTTTCTACACTTCTGCAGCTGATTTGTCTCGACTAAATCTTCAAGATTATTCTATCCTTTCCATATAAGTCACGTTTTCCTCACTGTTCAATTAGATCTTCATCTCTTACACTCTACAACTAATATGTATGTTTCTTTGTAAATTGCTCAATTAATTTTCTACACTTCTGCAGCTGATTTGTCTCGACTAAATCTTCAAGATTATTCTATCCTTTCCATATAAGTCACGTTTTCCTCACTGTTCAATTAGATCTTCATCTCTTACACTTTACAACTAATATGTATGTTTCTTTGTAAATTGCTCAATTAATTTTCTACACTTCTGCAGCTGATTTGTCTCGACTAAATCTTCAAGATTATTCTATCCTTTCCATATAAGTCACGTTTTCCTCACTGTTCAATTAGATCTTCATCTCTTACACTCTACAACTAATATGTATGTTTCTTTGTAAATTGCTCAATTAATTTTCTACACTTCTGCAGCTGATTTGTCTCGACTAAATCTTCAAGATTATTCTATCCTTTCCATATAAGTCACGTTTTCCTCACTGTTCAATTAGATCTTCATCTCTTACACTCTACAACTAATATGTATGTTTCTTTGTAAATTGCTCAATTAATTTTCTACACTTCTGCAGCTGATTTGTCTCGACTAAATCTTCAAGATTATTCTATCCTTTCCATATAAGTCACGTTTTCCTCACTGTTCAATTAGATCTTCATCTCTTACACTCTACAACTAATATGTATGTTTCTTTGTAAATTGCTCAATTAATTTTCTACACTTCTGCAGCTGATTTGTCTCGACTAAATCTTCAAGATTATTCTATCCTTTCCATATAAGTCACGTTTTCCTCACTGTTCAATTAGATCTTCATCTCTTACACTCTACAACTAATATGTATGTTTCTTTGTAAATTGCTCAATTAATTTTCTACACTTCTGCAGCTGATTTGTCTCGACTAAATCTTCAAGATTATTCTATCCTTTCCATATAAGTCACGTTTTCCTCACTGTTCAATTAGATCTTCATCTCTTACACTCTACAACTAATATGTATGTTTCTTTGTAAATTGCTCAATTAATTTTCTACACTTCTGCAGCTGATTTGTCTCGACTAAATCTTCAAGATTATTCTATCCTTTCCATATAAGTCACGTTTTCCTCACTGTTCAATTAGATCTTCATCTCTTACACTCTACAACTAATATGTATGTTTCTTTGTAAATTGCTCAATTAATTTTCTACACTTCTGCAGCTGATTTGTCTCGACTAAATCTTCAAGATTATTCTATCCTTTCCATATAAGTCACGTTTTCCTCACTGTTCAATTAGATCTTCATCTCTTACACTTTACAACTAATATGTATGTTTCTTTGTAAATTGCTCAATTAATTTTCTACACTTCTGCAGCTGATTTGTCTCGACTAAATCTTCAAGATTATTCTATCCTTTCCATATAAGTCACGTTTTCCTCACTGTTCAATTAGATCTTCATCTCTTACACTCTACAACTAATATGTATGTTTCTTTGTAAATTGCTCAATTAATTTTCTACACTTCTGCAGCTGATTTGTCTCGACTAAATCTTCAAGATTATTCTATCCTTTCCATATAAGTCACGTTTTCCTCACTGTTCAATTAGATCTTCATCTCTTACACTCTACAACTAATATGTATGTTTCTTTGTAAATTGCTCAATTAATTTTCTACACTTTCTGCAGCTGATTTGTCTCGACTAAATCTTCAAGATTATTCTATCCTTTCCATATAAGTCACGTTTTCCTCACTGTTCAATTAGATCTTCATCTCTTACACTCTACAACTAATATGTATGTTTCTTTGTAAATTGCTCAATTAATTTTCTACACTTCTGCAGCTGATTTGTCTCGACTAAATCTTCAAGATTATTCTATCCTTTCCATATAAGTCACGTTTTCCTCACTGTTCAATTAGATCTTCATCTCTTACACTCTACAACTAATATGTATGTTTCTTTGTAAATTGCTCAATTAATTTTCTACACTTCTGCAGCTGATTTGTCTCGACTAAATCTTCAAGATTATTCTATCCTTTCCATATAAGTCACGTTTTCCTCACTGTTCAATTAGATCTTCATCTCTTACACTTTACAACTAATATGTATGTTTCTTTGTAAATTGCTCAATTAATTTTCTACACTTCTGCAGCTGATTTGTCTCGACTAAATCTTCAAGATTATTCTATCCTTTCCATATAAGTCACGTTTTCCTCACTGTTCAATTAGATCTTCATCTCTTACACTCTACAACTAATATGTATGTTTCTTTGTAAATTGCTCAATTAATTTTCTACACTTCTGCAGCTGATTTGTCTCGACTAAATCTTCAAGATTATTCTATCCTTTCCATATAAGTCACGTTTTCCTCACTGTTCAATTAGATCTTCATCTCTTACACTTTACAACTAATATGTATGTTTCTTTGTAAATTGCTCAATTAATTTTCTACACTTCTGCAGCTGATTTGTCTCGACTAAATCTTCAAGATTATTCTATCCTTTCCATATAAGTCACGTTTTCCTCACTGTTCAATTAGATCTTCATGTCTTACACTCTACAACTAATATGTATGTTTTTTGGAAATTGCTCAATTCATTTTCTACACTTCTGCAGCTGATTTGTCTCCACTAAATCTTCAAGATTATTCTATCCTTTCCATATAAGTCACGTTTTCCTCACTGTTCAATTAGATCTTCATGTCTTACACTCTACAACTAATATGTATGTGTTTGGGAAATTGCTCAATTCATTTTCTACACTTCTGCAGCTGATTTGTCTCGACTAAATCTTCAAGATTATTCTATCCTTTCCATATAAGTCACGTTTTCCTCACTGTTCAATTAGATCTTCATGTCTTACACTCTACAACTAATATGTATGTTTTTTGGAAATTGCTCAATTCATTTTCTACACTTCTGCAGCTGATTTGTCTCCACTAAATCTTCAAGATTATTCTATCCTTTCCATATAAGTCACGTTTTCCTCACTGTTCAATTAGATCTTCATGTCTTACACTCTACAACTAATATGTATGTTTCTTTGTAAATTGCTCAATTCATTTTCTACACTTCTGCAGCTGATTTGTCTCGACTAAATCTTCAAGATTATTCTATCCTTTCCATATAAGTCACGTTTTCCTCACTGTTCAATTAGATCTTCATCTCTTACACTTTACAACTAATATGTATGTTTTTTGGAAATTGCTCAATTCATTTTCTACACTTCTGCAGCTGATTTGTCTCCACTAAATCTTCAAGATTATTCTATCCTTTCCATATAAGTCACGTTTTCCTCACTGTTCAATTAGATCTTCATCTCTTACACTTTACAACTAATATGTATGTTTCTTTGTAAATTGCTCAATTCATTTTCTACACTTCTGCAGCTGATTTGTCTCGACTAAATCTTCAAGATTATTCTATCCTTTCCATATAAGTCACGTTTTCCTCACTGTTCAATTAGATCTTCATCTCTTACACTTTACAACTAATATGTATGTTTCTTTGTAAATTGCTCAATTCATTTTCTACACTTCTGCAGCTGATTTGTCTCGACTAAATCTTCAAGATTATTCTATCCTTTCCATATAAGTCACGTTTTCCTCACTGTTCAATTAGATCTTCATCTCTTACACTTTACAACTAATATGTATGTTTCTTTGTAAATTGCTCAATTAATTTTCTACACTTCTGCAGCTGATTTGTCTCGACTAAATCTTCAAGATTATTCTATCCTTTCCATATAAGTCACGTTTTCCTCACTGTTCAATTAGATCTTCATCTCTTACACTTTACAACTAATATGTATGTTTCTTTGTAAATTGCTCAATTAATTTTCTACACTTCTGCAGCTGATTTGTCTCGACTCAATCTTCAAGATTATTCTATCCTTTCCATATAAGTCACGTTTTCCTCACTGTTCAATTAGATCTTCATCTCTTACACTTTAAAACTAATATGTATGTTTCTTTGTAAATTGCTCAATTAATTTTCTACACTTCTGCAGCTGATTTGTCTCGACTAAATCTTCAAGATTATTCTATCCTTTCCATATAAGTCACGTTTTCCTCACTGTTCAATTAGATCTTCATGTCTTACACTCTACAACTAATATGTATGTTTCTTTGTAAATTGCTCAATTAATTTTCTACACTTCTGCAGCTGATTTGTCTCGACTAAATCTTCAAGATTATTCTATCCTTTCCATATAAGTCACGTTTTCCTCACTGTTCAATTAGATCTTCATGTCTTACACTCTACAACTAATATGTATGTTTCTTTGTAAATTGCTCAATTAATTTTCTACACTTCTGCAGCTGATTTGTCTCGACTAAATCTTCAAGATTATTCTATCCTTTCCATATAAGTCACGTTTTCCTCACTGTTCAATTAGATCTTCATGTCTTACACTCTACAACTAATATGTATGTTTCTTTGTAAATTGCTCAATTAATTTTCTACACTTCTGCAGCTGATTTGTCTCGACTAAATCTTCAAGATTATTCTATCCTTTCCATATAAGTCACGTTTTCCTCACTGTTCAATTAGATCTTCATGTCTTACACTCTACAACTAATATGTATGTTTCTTTGTAAATTGCTCAATTAATTTTCTACACTTCTGCAGCTGATTTGTCTCGACTAAATCTTCAAGATTATTCTATCCTTTCCATATAAGTCACGTTTTCCTCACTGTTCAATTAGATCTTCATGTCTTACACTCTACAACTAATATGTATGTTTCTTTGTAAATTGCTCAATTAATTTTCTACACTTCTGCAGCTGATTTGTCTCGACTAAATCTTCAAGATTATTCTATCCTTTCCATATAAGTCACGTTTTCCTCACTGTTCAATTAGATCTTCATGTCTTACACTCTACAACTAATATGTATGTTTCTTTGTAAATTGCTCAATTAATTTTCTACACTTCTGCAGCTGATTTGTCTCGACTAAATCTTCAAGATTATTCTATCCTTTCCATATAAGTCACGTTTTCCTCACTGTTCAATTAGATCTTCATGTCTTACACTCTACAACTAATATGTATGTTTCTTTGTAAATTGCTCAATTAATTTTCTACACTTCTGCAGCTGATTTGTCTCGACTAAATCTTCAAGATTATTCTATCCTTTCCATATAAGTCACGTTTTCCTCACTGTTCAATTAGATCTTCATGTCTTACACTCTACAACTAATATGTATGTTTCTTTGTAAATTGCTCAATTAATTTTCTACACTTCTGCAGCTGATTTGTCTCGACTAAATCTTCAAGATTATTCTATCCTTTCCATATAAGTCACGTTTTCCTCACTGTTCAATTAGATCTTCATGTCTTACACTCTACAACTAATATGTATGTTTCTTTGTAAATTGCTCAATTAATTTTCTACACTTCTGCAGCTGATTTGTCTCGACTAAATCTTCAAGATTATTCTATCCTTTCCATATAAGTCACGTTTTCCTCACTGTTCAATTAGATCTTCATGTCTTACACTCTACAACTAATATGTATGTTTCTTTGTAAATTGCTCAATTAATTTTCTACACTTCTGCAGCTGATTTGTCTCGACTAAATCTTCAAGATTATTCTATCCTTTCCATATAAGTCACGTTTTCCTCACTGTTCAATTAGATCTTCATGTCTTACACTCTACAACTAATATGTATGTTTCTTTGTAAATTGCTCAATTAATTTTCTACACTTCTGCAGCTGATTTGTCTCGACTAAATCTTCAAGATTATTCTATCCTTTCCATATAAGTCACGTTTTCCTCACTGTTCAATTAGATCTTCATGTCTTACACTCTACAACTAATATGTATGTTTCTTTGTAAATTGCTCAATTCATTTTCTACACTTCTGCAGCTGATTTGTCTCGACTAAATCTTCAAGATTATTCTATCCTTTCCATATAAGTCACGTTTTCCTCACTGTTCAATTAGATCTTCATGTCTTACACTCTACAACTAATATGTATGTTTCTTTGTAAATTGCTCAATTAATTTTCTACACTTCTGCAGCTGATTTGTCTCGACTAAATCTTCAAGATTATTCTATCCTTTCCATATAAGTCACGTTTTCCTCACTGTTCAATTAGATCTTCATCTCTTACACTCTACAACTAATATGTATGTTTCTTTGTAAATTGCTCAATTAATTTTCTACACTTCTGCAGCTGATTTGTCTCGACTAAATCTTCAAGATTATTCTATCCTTTCCATATAAGTCACGTTTTCCTCACTGTTCAATTAGATCTTCATCTCTTACACTTTACAACTAATATGTATGTTTCTTTGTAAATTGCTCAATTAATTTTCTACACTTCTGCAGCTGATTTGTCTCGACTAAATCTTCAAGATTATTCTATCCTTTCCATATAAGTCACGTTTTCCTCACTGTTCAATTAGATCTTCATCTCTTACACTCTACAACTAATATGTATGTTTCTTTGTAAATTGCTCAATTAATTTTCTACACTTCTGCAGCTGATTTGTCTCGACTAAATCTTCAAGATTATTCTATCCTTTCCATATAAGTCACGTTTTCCTCACTGTTCAATTAGATCTTCATCTCTTACACTTTACAACTAATATGTATGTTTCTTTGTAAATTGCTCAATTAATTTTCTACACTTCTGCAGCTGATTTGTCTCGACTAAATCTTCAAGATTATTCTATCCTTTCCATATAAGTCACGTTTTCCTCACTGTTCAATTAGATCTTCATCTCTTACACTTTACAACTAATATGTATGTTTCTTTGTAAATTGCTCAATTAATTTTCTACACTTCTGCAGCTGATTTGTCTCGACTCAATCTTCAAGATTATTCTATCCTTTCCATATAAGTCACGTTTTCCTCACTGTTCAATTAGATCTTCATCTCTTACACTTTAAAACTAATATGTATGTTTCTTTGTAAATTGCTCAATTAATTTTCTACACTTCTGCAGCTGATTTGTCTCGACTAAATCTTCAAGATTATTCTATCCTTTCCATATAAGTCACGTTTTCCTCACTGTTCAATTAGATCTTCATGTCTTACACTCTACAACTAATATGTATGTTTCTTTGTAAATTGCTCAATTAATTTTCTACACTTCTGCAGCTGATTTGTCTCGACTAAATCTTCAAGATTATTCTATCCTTTCCATATAAGTCACGTTTTCCTCACTGTTCAATTAGATCTTCATGTCTTACACTCTACAACTAATATGTATGTTTCTTTGTAAATTGCTCAATTAATTTTCTACACTTCTGCAGCTGATTTGTCTCGACTAAATCTTCAAGATTATTCTATCCTTTCCATATAAGTCACGTTTTCCTCACTGTTCAATTAGATCTTCATGTCTTACACTCTACAACTAATATGTATGTTTCTTTGTAAATTGCTCAATTAATTTTCTACACTTCTGCAGCTGATTTGTCTCGACTAAATCTTCAAGATTATTCTATCCTTTCCATATAAGTCACGTTTTCCTCACTGTTCAATTAGATCTTCATGTCTTACACTCTACAACTAATATGTATGTTTCTTTGTAAATTGCTCAATTAATTTTCTACACTTCTGCAGCTGATTTGTCTCGACTAAATCTTCAAGATTATTCTATCCTTTCCATATAAGTCACGTTTTCCTCACTGTTCAATTAGATCTTCATGTCTTACACTCTACAACTAATATGTATGTTTCTTTGTAAATTGCTCAATTAATTTTCTACACTTCTGCAGCTGATTTGTCTCGACTAAATCTTCAAGATTATTCTATCCTTTCCATATAAGTCACGTTTTCCTCACTGTTCAATTAGATCTTCATGTCTTACACTCTACAACTAATATGTATGTTTCTTTGTAAATTGCTCAATTAATTTTCTACACTTCTGCAGCTGATTTGTCTCGACTAAATCTTCAAGATTATTCTATCCTTTCCATATAAGTCACGTTTTCCTCACTGTTCAATTAGATCTTCATGTCTTACACTCTACAACTAATATGTATGTTTCTTTGTAAATTGCTCAATTAATTTTCTACACTTCTGCAGCTGATTTGTCTCGACTAAATCTTCAAGATTATTCTATCCTTTCCATATAAGTCACGTTTTCCTCACTGTTCAATTAGATCTTCATGTCTTACACTCTACAACTAATATGTATGTTTCTTTGTAAATTGCTCAATTAATTTTCTACACTTCTGCAGCTGATTTGTCTCGACTAAATCTTCAAGATTATTCTATCCTTTCCATATAAGTCACGTTTTCCTCACTGTTCAATTAGATCTTCATGTCTTACACTCTACAACTAATATGTATGTTTCTTTGTAAATTGCTCAATTAATTTTCTACACTTCTGCAGCTGATTTGTCTCGACTAAATCTTCAAGATTATTCTATCCTTTCCATATAAGTCACGTTTTCCTCACTGTTCAATTAGATCTTCATGTCTTACACTCTACAACTAATATGTATGTTTCTTTGTAAATTGCTCAATTAATTTTCTACACTTCTGCAGCTGATTTGTCTCGACTAAATCTTCAAGATTATTCTATCCTTTCCATATAAGTCACGTTTTCCTCACTGTTCAATTAGATCTTCATGTCTTACACTCTACAACTAATATGTATGTTTCTTTGTAAATTGCTCAATTAATTTTCTACACTTCTGCAGCTGATTTGTCTCGACTAAATCTTCAAGATTATTCTATCCTTTCCATATAAGTCACGTTTTCCTCACTGTTCAATTAGATCTTCATGTCTTACACTCTACAACTAATATGTATGTTTCTTTGTAAATTGCTCAATTAATTTTCTACACTTCTGCAGCTGATTTGTCTCGACTAAATCTTCAAGATTATTCTATCCTTTCCATATAAGTCACGTTTTCCTCACTGTTCAATTAGATCTTCATGTCTTACACTCTACAACTAATATGTATGTTTCTTTGTAAATTGCTCAATTAATTTTCTACACTTCTGCAGCTGATTTGTCTCGACTAAATCTTCAAGATTATTCTATCCTTTCCATATAAGTCACGTTTTCCTCACTGTTCAATTAGATCTTCATGTCTTACACTCTACAACTAATATGTATGTTTCTTTGTAAATTGCTCAATTAATTTTCTACACTTCTGCAGCTGATTTGTCTCGACTAAATCTTCAAGATTATTCTATCCTTTCCATATAAGTCACGTTTTCCTCACTGTTCAATTAGATCTTCATGTCTTACACTCTACAACTAATATGTATGTTTCTTTGTAAATTGCTCAATTAATTTTCTACACTTCTGCAGCTGATTTGTCTCGACTAAATCTTCAAGATTATTCTATCCTTTCCATATAAGTCACGTTTTCCTCACTGTTCAATTAGATCTTCATGTCTTACACTCTACAACTAATATGTATGTTTCTTTGTAAATTGCTCAATTAATTTTCTACACTTCTGCAGCTGATTTGTCTCGACTAAATCTTCAAGATTATTCTATCCTTTCCATATAAGTCACGTTTTCCTCACTGTTCAATTAGATCTTCATGTCTTACACTCTACAACTAATATGTATGTTTCTTTGTAAATTGCTCAATTAATTTTCTACACTTCTGCAGCTGATTTGTCTCGACTAAATCTTCAAGATTATTCTATCCTTTCCATATAAGTCACGTTTTCCTCACTGTTCAATTAGATCTTCATGTCTTACACTCTACAACTAATATGTATGTTTCTTTGTAAATTGCTCAATTAATTTTCTACACTTCTGCAGCTGATTTGTCTCGACTAAATCTTCAAGATTATTCTATCCTTTCCATATAAGTCACGTTTTCCTCACTGTTCAATTAGATCTTCATGTCTTACACTCTACAACTAATATGTATGTGTTTGGGAAATTGCTCAATTCATTTTCTACACTTCTGCAGCTGATTTGTCTCCACTAAATCTTCAAGATTATTCTATCCTTTCCATATAAGTCACGTTTTCCTCACTGTTCAATTAGATCTTCATGTCTTACACTCTACAACTAATATGTATGTTTTTTGGAAATTGCTCAATTCATTT
This sequence comes from Acanthosepion esculentum, assembly GCA_964036315.1. Lineage (NCBI taxonomy): Eukaryota > Metazoa > Mollusca > Cephalopoda > Sepiida > Sepiidae > Acanthosepion > Acanthosepion esculentum. The sequence continues at coordinate 26,130,638 of OZ038487.1, forward strand.
TCTACACTTCTGCAGCTGATTTGTCTCGACTAAATCTTCAAGATTATTCTATCCTTTCCATATAAGTCACGTTTTCCTCACTGTTCAATTAGATCTTCATGTCTTACACTCTACAACTAATATGTATGTGTTTGGGAAATTGCTCAATTCATTTTCTACAATTCTGCAGGATATTTGTCTCCACTAAATGTTCAAGATTATTCTATCTTTTCCATAAAAGTCAAGTTTTCCTCGCTGTTCAAATAGGTCTTCGTGACTTTCGATTTAATACGAGTTAGGAAATTTTTTCCATGCAGCTGAACTTCCCTGATACAAAATATTCTTAGACTGCAAAGGATCAATAAATAAAACTGAACTTTTCAATGCAAATTGAACTAATATTTTTACCTAGAATAATACGAAAACTTGAAAATGATTTATTTCAAAAGAAAAATACTGTCTTCATTGATTATAGAAAGAAAAAAGAAGCCACCTTCAGGATATTTTTCATCAAGGAAGTACAAAACGATTTCTTTATTATCTAAAGCAGCAGTCGTTCCATTTGAGCTGTGGTGGAATTTTAAATAATGAAATAAATATCCCATGGTAAATAAATGTTTATGAAATATTATTGTTTTCCTAATCCGAAAAAAATATTTAAAAAGCATTATTATTGTTTATTAATGCGAATCTTTATTACAAATAATTTTTTATTCCATTCCCTCCAAGCAAGGCGATAAAGCTACTAAGACGCAAAGAGTTACTGGGAGTGAAAGAGAACGAGAGGATTTTAGTGACGAGAAAGGACAATAAAAGAACAGAATTCAGGAAGACAGAAGATGGCGATTGGCGTTTCTTTGGAATCTTTGTTGATTTGTAGGCAGTATTTACGCACGAGCGTGTACACTCGGCCCAGGGACAAATATTTGCCCAGCTCCCTCAAGCGTCGGTTGCGTTAGCATCCGTATGACTACCGATATCATCTGCTTAGTGTAAGAGCTGTTCCCCGGCATCGGTCACCTCAGAGTATTTCAGTTTCCCCAGCTGCGTCTCTGTCCGCGGACATAGTGCGACTCAGTTGTGGCTCTGACTCAATTGAGGTTTTAAACCTATGGAGCGTTGAAGGTTTGTTGATTGTAGATGGTAGGGATGCAAGAAACCGGGAAAAAGTTCCACGGGCAAGTAGTGCGAGAAAATAAACCACTAGAATAGAACTTACATTTAGCAATTTCAACAGTAAATCTGAAAGATAATTGCCAATGTGCTTAAAGTCATGTGAGGTACCAAGGACGAAAGCGATACTTCATCTGTAAAATATACAGAAATGTAGTACAAAGCCAAAATGGGGAATGGGGAAAAAAGGATAGTCTTCTTCTGTTTTATAATTAAAATTCGCTAGCCAAAATTACTGACCGAAACATACCACAATATTCCTTACACCAAAACATCGCATTTTTATTTACCATTGTTACTACATCCACCATACCACCTCATAATCTCCATAAAGTTTTAACTAGTTACCATATGCACAATTCTTGTCTGTTACGGTAGGGAATGAAAACAATAATTCGAAAAAAAAACAAATAAAACTAAACCGCAAAATGTATTTACAATTTGAAATAATCTATGTACAAGAAACTAAATAAAATTGTGGTAATAATAAAAAACAAATACCCACAATCCTTAGTGGCAGAAACATCAGTTAACTGGACGAAATCAATGCGTGGCTTTAGTAACATAAACTGGGTCTCTTTAAGACGGATTATATATAAGGGTGTTTCATTAAAACGGATCAAAGTCATCAGTAAATAAATCAGTGTTATTAGTGAAAATTTATTTATTTCTCTATTGGATCATGTTATTTAAGTCATGGCAATTATGTGTGAAAAATAATATCGCCCAAATGTCCGCCAAGACGTCGGCGGTACACCCCCACTTGATGGTCAAAACTTTTGATAACGTCTCCGCATAGTTGCTCCTCAATATGCATAATTATCTTATCTTTCAGCTGTTGAATTGTTGTTGGCTCGTTGGCATAGACCTTACTTTTGAGATGACCCCAAAGGAAGAAATCTAAAGACGTCATGTCGCATGATCGTGGTGGCCAATTGACTTCGTTGATTGGAGAGATGATGCGACCTGCGAACTTCTCATTCAAATTCTATTTGAACCTCTATTTTCGTAATAGGCTTCGATAACTGTTGTAGTGTCTTCCCTCCAATGAGTCCATTATGGATTCTTTCACTTACTATAAAGTTGGTAAACCGTAAAAAACAAATCATTTCCATTTCTTGGTGGTTACTGTGGATAGAGGGATATCAAGTGTGGAATTTTAGCCATTATTTATGATTCCCTCATTATTGATATCCGAAGAGGCTGTCATCTTTCTTGAGTTTCATTGGTAGCGATTTTTCAGATACTTAATTTATTAATTTCAAGTTGTTATTAAATAAAATAATTCCATTACATTTATAATATAAACCTCTTGGAGAAGACAGATGAATGATTTTGTTTACTTACAATTACTGTTTATTATTAGTACCATTATTTTTATTAATAATATTATTTTTATAATTCATGTCGTAGAATTTTCATCTTTTTCTGTTTCTGTGTGCCTCTTGACTCCTTGGGGAACAGCAGCAACACCTCTGCAACGGAATCGGTTCCGGGCGATACTCTTCAGCTTGACCCATGTCATACCGACTGCCTTCACCTCTGCGTCAACACTTCTGCGCCAAATTTGTTTTGGTCGACCTACTTTTCGCTTCCCTTGTGGATTTCAGTCAAGGTCCTGCCTGGTAACACTAGAAGGAGACTTGCGGAGTGTGTGGCCAATCCATTCTCATTTCCGTTTCTTGATGTCAATCTCGATCTGGTCCTGTTCCGCAGTTGCTCATTGGGGACGACTTTCTGCCACCTGATACTGAGGATGTTCCTGAGACATCGGTTGGTAAATGTCTGAAGTTTGTGGGTGTTGGGCTTCGTTACCCGCCAGGTTTCTGAGCCGTAAAATCGGCCCGACTCGGCGTTGGTGCTGATGATCCGAATCTTATAAAGACTGCGCTTCTCCTGCACATCTTATTGTTTGTGGAAGAAGAAGCTGATGTCTGCGAAGTTCAGCCGATGAATATACAGTCATTGAATTCTTCCCTACAACGGAAATCTTTACTAAAAAACAGAAGATTTATCCGCCACCCTTAACTGGAAACCAGAATTCGTGATTTGAAGTCGTATGGTGGACTCCCATGTCGTTTTCGACGTATGAGGGTCGAACAGCACGTTACTGAGAATTATAAAGGCAGACTACCAGCACATATGATTTGATTATAATGGTCAAAACTTGTGCAGAACTAAACGTACTTTTCGAAAGAACCGAATACAGAAAACTGGTGTACAGAGTTTAATTTCTCCATCTGTGTCTCTGTACCCGAACAGAGCCACAATTGAGTGGCACTCTGCCCAAAGAGAGAGCCACAAATGAGTCGCATTCTTCTCGAAGATAGAGCCACAAGTGAGTTGTACTCTGCCCAAAGCTAGAGCCACAACTGAGTCACATTCTGACTAAAGATAGAGCCAGAAAGCAGACGTACTCTGCCCGAAGACAGAGCCACAAGTAATTCTCACTCTGCACAAAGATAGAGTCACAAATGCGTCGCATTATACCCGAAGACAGAACCACAACTGGTTCGCGTTCAACCCGATGACAGAGCAATAACTGAGTCGGACTCTGCCCAAAGAGAGAGCCACAACTGAGACGCATTCTGCCCGAAGTAAGAGCCAAAACGGAGTCTCTGCTAGAAGAGAGCGATACAAGAGTTGAACTCTGCTAAAAAAGATAGCCTCAACTGAGTCGGACTCTTCCCAAACACAGAGCCAAATCTGAGTCGATCGCAGCCTGAAGACAAAGCTAGTGAGGCGCGTTCTGCCAGAAGACAGAGATACAACTGATTGAGAGAGAGAGAGAGAGAGAAAGAGAGAAAGCTACAACCGAGTCGCAATCTTCCCGAAGTCAGAGACACTACCCAAAAAGAGAGCCACAACTAAGTTACAATCTCCTCGAATATGGAGCCACAACTGAGTCGCGTTCTGCCCGAAGACAGAGAAACAGCTGAGGCGCCCTCTGCCCGAAGATAGAGCCACAACGGAATAGAAGTTAAAGTTATATTTAACGATTCCCCTCAGTTAAATAACCCTGTCATGGTATCTTACTTTTTAAACTATAGCCTGGGAGAGTAGGAAGAGATAAATGATAGGTTTTCCAATAATATTTGATCATGTGAATGTAATGATCTCGACTGGAACTCAGCAACGGCTCACCGTTCTCTATCCACCAGCAGAAAAAGAAATGATAGCGCCAGCTTTGTTTTAATGCTAGAAATCGTAGGAGGAAGTGGCGAAAATTTTCCGGTCCGATTTGTTTACTTCCCAAAAACTGTTTTTGAAGGATCACATATCAAAATAAAGATTTTGGAAACTGAGTTTGGTCGAAATCTTTTCAGTACTCCCCTTGCTTAGTTCAGGAAATACGACATTCCTTCCCTGTCTTATCTGCTTCTTTTTTTTTTTACTAATCTCATTGAGTCTACTTATAATTCATACCTTTCATATTTCTACAAAGGTAGCACTAGCTAATATATAGAAAAAAATTGCGTATTTTAAATACATCCGTGTTTTAAGAAATTTGTTATGTTTACACATTCTTTTTATAGATACAAATATTTAAGTAAATGCTCTGTTTATAATAAACAGTATTGAACAACATTCACCGGCATGAATGTCCGAGACATTTTCATAGAAAATATTCGTTCTCCGACAGGATTCGAACCTGTATCCTATACGGAACCGTCATATAACCTTACGTGCACTTACGATAATCGTTCGATTAGCAAAGTCGAATTTACGGATATTTTCTATGAAAATTCTCGGACATTCAGGCCGGTAAATGTTCTTTAGTAATGTTTATTATAAACAAAGCATTTACTTAAATATTTGTATCTATAATAAGAATGTATAAACATAAAAATGTCTTAAAATAATTGCCGGACTTTGTCCATTACATAATGCGTAACGTCATTTGTTTACATTTGGATACGCCATGAGCAGATATGAATGTACGTGAGAGAATCATGGAAGATTGAAGTTTAAAGGCAGTAAATTCGACCTTGCTAATCGACCGATTCTCTGCGGCTCGATCGGTTAAGAGCAAGTAAGGGTAAATGACGGTTCAGTACAGGATACAAGTTCGAATCCTGTTGGAGAACGAATATTTCCTATGAAAATTTCTCGGACATTCAGGACCGTAAATGTTGTTTAATACTGTTTATTATAAACAGAGCATTTACTTAAATATTTATATCTATAAAAAGAATGTATAAAAATAGAAAATGTCTTAAAATAATTGTCAGCCTTTGTACGTTTCATAATGTGATACACACATGTGCAAATTAATTGAAACAACCGCTTTAGTTTCCTTTTTTCCCCATACGGTCAGTTTTAGACCCACTGGAGTGACAGGGTGTAATCGATTTCTATTTTTTCCTCAGATTAGGTCATTTGCAGTGTTGTGAAGTAATATGAATCTATTTTTGAGGTGTGATGAGGAAATTTGTTTGGCCTTGAAGAATATTGCTTCATCCCTGATTCCATCAGATTTTCATCATGCCCAGACACATTGTCTAGACTGTTGATTAGTTGTCCTACGGCCATTGTCTGCGAATGACATTTACTCCAAAGAAGCGTAGGAAAATTGCGACGCTGCACGAACACACTGGCAAGCCGTACCTGTGAGCAAATCAAAGTACTATAGACTGGCCCGAAAACTCTACTGATTTAAATGCAATCGAGAATTTGTGGTCAATCTGCAAGGAAAGTCTTCGTGTGATGGACATGCGACTAGCGAGCTTATCAAAGTGGTCAATCTGCAAGGAAAGTCTTCGTGGAATGGACATGCGACTAGTGAGCTTATCAAAGTACTCCAAGGAAGCATACGAAGTACTAACATGTGCACTGGGTCAAGTTTCATTGGAAAAAATACGAAACAAATTAAATAATAACGGATTTATTTGTTTATTTAAATAATTTGCCCATGGGTGTATTTGATTTGAATTTATCCACCCCGTAATCCTATGCACATTCATTGTGGCGTCACAGATGGCATATGATGAACCCATCTCTCTCGCTTGCAGCTCCCTGGTATTAAATTTAAAACCGAACTACGAGTGATCCAGTTTGGTCTGAACACTGGTTGAGTTTACCATGGTTTTCTTAAGAACGAATTATACAGACGAAGCTAATCCCTCTTCATTCTGTTGGCACAGCAAAAAATCAACATGACCTGTCTTTCGAATTTGTCATGGAAACATAGCATTTGAATTTGTTTTGAAATTCCACCACTCTCGCCGGTTACTTCCGGGAAGACATTTGCCCAGTGATGCCATTGCAACATATTTCAATTGATGCTGTTTTAATCTATAGGGTTGTCTAAAATCTACGTTTTGTTTTTATCGTCAGCTAACATCCGGTGGTAAGTTTATTGAAAAGAAAAGAAAGGCAAAATATCGCTTTTGCTTGTATTATGAATGGGCAAAGAAACAATGAGTTTCTTTGGGAATGTCAGAATGTCGTAATTTCATGCTGTAGAATTCTCGCAGAACGATACTCCACGGTCGGGTAGACAAACTGAGATTGACAGACAAAAACAATGAAGATATTAATTCAGAAGTGTCACTGATATATTTTATTCAGAAAATATCCAAATGAAGCGTTAATTTAAACAACATTGGTTATATTAGTCGCTTTTATGTGTGACATCGGAAAAATTTATGATTGAAAGCATAAAAACTTACATGATGTTTTTTAATATTTTAATAATATTTAATATTATTTGATTAATATTTTATTAATATATTTTATCAACATTTAATATTATTTCATTAATATTTTATTAACATGTTTTAAAATTTAATATTATTTGATTGATATTTTTTAATATATTTTAATAATATTTAATATTGTTTGATTAATATTTTATTAATATATTTAAATAATATTTAATATTGTTTGATTAATATTTTATTAATATATTTAAATAATATTTAATATTTAATATTATTTGATTATATTTTATTAATATATTTTATTGTTATTTAATATTATTTGATTAATATTTGATTAATATATTTTATTAATATTCAATATTATTTTAATGAGCAATTATTACGGGTGTTTCTACCGACAAATGCTGAAATACTGTGAACTATTTGCCATTTTCATCTGTGAATCATACCCTTTAGAGATAAAGGAAGCCAACATTCAGGCAGTGGATAATGACATTATTTAGATCCAGTGACTCGACCGAAAGAGTTGTGAGTTCAATACCAGGCCCCAGCAGTGGTGAATCAAAAAACGTGGAGAGTTGAGTTGAAGGGAAATAACTGAGACATTGGGAAGAAGCATGGCACGTAGAAGTAGAACAGTATACCCGGTGGACGAAATAAGGGTTTCGGTTCGATATTCCAATCACCTGAAGAAGTCCAGGGCGTACAACGACCGAAATCTTGCGAATATGGAATGACGATGAGGATAATAGTCCGAATAATGTAAATAATTAAGTAATCGCAATACCTCATTTCTGAGATATAGACAGATATTTTTTCTGTTGCGCCAATCGTTTCCTATCCACATGCAGGCGGTTCGTGCCGAAGGGATAAACACCAACATGTTTCACTTCTAGAGTTTCCCTAATATTGTGCTAAAGACGTCACTGTTAATTACTATGAAATTCTCATGAATTGATCGAGTTTAAACTTATCGTTTCTGTATTGGAATATTTCTATTTTGTTTAGTTCCCAAATTTACATACAGTTCAGATTGTTAGTGGAAAATTAAAGATGGTTGCTATAAAATATTTATTTGACAAATCTTGTTCAGTTTTGCACAAATGAACGAAAAGCAATTCTTGATTTAACTGAAGAACCAAAAGGTTTGGGGATTGGAACATCTGAAAGGTCGTGACGGCAAGAAAGAATGATTGAATATGTATGGAATTAGAAGAAGGAATCAAATGAAAATCAATTAATAGCGACAGTTTTTGTGCAGAAAGAAACCATAATATGTCTTTGACATTTTTTTAACCTTTTAATATTTCTTAATTCATTTTTGAAATTCTTTACCCGTTTTTCTGTTAAAATCTGACATTTTATGACAATTAATATAGAACTATCGTTTAAATAGGTTTAGACAATCCAAGGCAGGAGATATTTCCAAGAATTGTACGAACGAATATTATGACTTGCGTTCAGTTCATAAATTCCTCTCAGACAGCGTTATGCTCTTATTTGTTTAAAATTGCAAGACATTTTGTGTCGGAGACATTCAGTGACGCTCTCGTGAAAATTAATTGAAACAACCGCTTTAGTTTCCTTTCTTTCATCATACGGTCAGTTTTAAACCCTCTGGAGTGACAGGGTGTAATCGATTTCTATTTTTTTCCTCAGATTCGGTCATTTGCAGTGTTGTTAATTAATATGAATCTATTCTCAGGGTGTACGATGATATTTTTAGCCTTGAAAAATATTGTGTCATCCGTAATTGCATGAGATTTTTATCACGATTGTCGATTAGTTGTCCTACAGCCATTGACTGCGATGGACGTTACTCCAAGGAAGCGTAGGAAAATTGTAACGCTGCACGAACACAATGGCAAGCCTTACCAGTGAGCAAATAAAAATAATATAGACTGGCCCGAAATCTCTCCTGATTTAAATTCAATCGAGAATATGTTGTCAATCTGCAAGGAAAGTCTTCGTGGAATGGACATGCTACTAGCAAGCTTATATGATTGAAGAAGAATACAACAAATTGAGAGAGAGAGAGAGAGATAGAGAGAGAGAAAGAGAGAGAGAGTGAAAGAAAGATTGTTAATTGATTGATTGATTCGATTTTACGGTTTATCAACCGTTTGCAGTTTATTTAAAGCGAGGAATCTTTATTTTAGATTCAACATTTTTTGGGGGAGGGTAGATGATGAGGGTTTAGGAATACAGGTCTTACTAATTAACCCATATATTAGTGAGAGGAATTGAATTCATACCTTTCCCAAGTGTTTGTGATGGTAAGTGAATATAATGAACCCAACAGGAATTTGAACTTGGTTTTCCGATTAACAGTTCCGAGCCGGTATCCTTTATACTTCTCACACATCTAAGCATACTGCACCCGTTATTCACAAGAAATCGCCCATATAGGTACCGCCCAGATACATTAGCGAGCTTTAGCATCGCCTAGTGATATTTTTATCATACATTTTTATCGCGTTTTCGAAGCAACTTACTAAATCTGTTAAACGCCCAATTATATGACCTGTCTGTTTTGAATGTTCAATTTGACTCCTGTTTTTTTTTGTTTTTGCTTAACAGTGGGCCCATTGACACGTGAAAGAGAGTATTGCATTCATTCGTATTAACATCCTCATCTTTCTTGTATCGATCAGTGTATCGATCTATGGAATGTGTAGCATTGATTTTCATTAATTATGTTCAACAAAATATCACAAGCGGGTTTATTAAAGAAAGGCGTTAAAACTTACATCCACCCGACACAACAAATCTACCGAACAAATAAGACACAAAGAAAACAAAATTATACATCAATTGTGTGGCGTTTTTGCATTTCACGCCATATCAATCTTTGTTGCGTCATTTAATATCAAAATTATATTTGAAAACGTAGTTAAACATTGGAATGGTTTCATATTTGAGTCAAAAGACAAACATTCGTCAGTTATTTACTTCAGACTATAGTGAAAAATTGATCGGTTTTTATATTTGACGGCTAATATTCTAGAAAAATATTCCCATTATTCGAAAAGGCGAAATGAATTCACCAATTTATCTGCTCGAAAAATTCATCTATTTTGTGAATGCTTCCGAAGAGAATGAGCAATATTCATCTATCTAATGTTTAACTATAGATTCAAATATAAAAACCGATCAGTGTTTAGCTGTAGACACAAGTATAAAACACGACGAATGTTTGTCTATAGACTCAAATATAAAGCCATACGAACGTTTAACTACAGACTCAAATATAAAACACGATCAATGTTTAAATATGGACTGAAATATTAAACAAGATTAATGATTAACAATAGACTCAAATATAAAACCCGATCAATGTTTAAACACTAGACACAAATATAAACCCCGATCAATATTTAACTATAGACTCAAATATAAAACTCGATCGACGTTTAACTATAGGCTCAAATATAAAACACGATCAATGTTTAAATATAGACTCAAATATATAACACGATCAATGATTGACTCAAAAATAAAACACGATCAATGTTTAACTATAGACTCAAATATAAAACACGATCAATGTTTAACTATAGGCTCAAATATAAAACCCGACCAATGTTTAACAATAGGCACAAATATAAAACACAATGAATTTTTAACTACAGACTGAAATATATAAAACCCGATCGATGTTTAAATATGGGCTCAAATATAAAACACGATCGAAGTTTAACTATAGACTTAAATATAAAACACGATCAATGTTTAACTATAGGCTCGAATATAAAACACGATCAATGTTTAACTATAGACTGAAATATAAAACCCGACCAATGTTTAACTATAGGCTCAAATAAAAATCACGATCAATGTTTAACTATAGGCTCAAATATAAAACCCTATCAATGTTTAACTATAGCCTCAAATATAAAACACGATCAATGTATAACTATAGGCTCAAATATAAAACAAGATCAATGTTTAACTATAGACTCAAATATAAAACCCGATCGAAATTTAACTATAGACACAAATATAAAACACGACCAATGTTTAACTATGGACTCAAATAAAAAAACAATCAGAGTTTAACTATAGACTGAAATATAAAGCCGGACCAATGTTTAACCATAGGCTCAAATATAAAACACGATCAATGTTTAACTATAGGCTCAAATATAAAACCCGATCAATGTTTAACTATAGACTCAAAAATAAAACCCGATCAATGTTTAACTATAGACACAAAGATAAAAACCGATCAGTGTTTAACTATAGACTGAAATATTAAACCCGAACAATGTTTAACTATAGGCTCAAATAGAAAACACGGTCAATGTGTAACTATAGACTCAAATAGAAAACCCGACCACTCTTTAACTATAGACTCAAATATAAAACCCGAAAATGATCAACTATAGACACAAAAATAAAAGACGATCAATGTTTAACTATAGACTGAAATATATAAAACCCGATCGATGTTTAACTAAAAGCTCAAATATAAAACACGATCAATGTTTAACTATAGACTCAAATATAAAAGCCGGTCAATGTTTAACTATAGACTGAAATATAAAACCCGACCAATATTTAACTATAGGCTCAAATATAAAACACGATCAATGTTTAACTATAGGCTCAAATATAAAACTCGATCAATGTTTAACTATAGGTTCAAATATAAAACCCGACCAATGTTTAACTATATACTCAAATATAAAACCCGACCAATGTTTAACTATAGATTCAAATATAAAACCCGGTCAATGTTTAACTATAGACTCAAATATAAAACACGATCAATGTTTAACTATAGGCTCAAATATAAAACCCGATCTAAATTTAACTATAGAAACAAATATAAAACAGGATCAATGTTTAACTATAGGTTCAAATATAAAACACAATCAATACTCAACTATAGCTTGAAATATATAAAACCCGACCAATGTTTAACTATAGACTCAAATATAAAACCCGATCAATGTTTAAGTATATGCTGAAATATATAAAACCCGATGGATGTTTAACTATAGGCTCAAATACATGATCAATGTTTATCTATAGACTCAAATATAAAAACCGATCAGTGATTAATTATAGACTGAAATATAAAACTCGAACAATGTTTAACTATAGGCTCAAATATAAAACACGATCAATGTTTAACTATAGGCTCAAATATAAAACCCGATATATGTTTAGCTATAGACTCAAATATAAAACCAGACCAATGTTTAACTATAGACTCAAATATAAATCCCGACCAATTTTTAACTATAGACACAAATATAAAACACGATGAATGTTTAACTATGGACTCAAATATAAAAACCGATCAGTGTTTAACTATAGACTCAAATATAAAACCCGATCAATAGTAAACTATAGACTTAAATATAAAACCCGATCAATATTAAACTATAGACTCAAATATAAAACCCGATCAATAGTAAACTATAAACTCAAATATAAAACCCGATCAATAGTAAACTATACTCAAATATAAAACCCGATGAATGTTTAACTATAGACACAAATATAAAACCCGATCAATAGTAAACTATAGACTCAAATATAAAACCCGATCAATAGTAAACTATAGACTCAAATATAAAACCCGATCAATAGTAAACTATAGACTCAAATATAAAACCCGATGAATAGTAATATATAGACTCAAATATAAAACCCGATGAATGCTTAACTATAGACTAAAATATAAAACCCGATCAATAGTAAACTATAGTCTCAAATATAAAATTCGTTCACAGTTTAACTATAGATTCCATTATACAACCCATCCAATCTTTTGTTACATATATGCTTCTTCTGCTATGTTCCTTTTTTCTTCTGATCACAGGTTATAATGGCTCTCCACTGTTTCCTATCTCTCGTGTTTCTAGGAGTCGTTTCTAACTTTGCTAAGCCGCCAGCGTTCTGTTCCACCATTTATTACCAAGCTCTTCAGGTACCCAATCCGCTGCCTTCCCTTATCTTTCTTGCTTTTGATATGCCATGTGAATGACAAAGTCTACACGCCCTTCTTCTTCCTGAAGTGTCAAGATATTTTAGATCCTTCTTTCTGGTACTGAGAGTTTTCTTTTGATACAATTTTATTTTTGACGATGTTAAATATTCTCGATATGAGACATTCTCTTATTTGTGTGTTAGTGGCCCAAATGTCTTTCTTGAACTGGCAGTGGAATTTTCCACGTGAAGGGTTATAAAACAATTAAGATTAGTCCGAGAAATAGTGAAGGAGTTATCTCCACTCTTATCTTTTAATGGCCCCTGTGTGTTTTTAGATCTATTTCCATTTTCTTGTGTTTTTGTCAGCATGCGTGTATATCTGTATATTTCCTCTCAATACATACACACTATCTTATTACGAGGAATTAGTAAACACATTTGTATACACACAAACACACATATATATTTATATATATATATATATATATATATATATATATATATATATATATATGTGTGTGTGTGTGTGTGTGTGTGTGTGTGTGTGTGTGTGTGTGTGTGTGTGTGTGTGTGTGTGTGTTTACCAGCCCTTTTTACGTTATTTAATTTTGGGGGTGGGTGGGAGTGTAGATAATATATCCGAGCAATTATCCATTACAACTCCTGTATAGCCAGGCTTACAACACCTGGTATATCGAAGTGGCTACCCATCTTGGTACTGACCAGGTACAACGTTACTTAATTACAATGACTGTACAAGAACCGGTGTTTCAAAGTGATATGGCTGTAAGTCTGATAGATAGATAGATAGATAGATAGATAGATAGATAGATAGATAGATAGATAGATTTGATCTAACTGGCTCACCGGATAAACTGGACAGCGATTTATTCTTTATCCTGTTAAAATGTAATATATCCAATAATTCGTTATTTTTCTTTAAGACTTTCATGTTGCCTTCTGGCTCCGTCAATAGATTTCTCAGTATCCTTCTGTAGGACTGCATTTCTGTTGCCTCCAGTTTCTTCTTTATATGTGGTGAGATTGTCCAGTATATACTGGAACTAATATACTCATTTTTTTTTATCCCCGCCTTATAGGCGATACATTGAGATGATGCATAGTCGTCCGCGGAGCGCAGGGATTCTGAGGATAAAAAAAAAACACGCATACTAATTTTAATTGTCAAGTTACTTTGAATATACGCTCTTTAGCGCTAGAGGGCGTCGTCAGTGATGTTCTGAATTGGGTCATTGGGCAGTTTCGGGTTTTTCAAATATCATACCCCCCTCACGAAGTTGACCCCATCAGAGTTGATCAGTCTCTGAAACCCTCCCAACATCTAAATTAACAGCCTGCAAACGCTGAATTATATTATAGGAAAACCCTACTCTTCTGTCCCATATTTGATTGGAAGTTGACCAACAGCCAATCGCAATGGTGTGAGCTTTATTTAAGTTGTTTACGGAGGATTTTTACTTCTTTTTTTGTGTGGATATTCGTCGGATACTCGGAAGGTAATTATGTGTTTACTGTTTTTTTTGGGGGGGGTACCCCCCCCCATAAAACAAATAATTTCACATTTTTTTCAAGTTTCATCTCCCCAACTGATAATTAATGTTAGCAAAGAAAAAAATAAAAATAAAACAATAAAATAAAATATGAAATAAAAAAAGGTACAAAATTAAAATAAGTAGAAATTTACATTGTTTTTACGATTAAAATAAATAAATTAGGACTTCAACGGCTATGTTTCCAGAACAAATTCGAAAGACAGATCATGTTGATATTTTGCTCTGCCAACAGCTTGAAGAGGTTTTAAATTTAAGACCAGGGAGCTGCAAGCAAGGGAGATGGGTACATCATATGCCATCTGTGACGCCACAATGAATGTGCATAGGATTACGGGGTGGATAAATTAAAATAAATTGCATCCAGGTGTAAATTATTGAAACAAAACAAATAAATACGTTATTATTTAATTTGTTTCGTATTTTTCCAATGAAACATGACCCAGTGCACATGTTCATACGTCGTACGCTTCCTTGGAGTACTTTGATAAGGTCGCTAGTCGCATGTCCATTCCAGGAAGAATTTCCTTGCAGATTGACGACTTTGATAAGCTCGCTAGTCGCATGCCTATTCCACGAAGACGTTCCTTGCTGATTGACCACTTTGATAAGCTCGCTAGTCGCATGTCAATTCCACGAAGACTTTCCTTGCAGATTGACGACTTTGATAAGCTCGCTAGTCGCATGACTATTCCACGAAGACGTTCCTTGCTGATTGACCACTTTGATAAGCTCGCTAGTCGCATGTCAATTCCACGAAGACTTTCCTTGCAGATTGACGACTTTGATAAGCTCGCTAGTCGCATGTCCATTCCACGAAGACGTTCCTTGCTGATTGACCACTTTGATAAGCTCGCTAGTCGCATGTCCATTCCACGAAGAATTTCCTTGCTGATTGACCACTTTGATAAGCTCGCTAGTCGCATGTCCATTCCACGAAGACTTTCCTTGCAGATTGACCACTTTGATAAGCTCGCTAGTCGCATGTCCATTCCACGAAGACTTTCCTTGCAGATTGACAACTTTGATAAGCTCGCTAGACGCATGTCCATTCCACGAAGACTTTACTTGCAGATTGACGACTTTGATCAGATCGCTAGTCGCATGTCCATTCCACGAAGACTTTCCTTGCGGATTGACCACTTTGATAAGCTCGCTAGACGCATGTCCATTCCACGAAGACTTTCCTTGCTGATTGACCACTTTGAAAAGCTCGCTAGTCGCATGCCTATTCCACGAAGACTCTCCTTGCAGATTGACCACTTTGATAAGCTCGCTAGTCGCATGTCCATTCCACAAAGACTTTCATTGGAGATTGACCATTTTGATAAAATCGCAAGTCGCATGTCCATTCCCCGAAGACTTTCCTTGCAGATTGAGCACTTTGATAAGCTCGCTAGTCGCATGACCATTTAAGGAAGACTTTCCTTGAAGATTGAACACTTTGATAAGCACGCTAGTCGCATGTCCATTCCACGAAGACTTTTCTTGCAGATTGACCACATTGATAAGCTCGCTAGTCGTATGTCCATTCCACAAAGACTTTCCTTGCAGATTGACCACTTTGATAAGCTCGCTAGTCGCATGTCCATTCCACGAAGACTTTCCTTGCAGATTGACCACTTTGATAAGCTCGCTAGTCGCATGTCCATTCCACGAAGACTTTCCTTGCAGATTGACCACTTTGATAAGCTCGCTAGACGGATGTCCATTCCACGAAGACTTTCCTTGCAGATTGACGACTTTGATAAGCTCGCTAGTCGCATGCCTATTCCACGAAGACGTTCCTTGCTGATTGACCACTTTGATAAGCTCGCTAGACGCATGTCCATTCCACGAAGACTTTCCTTGCAGATTGACCACTTTGATAAGCTCGCTAGACGGATGTCCATTCCCCGAAGGCTTTCCTTGCAGATTGAACACTTTGATAAGCTCGCTAGTCACATGTCCATTCCACGAAGACGTTCCTTGCTGATTGACTACTTTGATAAGCTCGCTAGTCGCATGTCCATTCCACGAAGACTTTCCTTGCAGATTGACCACTTTGATAAGCTCGCTAGTCGCATGTCCATTCCACGAAGACTTTCCTTGCAGATTGACCACTTTGATAAGCTCGCTAGCCGCATGTCCATTCCACGAAGACTTTCCTTGCAGATTGACGACGTTGATAAGCTCGCTAGTCGCATGCCTATTCCACGACGACGTTCCTTGCTGATTGACCACTTTGATAAGCTCGCTAGTCGCATGTCCATTCCACGAAGATTTTCCTTGCAGATTGACCACTTTGATAAGCTCGCTAGTCGCATGTCCATTCCACGAAGACTTTCCCTGCAGATTGACCACTTTTATAAGCTCGCTAGACGGATGTCCATTCCCTGAAGACTTTCCTTGCAGATTGAACACTTTGATAAGCTCGGTAGGCACATGTCCATTCCACGAAGACGTTCCTTACTGATTGACCACTTTCATAAGCTCGCTAGTCCCATGTCCATTCCACAAAGACTTTCCTTGCAGATTGACCACTTTGATAAAATCGCAAGTCGCATGTCCATTACACGAAGACATTCCTAGCAGATTGACCACTTTGATAAGCTCGCTAGTCGAATGTCCATTTCACGAAGATTTTCCTTGCAGATTGAACACTTTGATAAGCTCGATAGTCGCATGCCTATTCCACGAAGACGTTCCTTGCTGATTGACCACTTTGATAAGCTCGCTAGTCGCATGCCTATTCCACGAAGACTCTCCTTGCAGATTGACAACTTTGATAAGCTCGCTAGTCGCATGTCCATTCCACAAAGACTTTCCTTGCAGATTGACCACTTTGATAAAATCGCAAGTCGCATGTCCATTCCACGAAGACTTTCCTTGCAGATTGACCACTTTGATAAGCTCGATAGTCGCATGACCATTTCAGGAAGACTTTCCTTGCAGATTGAACACTTTGATAAGCTCGCTAGTCGCATGTCCATTACACGAAGACTTTTCTTGCAGATTGACCACTTTGATAAGCTCGCTAGTCGTATGTCCATTCCACAAAGACTTTCCTTGCAGATTGACCACTTTGATAAGCTCGCTAGACGCATGTCCATTCCACGAAGACTTTCCTTGCAGATTGACCACTTTGATAAGCTCGCTAGTCGCATGTCCATTCCACGAAGACCTTCCTTGCAGATTGACCACTTTGATAAGCTCGCTAGACGGATGTCCATTCCACGAAGACTTTCCTTGCAGATTGACGACTTTGATAAGCTCGCTAGTCGCATGCCTATTCCACGAAGACGTTCCTTGCTGATTGACCACTTTGATAAGCTTGCCAGCCGCATGTCCATTCCCCGAAGGCTTTCCTTGCAGATTGACCACTTTGATAAGCTCGCTAATCGCATGTCCATTCCACGAAGACGTTCCTTGCTGATTGACCACTTTGATAAGCTCGCTAGTCGCATGTCCATTCCAGAAAGACTTTCCTTACAGATTGACCACTTTGATAAGCTGGCTAGTCACATGTCCATTCCACGAAGACTTTCCGTGTAGATTGACCACTTTGATAAGCTCGCTAGTCGCATGTCCATTCCACGAAGACTTTCCTTGCAGATTGACCACTTTGATAAGCTCGCTAGTCGCATGTCCATTCCCCGAAGACTTTCCTTGCAGATTGAACACTTTGATAAGCTCGCTAGTCGCATGTCCATTCCACGAAGATTTTCCTTGCGGATTGACCACTTTGATGAGCTCGCTAGTCGCATGTCCATTCCACGAAGACTTTCCTTACAGATTAACGACTTTGATAAGGTCGCTAGTCGCATGTCCATTCCACGAAGACTTTCCTTGCAGATTGACGACTTTGATAAGCTCGCTAGTCGCATGTCCATTCCACGAAGACTTTACTTGCAGATTGACGACTTTGATAAGATCGCTAGTCGCATGTCCATTCCACGAAGACTTTCCTTGCGGATTGACCACTTTGAAAAGCTCGCTAGTCGCATGTCTATTCCACGAAGACTTTCCTTGCTGATTGACCACTTTGATAAGCTCGCTAGTCGCATGTCCATTCCCCAAAGACTTTCCTTGCAGATTGAACACTTTGATAAGCTCGCTAGTCGCATGTCCATTCCACGAAGACTTTCCTTGCAGATTAACCACTTTGATAAGTTCGCTAGGAGCATGTCCATTCTACAATGACATTCCTTGCAGATTGAACACTTTGATAAGCTCGCTAGTCGCATGTCCATTCCACGAAGACTTTCCTTGAAGATTCACCACTTTGATAAGCTCGCTAGTCGCATATCCATTCCACAAAGACTTTCCTTGTAGATTGAACACTTTGATAAGCTTGCTAATCGCATGTCCATTCCATGAAGACTTTCCTTGCAGATTGACTCCTTTGATAAGCTCGCTAGTCGCATGTCCATTCCACAAACACTTTCCTTGCAGATTGACCCCTTTGATAAGCTCGCTAGTCGCATGTCCATTCCACGAAGACTTTACTTGCAGATTGACGATTTTGATAAGATCGCTAGTCGCATGTCCATTCCACGAAGACTTTCCTTGCGGATTGACCACTTTGATAAGCTCGCTAGTCGCATGTCCATTCCACGAAGACTTTCCTTGCAGATTGACCACTTTGATAAGCTCGATAGTCTCATGACCATTTCAGGAAGACTTTCCTTGCAGATTGAACACTTTGATAAGCTCGCTAGTCGCATGCCTATTCCACGAAGACTCTCCTTGCAGATTGACCACTTTGATAAGCTCGCTAGTCGCATGTCTATTCCACAAAGACTTTCCTTGCAGATTGACCACTTTGATAAAATCGCAAGTCGCATGTCCATTCCACGAAGACTTTCCTTGCAGATTGACCACTTTGATAAGCTCGATAGTCTCATGACCATTTCAGGAAGACTTTCCTTGCAGATTGAACACTTTGATAAGCTCGCTAGTCGCATGTCCATTCCACGAAGACTTTTCTTGCAGATTGACCACTTTGATAAGCTCGCTAGTCGTATGTCCATTCTACAAAGACTTTCCTTGCAGATTGACCACTTTGATAAGCTCGCTAGTCGCATGTCCATTCCACGAAGACTTTCCTTGCAGATTGACCACTTTGATAAGCTCGCTAGTCGCATATCCATTCCACGAAGACTTTCCTTGCAGATTGACCACTTTGATAAGCTCGCTAGACGGATGTCCATTCCACGAAGACTTTCCTTGCAGATTGACGACTTTGATAAGCTCGCTAGTCGCATGCCTATTCCACGAAGACGTTCCTTGCTGATTGACCACTTTGATAAGCTTGCTAGCCGCATGTCCATTCCACGAAGACTTTCCTTGCAGATTGACCACTTTGATAAGCTCGCTAGACGGATGTCCATTCCCCGAAGGCTTTCCTTGCAGATTGACCACTTTGATAAATTCGTTAATCGCATGTCCATTCCACGAAGACGTCCCTTGCTGATTGACCACTTTGATAAGCTCGCTAGTCGAGTGTCCATTCCACGAAGACTTTCCTTGCAGATTGACCACTTTGTTAAGCTCGCTATTCGCATGTCCATTCCACAAAGACTTTCCTTGCAGATTGAACACTTTGATAAAATCGCAAGTCGCATGTCCATTCCACAAATACATTCTTTGCAGATTGACCACTTTGATGGGCTCGCTAGTCGCATGCCTAATCCAGAAAGTCTTTCCTTGCAGATTGACCACTTTGATAAGCTCGCTAGTCACATGTCCATTCCACGAAGACTTTCCATGCAGATTGACCACTTTGATAAGCTCGCTAGTCGCATGTCCATTCCACGAAGACTTTCCTTGCAGATTGACCACTTTGATAAGCTCGCTAGTCGCATGTCCATTCCACGAAGACTTTCCTTGCAGATTGAACACTTTGATAAGCTCGCTAGTCGCATGTCCATTCCACGAAGACTTTCCTTGCAGATTGACGACTTTGATAAGGTCGCTAGTCGCAAGTCCATTCCACGAAGACTTTCCTTGCAGATTGACCACTTTGATAAGCTCGCTAGTCGCATGTCCATTCCACGAAGACTTTTTTTGCAGATTGACCACTTTGATAAGCTCGCTAGTCGCATATCCATTCCACGAAGACTTTCCTTGCAGATTGACCACATTGATAAGCTCGCTAGACGGATGTCCATTCCACGAAGACTTTCCTTGCAGATTGACGACTTTGATAAGCTCGCTAGTCGCATGCCTATTCCACGAAGACGTTCCTTGCTGATTGACCACTTTGATAAGCTTGCTAGCCGCATGTCCATTCCACGAAGACTTTCCTTGCAGATTGACCACTTTGATAAGCTCGCTAGACGGATGTCCATTCCCCGAAGGCTTTCCTTGCAGATTGACCACTTTGATAAATTCGCTAATCGCATGTCCATTCCACGAAGACGTCCCTTGCTGATTGACCACTTTGATAAGCTCGCTAGTCGAGTGTCCATTCCACGAAGACTTTCCTTGCAGATTGACCACTTTGTTAAGCTCGCTATTCGCATGTCCATTCCACAAAGACTTTCCTTGCAGATTGAACACTTTGATAAAATCGCAAGTCGCATGTCCATTCCACAAATACATTCTTTGCAGATTGACCACTTTGATGGGCTCGCTAGTCGCATGCCTAATCCAGAAAGTCTTTCCTTGCAGATTGACCACTTTGATAAGCTCGCTAGTCACATGTCCATTCCACGAAGACTTTCCATGCAGATTGACCACTTTGATAAGCTCGCTAGTCGCATGTCCATTCCACGAAGACTTTCCTTGCAGATTGACCACTTTGATAAGCTCGCTAGTCGCATGTCCATGCCACGAAGACTTTCCTTGCAGATTGAACACTTTGATAAGCTCGCTAGTCGCATGTCCATTCCACGAAGACTTTCCTTGCGGATTGACCACTTTGATAAGGTCGCTAGTCGCATGTCCATTCCACGAAGACTTTCCTTGCAGATTGACGACTTTGATGAGCTCGATAGTCGCATGACCATTTCAGGAAGACTTTCCTTGCAGATTGAACACTTTGATAAGCTCGCTAGTCGCATGTCCATTCCACGAAGACTTTTCTTGCAGATTGACCACTTTGATAAGCTCGCTAGTCGCATGTTCATTCCACAAAGACTTTCCTTGCAGACTGACCACTTTGATAAGCTCGCTAGTCGCATGTCCATTCCACGAAGACTTTCCTTGCAGATTGACCACTTTGATAAGCTCGCTAGTCGCATGTCCATTCCACGAAGACTTTCCTTGCAGATTGACCACTTTGATAAGCTCGCTAGACGGATGTCCATTCCACAAAGACTTTCCTTGCAGATTGACCACTTTGATAAGCTCGCTAGTCGCATGTCCATTCCACGAAGACTTTCCTTGCAGATTGACCACTTTGATAAGCTCGCTAGTCGCATGTCCATTCCACGAAGACTTTCCTTGCAGATTGACCACTTTGATAAGCTCGCTAGTCGCATGTCCATTCCACGAAGACTTTCCTTGCAGATTGACCACTTTGATAAGCTCGCTAGACGGATGTCCATTCCACGAAGATTTTCCTTGCAGATTGTCGACTTTGATAAGCTCGCTAGTCGCATGCCTATTCCACGAAGACGTTCCTTGCTGATTGACCACTTTGATAAGCTTGCTAGCCGCATGTCCATTCCACGAAGACTTTCCTTGCAGATTGACCACTTTGATAAGCTCGCTAGACGGATGTCCATTCCCCGAAGGCTTTCCCTGCAGATTGACCACTTTGATAAGCTCGCTAATCGCATGTCCATTCCACGAAGACGTTCCTTGCTGATTGACCACTTTGATAAGCTCGCTAGTCGCATGTCCATTCCACGAAGACTTTCCTTGCAGATTGACCACTTTGATAAGCTCGCTATTCGCATGTCCATTCCACAAAGATTTTCCTTGCAGATTGAACACTTCGATAAAATCGCAAGTCGCATGTCCATTCCACAAATACTTTCCTTGCAGATTGACCACTTTGATGGGCTCGCTAGTCGCATGCCTATTCCAGAAAGACTTTCCTTACAAATTGATCACTTTGATAAACTGGCTAGTCACATGTCCATTCCACGAAGACTTTCCTTGCAGATTGACCACTTTGATAAGCTCGCTAGTCGCATGTCCATTCCACGAAGACTTTCCTTGCAGAATGACCACTTTGATAAGCTCGCTAGTCGCAAGTCCATTCCCCGAAGACTTTACTTGCTGATTGAACACTTTGATAAGTTCGCTATTCGCATGTCCATTCCACAAAGACTTTCCTTGCAGATTGAACACTTTGATAAAATCGCAAGTCGCATGTCCATTCCACAAATACTTTCCTTGCAGATTGACCACTTTGATGGGCTCGCTAGTCGCATGCCTAATCCAGAAAGACTTTCCTTGCAGATTGACCACTTTGATAAGCTCGCTAGTCACATGTCCATTCCACGAAGACTTTCCTTGCAGATTGACCACTTTGATAAGCTCGCTAGTCGCATGTCCATTCCACGAAGACTTTCCTTGCGGATTGACCACTTTGATAAGGTCGCTAGTCGCATGTCCATTCCACGAAGACTTTCCTTGCAGATTGACGACTTTGATAAGGTCGCTAGTCGCATGTCCATACCACGAAGACCTTCCTTGCAGATTGACCACTTTGATAAGCTCGCTAGTCGCATGTCCATTCCACAAAGACTTTCCTTGCAGATTGACCACTTTGATAAGATCGCTAGTCGCATGTCCATTCCACGAAGACTTTCCTTGCGGATTGACGACTTTGATGAGCTCGATAGTCGCATGACCATTTCAGGAAGACTTTCCTTGCAGATTGAACACTTTGATAAGCTCGCTAGTCGCATGTCCATTCCACGAAGACTTTTCTTGCAGATTGACCACTTTGATAAGCTCGCTAGTCGCATGTTCATTCCACAAAGACTTTCCTTGCAGATTGACCACTTTGATAAGCTCGCTAGTCGCATGTCCATTCCACGAAGACTTTCCTTGCAGATTGACCACTTTGATAAGCTCGCTAGTCGCATGTCCATTCCACGAAGACTTTCCTTGCAGATTGACCACTTTGATAAGCTCGCTAGACGGATGTCCATTCCACAAAGACTTTCCTTGCAGATTGACCACTTTGATAAGCTCGCTAGTCGCATGTCCATTCCACGAAGACTTTCCTTGCAGATTGACCACTTTGATAAGCTCGCTAGTCGCATGTCCATTCCACGAAGACTTTCCTTGCAGATTGACCACTTTGATAAGCTCGCTAGTCGCATGTCCATTCCACGAAGACTTTCCTTGCAGATTGACCACTTTGATAAGCTCGCTAGACGGATGTCCATTCCACGAAGATTTTCCTTGCAGATTTTCGACTTTGATAAGCTCGCTAGTCGCATGCCTATTCCACGAAGACGTTCCTTGCTGATTGACCACTTTGATAAGCTTGCTAGCCGCATGTCCATTCCACGAAGACTTTCCTTGCAGATTGACCACTTTGATAAGCTCGCTAGACGGATGTCCATTCCCCGAAGGCTTTCCCTGCAGATTGACCACTTTGATAAGCTCGCTAATCGCATGTCCATTACACGAAGACGTTCCTTGCTGATTGACCACTTTGATAAGCTCGCTAGTCGCATGTCCATTCCACGAAGACTTTCCTTGCAGATTGACCACTTTGATAAGCTCGCTATTCGCATGTCCATTCCACAAAGATTTTCCTTGCAGATTGAACACTTCGATAAAATCGCAAGTCGCATGTCCATTCCACAAATACTTTCCTTGCAGATTGACCACTTTGATGGGCTCGCTAGTCGCATGCCTATTCCAGAAAGACTTTCCTTACAAATTGACCACTTTGATAAGCTCGCTAGTCGCATGTCCATTCCACGAAGACTTTCCTTGCAGATTGACCACTTTGATAAGCTCGCTAGACGGATGTCCATTCCACGAAGATTTTCCTTGAAGATTGTCGACTTTGATAAACTCGCTAGTCGCATGCCTATTCCACGAAGACGTTCCTTGCTGATTCACCACTTTGATAAGCTTGCTAGCCGCATGTCCATTCCACGAAGACTTTCCTTGCAGATTGACCACTTTGATAAGCTCGCTAGACGGATGTCCATTCCCCGAAGGCTTTCCCTGCAGATTGACCACTTTGATAAGCTCGCTAATCGCATGTCCATTCCACGAAGACGTTCCTTGCTGATTGTCCACTTTGATAAGCTCGCTAGTCGCATGTCCATTCCACGAAGACTTTCCTTGCAGATTGACCACTTTGATAAGCTCGCTATTCGCATGTCCATTCCACAAATATTTTCCTTTCAGATTGAACACTTCGATAAAATCGCAAGTCGCTTGTCCATTCCACAAATACTTTCCTTGCAGATTGACCACTTTGATGGGCTCGCTAGTCGCATGCCTATTCCACGAAGACGTTCCTTGCTGATTGACCACTTTGATAAGCTTGCTAGCCTCATGTCCATTCCACGAAGACTTTCCTTGCA
This sequence comes from Acanthosepion esculentum, assembly GCA_964036315.1. NCBI lineage: Eukaryota > Metazoa > Mollusca > Cephalopoda > Sepiida > Sepiidae > Acanthosepion > Acanthosepion esculentum. The sequence continues at coordinate 26,155,460 of OZ038487.1, forward strand.
GATTGACCACTTTGATAAGCTCGCTAGTCGCATGTCCATTCCCCGAAGGCTTTCCTTGCAGATAGACCACTTTGATAAGCTCGCTAGTCGCATGTCCATTCCACGAAGACTTTCCTTGCCGATTGAACACTTTGATAAGCTCGCTAGTCGCATGTCCATTCCACGAAGACTTTCCTTGCAGATTGACGACTTTGATAAGCTCGCTACTCGCATGTCCATTCCACGAAGACTTTACTTGCAGATTGATGACTTTGATAAGATCGCTAGTCGCATGTCCATTCCACGAAGACTTTCCTTGCGGATTGACGACTTTGATGAGCTCGCTAGTCGCATGTCCATTCCACGAAGACTTACCTTGCTGATTGACCACTTTGATAACTCGCTAGTCGCATGTCCATTCCACGAAGACATTCCTTGTAGATTGACCACTTTGATAAAATTGCAAGTCGCATGTCCATTCCACGAAGACTTTCCTTGCAGATTGACCACTTTGATAAGCTCGATAGTCGCATGACCATTTCAGGAAGACTTTCCTTGCAGATTGAACACTTTGATAAGCTCGCTAGTCGCATGTCCATTCCACGAAGACTTTCCTTGCAGATTGACCACTTTGATAAGCTCGCTAGTCGCATGTCCATTCCACGAAGACTTTCCTTGCAGATTGACCACTTTGATAAGCTCGCTAGTCGCATGCCTATTCCACGAAGACGTTCCTTGCTGATTGACCACTTTGATAAGCTTGCTAGCCGCATGTCCATTCCACGAAGACTTTCCTTGCAGATTGACCACTTTGATAAGCTCGCTAGACGGATGTCCATTCCCCGAAGGCTTTCCTTGCAGATTGACCACTTTGATAATTTCGCTAATCGCATGTCCATTCCACGAAGACGTTCCTTGCTGATTGACCACTTTGATAAGCTTGCTAGTCGCATGTCCATTCCACGAAGACTTTCCTTGCAGATTGACCACTTTGATAAGCTCGATAGTCACATGTCCATTCCACGAAGACTTTCCTTGCAGATTGACCACTTTGATAAGCTCGCTAGTCGCATGTCCATTCCACGAAGACTTTCTTTTCAGATTGACCACTTTGATAAGCTCGCTAGTCGCATGTCCATTCCACGAAGACTTTCCTTGCAGATTGAAGACTTTGATAAGCTCGCTAGTCGCATGTCCATTCCACGAAGACTTTCCTTGCGGCTTGACCACTTTGATAAGGTCGCTAGTCGAATGTCCATTCCACGAAGACTTTCCTTGCAGATTGACGACTTTGATAAGGTCGCTAGTCGCATGTCCATTCCACGAAGATTTTCCTTGCAGATTGACGACTTTGATAAGCTCGCTACTCGCATGTCCATTCCACGAAGACTTTACTTGCAGATTGACGACATTGATAAGATCGCTAGTCGCATGTCCATTCCACGAAGACTTTCCTTGCAGATTGACGACTTTGATAAGCTCGCTAGTCGCATGTCCATTCCACGAAGACTTTCCTTGCTGATTGACCACTTTGATAAGCTCGCTAGACGGATGTCCATTCCACGAAGACTTTCCTTGCAGATTGACGATTTTGATAAGCTCGCTAGTCGCATGCCTATTCCACGAAGACGTTCCTTGCTGATTGACCACTTTGATAAGCTTGCTAGCCGCATGTCCATTCCACGAAGACTTTCCTTGCAGATTGACCACTTTGATAAGCTCGCTAGACGGATGTCCATTCCCCGAAGGCTTTCCTTGCAGATTGACCACTTTGATAAGTTCGCTAATCGCATGTCCATTCCACGAAGACGTTCCTTGCTGATTGACCACTTTGATAAGCTCGCTAGTCGCATGTCCATTCCACGAAGATTTTCCTTGCAGATTGACCACTTTGTTAAGCACGCTAGTCACATGTCCATTCCACGAAGACTTTCCTTGCAGATTGACCACTTTGATAAGCTCGCTAGACGGATGTCCATTCCCCGAAGGCTTTCCTTGCAGATTGACCACTTTGATAAGTTCGCTAATCGCATGTCCATTCCACGAAGACGTTCCTTGCTGATTGACCACTTTGATAAGCTCGCTAGTCGCATGTCCATTCCACGAAGACTTTCCTTGCAGATTGACCACTTTGTTAAGCTCGCTTGTCACATGTCCATTCCACGAAGACTTTCCTTGCAGATTGACCACTTTGATGGGCTCGCTAGTCGCATGCCTAATCCAGAAAAACTTTCCTTGCAGATTGACCACTTTGATAAGCTCGATAGTCACATGTCCATTCCACGAAGACTTTCTTTGCCGATTGACCACTTTGATAAGCTCGCTAGTCGCATGTCCATTCCACGAAGACTTTCCTAGCAGATTGAACACTTTGATAAGCTCGCTAGTCGCATGTCCATTCCACGAAGACTTTCCTTGCGGATTGACCACTTTGAGAAGGTCGCTAGTCGAATGACCATTCCACGAAGACTTTCCTTGCAGATTGACGACATTGATAAGGTCGCTAGTCGCATGTCCATTCCACGAAGACTTTCCTTGCAGATTGATGACTTTGATAAGCTCGCTACTCGCATGTCCATTCCACGAAGACTTTACTTGCAGATTGACGACATTGATAAGATCGCTAGTCGCATGTCCATTCCACGAAGACTTTCCTTGCGGATTGACGACTTTGATAAGCTCGCTAGTCGCATGTCCATTCCACGAAGACTTTCCTTGCTGATTGACCACTTTGATAAGCTCGCTAGACGGATGTCCATTCCACGAAGACTTTCCTTGCAGATTGACGACTTTGATAAGCTCGCTAGTCGCATGCCTATTCCACGAAGACGTTCCTTGCTGATTGACCACTTTGATAAGCATGCTAGCCGCATGTCCATTCCACGAAGACTTTCCTTGCAGATTGACCACTTTGATAAGCTCGCTAGACGGATGTCCATTCCCCGAAGGCTTTCCTTGCAGATTGACCACTTTGATAAGTACGCTAATCGCATGTCCATTCCACGAAGACGTTCCTTGCTGATTGACCACTTTGATAAGCTCGCTAGTCGCATGTCCATTCCACGAAGACTTTCCTTGCAGATTGACCATTTTGTTAAGCACGCTAGTCACATGTCCATTCCACGAAGACTTTCCTTGCAGATTGACCACTTTGATGGGCTCGCTAGTCGCATGCCTAATCCAGAAAAACTTTCCTTGCAGATTGACCACTTTGATAAGCTCGCTAGTCACATGTCCATTCCACGAAGACTTTCCTTGCAGATTGACCACTTTGATAAGCTCGCTAGTCGCATGTCCATTCCACGAAGACTTTCTTTGCAGATTGACCACTTTGATAAGCTCGCTAGTCGCATGTCCATTCTACGAAGACTTTCCTTGCAGATTGAACACTTTGATAAGCTCGCTAGTCGCATGTCCATTCCACGAAGACTTTCCTTGCGGATTGACCACTTTGATAAGTTCGCTAGTCGAATGTCCATTCCACGAAGACTTTCCTTGCGGATTGACGACTTTGATAAGCTCGCTAGTCGCATGTCCATTCCACGAAGACTTTCCTTGCTGATTGAACACTTTGATAAAATCGCAAGTCGCATGTCCATTCCACGTAGACATTCCTTCCAGATTGACCGCTTTGATAAGCTCGCTAGTCGCATGACCATTTCAGGAAGACTTTCCTTGCAGATTGAACACTTTGATAAGCTCGATAGTCGCATGCCCATTCCACGAAGACTTTTCTTGCAGATTGACCACTTTGATAAGCTCGCTAGTCGCATGCCTATTCCACGAAGACTTTCCTTGCAGATTGACAACTTTGATAAGCTCTCTAGTCATATGTCCATTCCACGAAGACATTCCTTACAGATTAAGCACATTCAAAAGCTCGCTAGTCGCATGTCCATTCCACGAAGACTTTCCTTGCAGATTGACCACTTTGATAAGCTCGCTAGTCGCATGTCCATTCCACAAAGATTTTCCTTGCAGATTGACAACTTTGATAATATCGCAAGTCGCATGTCCATACCAGGAAGACTTTCCTTGCTGATTGACCACTTTGATAAGCTCGCTAGTCGCATGTCCATTTCACGAAGACTTTACTTGCAGATTGACCACTTTGATAAAATCGCAAGACGCGTGTCCATTCCACGAAGATTTTCCTTGCTGATTGACCACTTTGATAAGCTCGCTATTCGCATGTCCATTTCACGAAGACTTTCCTTGCAGATTGAACACTTTTATAAGCTCGCTAGTCTCATATCCATTCCACGAAGACTTTCCTTGCTGATTGACCACTTTGATAAGCTCGCTAGTCGCCTGTCCATTTCACGAAGACTTTCCTTGCAGATTGACCACTTTGATAAGCTCGTTAGTCGCATGTCCATTCCACAAAGACTTTCCTTGCAGATTGACCACTTTGATAAGCTCGCTAGTCACATGTCAATTCCACGAAGACTTTCCTTGCAGATTTACCACTTTCATAAGCTCGCTAGTCGAATGTCCATTCCACGAAGACTTTCCTTACAGATTGACCACTTTCATAAGGTCGCTAGTCGCATGTCCATTCCACGAAGACTTTCCTTGCAGATTGACCACTTTGATAAGCTCGCTAGTCGCATGTCTATTCCACGAAGACTTTCCTTGCAGATTTACCACTTTGATAAGCTCGCTAGTCGCATGTCCATTCCACGAAGACATTCCTTGCTGATTGACCACTTTGATAAGCTCGCTAGTCGCATGTCCATTTCACGAAGACTTTCCTTGCTGATTGACCACTTTGATAAACTCGCTAGTCGCATGTCCATTTCAGGAAGACTTTCCTTGCTGATTGACCACTTTGATAAGCTCGCTAGTCGCATGCCTATTCCACGAAGACTTTCCTTGCAGATTGACCACTTTGATAAGCTCTCTAGTCGCATGTCCATTCCACGAAGACTTTCCTTGCAGATTGACCACTTTCATAAGCTCGATAGGAACATGTCCATTCCACGAAGACTTTCCTTGCAGATTGACCACTTTGATAAGCTCTGTAGTCGCATGTCCATTCCACGAAGTCTTTCCTTGCAGATTAACCACTTTCATAAGCTCGCTAGTCGCATGTCCATTCCACGAAGACTTTCCTTGCAGACTGACCACTTTGATAAAATCGCAAGTCGCATGTCCATTCCACGAAGACTTTCCTTGCTGATTGACCACTTTGATAAGCTCGCTAGTCGCATGTCCATTTCTCGAAGACTTTACTTGCAGACTGACCACTTTGATAAAATCGCAAGACGCATGTCCATTCCACGAAGATTTTCCTTGCTGATTGAACACTTTGATAAGCTCGCTAGTCGCATGTCCATTTCACGAAGACTTTCCTTGCAGATTGAACACTTTGATAAGCTCGCTAGTCGCATATCCATTCCACGAAGACTTTCCTTGCTGATTGACCACTTTGATAAGCTCGCTAGTCGCATGTCCATTTCACGAAGACTTTCCTTGCAGATTGACCACTTTGATAAGCTCTCTAGTCACATGTCAATTCCAAGAAGACTTTCCTTGCAGATTTACCCCTTTCATAAGCTCGCTAGTCGAATGTCCATTCCACGAAGACTTTCCTTACAGATTGACCACTTTCATAAGGTCGCTAGTCGCATGTCCATTCCACGAAGACTTTCCTTGCAGATTGACCACTTTGATAAGCTCGCTAGTCGCATGTCTATTCCACGAAGACTTTCCTTGAAGATTGACCACTTTGATAAGCTCTCTAGTCGCATGTCTATTCCACGAAGACTTTCCTTGCAGATTGACCACTTTGATAAGCTCGCTAGTCGCATGTCCATTCCACGAAGACTTTCCTTGCTGATTGACCACTTTGATAAGCTCGCTAGTCGCATGTCCATTCCACAAAGACTTTCCTTGCAGATTGACCACTTTGATAAGCTCTCTAGTCGCATGTCTATTCCACGAAGACTTTCCTTGCAGATAGACCACTTTGATAAGCTCGCTAGTCGCGTGTCCATTCCACGAAGACATTCCTTACAGATTGACCACTTTCATAAGCTCGCTAATTGCATGTCCATTCCACGAAGACTTTCCTTGCAGATTGACCACTTTGATAAAATCGCAAGTTGCATGTCCATTCCACGAAGACTTTCCTTGCTGATTGACCAATTTGATGTGCTCGCTAGTCGCATGTCCATTTCACGAAGACTTTCCTCTCAGATTGACCACTTTGATAAGCTCGCTAGTCGCATGTCTATTCCACGAAGACTTTCCCTGCAGATTGACCAATTGATAAGCTCGCTAGTCGCATGTCTATTCCACAAAGACTTTCCTTGCAGATTGACCAGTTTGATAAGCTCGCTAATCGCATGTCCATTCCACGAAGATTTGCTTGCAGATTGACCACGTTGATAAGCTCGCTAGTGGCATGCCTATTCCACGAAGATTTTCCTTGCTGATTGACCACTTTGATAAGCTCGCTAGTCGCATGTCCATTTCACGAAGACTTTCCTTGCAGATTGAACACTTTGATAAGCTCGCTAGTCGCATATCCATTCCACGAAGACTTTCCTTGCTGATTGACCACTTTGATAAGCTCGCTAGTCGCATGTCCATTTCACGAAGACTTTCCTTGCAGATTGACCACTTTGATAAGCTCTCTAGTCGCATGTCCATTCCACAAAGACTTTCCTTGCAGATTGACCTCTTTGATAAGCTCTCTAGTCACATGTCAATTCCACGAAGACTTTCCTTGCAGATTTACCCCTTTCATAAGCTCGCTAGTCGAATGTCCATTCCACGAAGACTTTCCTTACAGATTGACCACTTTCATAATGTCGCTAGACGCATGTCCATTCCACGAAGACTTTCCTTGCAGATTGACCACTTTGATAAGCTCGCTAGTCGAATGTCTATTCCACGAAGACTTTCCTTGCAGATTTACCACTTTGATAAGCTCGCTTGTGGCATGTCCATTCCACGAAGACTTTCCTTGCTGATTGACCACTTTGATAAGCTCGCTAGTCGCATGTCCATTTCACGAAGACTTTCCTTGCAGATTGACCACTTTGATAAGCTCTCTAGTCGCATGTCTATTCCACGAAGACTTTCCTTGCAGATTGACCACTTTCATAAGCTCGCTAGTCGCATGTCCATTCCACGAAGACTTTCCTTGCTGATTGACAACTTTGATAAGCTCGCTAGTCGCATGTCCATTCCACAAAGACTTTCCTTGCAGATTGACCACTTTGATAAGCTCTCTAGTCGCATGTCTATTCCACGAAGACTTTCCTTGCAGATTGACCACTTTGATAAGCTCGCTAGTCGCATGTCCATTCCACGAAGACATTCCTTACAGATTGACCACTTTCATAAGCTCGCTAATTGCATGTCCATTCCACGAAGACTTTCCTTGCAGATTTACCACTTTGATAAAATCGCAAGTTGCATGTCCATTCCAGAAAGACTTTCCTTGCTGATTGACCAATTTGATGTGCTCGCTAGTCGCATGTCCATTTCACGAAGACTTTCCTCTCAGATTGACCACTTTGATAAGCACGCTAGTCGCATGTCTATTCCACGAAGACTTTCACTGCAGATTGACCACTTTGATAAGCTCGCTAGTCGCATGTCAATTCCACGAAGACTTTCCTTGCTTATTGACCACTTTGATAAGCTCGCTAGTCGCATGTCCATTTCACGAAGACTTTCCTTGCTGATTGACCACTTTGATAAACTCGCTAGTCGCATGTCCATTTCACGAAGACTTTCCTTGCTAATTGACCACTTTGATAAGCTCGCTAGTCGCATGCCTATTCCACGAAGACTTTCCTTGCAGATTGACAACTTTGATAAGCTCTCTAGTCGCATGTCCATTCCACGAAGACTTTAATTGCAGATTGACAACTTTGATAAGCTCGCTAGTCGCATGTCCATTCCACAAATACTTTCCTTGCAGATTGAACACTTTGATAAGCTCGCTAGTCGCATGTCCATTCCACAAATACTTTCCTTGCAGATTGACCAGTTTGATAAGCTCGCTAGTCACATGTCCATTCCACAAAGACTTTCCTTGCAGATTGACCACTTAGATAAGCTCGCTAGTCGCATGTCCATTCCAGGAAGCCTTTCCTTGCAGATTGACCACTTTGATAAGCTCGCTAGTCGCATGTCGATTCCACGAAGACCTTCCTTGCAGATTGACCACTTTGATAAGCTCGCAAGTCGCATGTCCATTCCACAAAGTCTTTACTTGCAGATTGGCCACTTTGATAAGCTCGCTAGTCGCATGTCCATTCCACGAAGACTTTCCTTGCAGATTGACCACTTTGATAAGCTCGCTAGTCGCATGTCCATTCCACAAAGACTTTCCTTGCAGATTGAACACTTGGATAAGCTCGCTAATATGCATGTCCATTCTACGAAGACTTTCCTTGCAGATTGACCACTTTGATAAGTCGCTAGTTGCATGTCCATTCCACAAAGACTTTCCTTGCAGATTGAACACTTCGATAAGCTTGCTAATCGCATGTCCATTCCACCAAGACTTTCCTTGCAGATTGACCACTTTGATAACCTCGCTAGTCGCATGTCCATTCCACAAAGTCTTTCCTTGTAGATTGAACACTTTGATAAGCTCGCTAATCGCATGTCCATTCCACGAAGACTTTCCTTGCAGATTGACCACGTTGATAAGCTCGCTAGTCGCATGCCTATTCCACAAAGAATTTCCTTTCAGATTGAACACTTTGATAATCTCGCTAGTCACATGTCCATTCCACGAAGACTTTCCTTGCAGATTGAACACTTTGATAAGCTCGCTAGTCGCATGTCCATTCCATGAAGACTTTCCTTGCAGATTGACCACTTTGATAAGCTCGCAAGTCGCATGTCCATTCCACAAAGACTTTCCTTGCAGATTGACCACTTTGATAAGCTCGCTAGTCGCATGTCCATTCCACGAAGACTTTCTTTGCAGATTGACCACGTTGATAAGCTCGCTAGTCGCATGTCCATTCCACAAAGACTTTCCTTGCAGATTGAACACTTTGATAAGCTCGCTAATCGCATGTCCATTCCACGAAGACTTTCCTTGCAGATTGACCACTTTGATAAGCTCGCTAGTCGCATGTCCATTCCACAAAGACTTTCCTTGCAGATTGAACACTTTGATAAGCTCGCTAATCGCATGTCCATTCCACGAAGACTTTCCTTGCAGATTGACCACTTTGATAAGCTCGCTAGTCGCATGTCCATTCCACAAAGACTTTCCTTGCAGATTGACCAGTTTGATAAGCTCGCTAGTCGCATGTCCATTCCACGAAGATTTGCTTGCAGATTGACCACTTTGATAAGCTCGCTAGTCGCATGCCTATTCCACAAAGATTTTCCCTGCAGATTGAACACTTTGATAAGCTCGCTAGTCACATGTCCATTCCACAAAGACTTTCCTTGCAGATTGACCACTTAGATAAGCTCGCTAGTCGCATGTCCATTCCAGGAAGCCTTTCCTTGCAGATTGACCACTTTGATAAGCTCGCTAGTCGCATGTCGATTCCACGAAGACCTTCCTTGCAGATTGACCACTTTGATAAGCTCGCAAGTCGCATGTCCATTCCACAAAGTCTTTACTTGCAGATTGGCCACTTTGATAAGCTCGCTAGTCGCATGTCCATTCCACGAAGACTTTCCTTGCAGATTGACCACTTTGATAAGCTCGCTAGTCGCATGTCCATTCCACAAAGACTTTCCTTGCAGATTGAACACTTTGATAAGCTCGCTAATATGCATGTCCATTCTACGAAGACTTTCCTTGCAGATTGACCACTTTGATAAGTCGCTAGTTGCATGTCCATTCCACAAAGACTTTCCTTGCAGATTGAACACTTCGATAAGCTTGCTAATCGCATGTCCATTCCACCAAGACTTTCCTTGCAGATTGACCACTTTGATAACCTCGCTAGTCGCATGTCCATTCCACAAAGTCTTTCCTTGTAGATTGAACACTTTGATAAGCTCGCTAGTCGCATGTCCATTCCACGAAGACTTTCTTTGCAGATTGACCACGTTGATAAGCTCGCTAGTCGCATGTCCATTCCACAAAGACTTTCCTTGCAGATTGAACACTTTGATAACCTCGCTAGTCACATGTCCATTCCACGAAGACTTTCCTTGCAGATTGAACACTTTGATAAGCTCGCTAGTCGCATGTCCATTCCATGAAGACTTTCCTTGCAGATTGACCACTTTGATAAGCTCGCAAGTCGCATGTCCATTCCACAAAGACTTTCCTTGCAGATTGACCACTTTGATAAGCTCGCTAGTCGCATGTCCATTCCACGAAGACTTTCTTTGCAGATTGACCACGTTGATAAGCTCGCTAGTCGCATGTCCATTCCACAAAGACTTTCCTTGCAGATTGAACACTTTGATAAGCTCGCTAATCGCATGTCCATTCCACGAAGACTTTCCTTGCAGATTGACCACTTTGATAAGCTCGCTAGTCGCATGTCCATTCCACAAAGACTTTCCTTGTAGATTGAACACTTTGATAAGCTCGCTAATCGCATGTCCATTCCACGAAGACTTTCCTTGCAGACTGACCACTTTGATAAGCTCGCTAGTCGCATGTCTATTCCACAAAGACTTTCCTTGTAGATTGAACACTTTGATAAGCTCGCTAATCGCATGTCCATTCCACGAAGACTTTCCTTGCAGATTGACCACTTTGATAAGCTCGCTAGTCGCATGTCCATTCCACAAAGACTTTCCTTGTAGATTGAACACTTCGATAAGCTTGCTAATCGCATGTCCATTCCACGAAGACTTTCCTTGCAGATTGACCACTTTGATAAGCTTGCTAGTCGCATGCCTATTCCACAAAGATTTTCCTTGCAGATTGAACACTTTGATAAGCTCGCTAGTCACATGTCCATTCCACGAAGATTTTCCTTGCAGATTGATGACTTTGATAAGCTCGCTAGTCGCATGTCCATTCCACAAAGACTTTCCTTGCAGATTGAACACTTTCATAAGCTCGCTAGTCGCATGTCCATTCCACAAAGATTTTCATTTCAGATTGACCACTTTGATAAGCTCGCTAGTCGCATGTCCATTCCACGAAGACTTCCTTGCAGATTGTACACTTTGATAAGCTCGCTAGTCGCATGTCCATTCCACGAAGACTTTCCTTGCAGATTGAACACTTTGATAAGCTCGCTAGTCGCATGTCCATTCCACGAAGACTTCCTTGCAGATTGTACACTTTGATAAGCTCGCTAGTCGCATGTCCATTCTACGAAGACTTTCCTTGCAGATTGACCACTTTGATAAGCTCGCTAGTCGCATGTCCATTCCACGAAGACATTCCTTACAGATTGACCACTTTCATAAGCTCGCTAATTGCATGTCCATTCCACGAAGACTTTCCTTGCAGGTTGACCACTTTGATAAAATCGCAAGTTGCATGTCCATTCCACGAAGACTTTCCTTGCTGATTGACAAATTTGATGTGCTCGCTAGTCGCATGTCCATTTCACGAAGACTTTCCTCTCAGATTGACCACTTTGATAAGCTCGCTAGTCGCATGTCTATTCCACGAAGACTTTCCCTGCAGATTGACCACTTTGATAAGCTCGCTAGTCGCATGTCAATTCCACGAAGACTTTCCTTGCTTATTGACCACTTTGATAAGCTCGCTAGTCGCATGTCCATTTCACGAAGACTTTCCTTGCTGATTGACCACTTTGATAAACTCACTAGTCGCATGTCCTTTTCACGAAGACTTTCCTTGCTAATTGACCACTTTGATAAGCTCGCTAGTCGCATGCCTATTCCACGAAGACTTTCCTTGCAGATTGACAACTTTGATAAGCTCTCTAGTCGCATGTCCATTCCACAAAGATTTTCCTTGCCGATTGACAACTTTGATAATATCGCAAGTCGCATGTCCATTCCACGAAGACTTTCCTTGCTGATTGACCACTTTGATAAGCTCGCTAGTCGCATGTCCATTTCACGAAGTCTTTACTTGCAGATTGACCACTTTGATAAAATCGCAAGACGCGTGTCCATTCCACGAAGATTTTCCTTGCTGATTGACCACTTTGATAAGCTCGCTATTCGCATGTCCATTTCACGAAGACTTTCCTTGCAGATTGAACACTTTTATAAGCTCGCTAGTCGCATATCCATTCCACGAAGACTTTCCTTGCTGATTGACCACTTTGATAAGCTCGCTAGTCGCATGTCCATTTCACGAAGACTTTCCTTGCAGATTGACCACTTTGATAAGCTCGCTAGTCGCATGTCCATTCCACAAAGAATTTCCTTGCAGATTGACCACTTTGATAAGCTCGCTAGTCACATGTCAATTCCACGAAGACTTTCCTTGCAGATTTACCACTTTCATAAGCTCGCTAGTCGAATGTCCATTCCACGAAGACTTTCCTTACAGATTGACCACTTTCATAAGGTCGCTAGTCGCATGTCCATTTCACGAAGACTTTCCTTGCAGATTGACCACTTTGATAAGCTCGCTAGTCGCATGTCTATTCCACGAAGACTTTCCTTGCAGATTTACCACTTTGATAAGCTCGCTAGTCGCATGTCCATTCCACGAAGACATTCCTTGCTGATTGACCACTTTGATAAGCTCGCTAGTCGCATGTCCATTTCACGAAGACTTTCCTTGCTGATTGACCACTTTGATAAACTCGCTAGTCGCATGTCCATTTCACGAAGACTTTCCTTGCTGATTGACCACTTTGATAAGCTCGCTAGTCGCATGCCTATTCCACGAAGACTTTCCTTGCAGATTGACCACTTTGATAAGCTCTCTAGTCGCATGTCCATTCCACGAAGACTTTCCTTGCAGATTGACCACTTTCATAAGCTCGATAGGAACATGTCCATTCCACGAAGACTTTCCTTGCAGATTGACCACTTTGATAAGCTCTGTAGTCGCATGTCCATTCCACGAAGACTTTCCTTGCAGATTGACCACTTTCATAAGCTCGCTAGTCGCATGTCCATTCCACGAAGACTTTCCTGGCAGACTGACCACTTTGATAAAATCGCAAGTCGCATGTCCATTCCACGAAGACTTTCCTTGCTGATTGACCAATTTGATGTGCTCGCTAGTCGCATGTCCATTTCACGAAGACTTTCCTCTCAGATTGACCACTTTGATAAAATCGCAAGACGCATGTCCATTCCACGAAGATTTTCCTTGCTGATTGACCACTTTGATAAGCTCGCTAGTCGCATGTCCATTTCACGAAGACTTTCCTTGCAGATTGACCACTTTGATAAGCTCGCTAGTCGCATGTCCATTCCACAAAGATTTTCCTTGCAGATTGACAACTTTGATAATATCGCAAGTCGCATGTCCATACCACGAAGACTTTCCTTGCTGATTGACCACTTTGATAAGCTCGCTAGTCGGATGTCCATTTCACGAAGACTTTACTTGCAGATTGACCACTTTGATAAAATCGCAAGACGCGTGTCCATTCCACGAAGATTTTCCTTGCTGATTGACCACTTTGATAAGCTCGCTATTCGCATGTCCATTTCACGAAGACTTTCCTTGCAGATTGAACACTTTGATAAGCTCGCTAGTCGCATGTCCATTCCACAAAGACTTTCCTTGCAGATTGACCACTTTGATAAGCTCGCTAGTCACATGTCAATTCCACGAAGACTTTCCTTGCAGATTTACCACTTTCATAAGCTCGCTAGTCGAATGTCCATTCCACGAAGACTTTCCTTACAGATTGACCACTTTCATAAGGTCGCTAGTCGCATGTCCATTCCACGAAGACTTTCCTTGCAGATTGACCACATTGATAAGCTCGCTAGTCGCATGTCTATTCCACGAAGACTTTCCTTGCAGATTTACCACTTTGATAAGCTCGCTAGTCGCATGTCCATTCCACGAAGACATTCCTTGCTGATTGACCACTTTGATAAGCTCGCTAGTCGCATGTCCATTTCACGAAGACTTTCCTTGCTGATTGACCACTTTCATAAGCTCGATAGGAACATGTCCATTCCACGAAGACTTTCCTTGCAGATTGACCACTTTGATAAGCTCTGTAGTCGCATGTCCATTCCACGAAGACTTTCCTTGCAGATTGACCGCTTTCATAAGCTCGCTAGTCGCATGTCCATTCCACGAAGACTTTCCTTGCAGACTGACCACTTTGATAAAATCGCAAGTCGCATGTCCATTCCAGGAAGCCTTTCCTTGCAGATTGACCACTTTGATAAGCTCGCTAGTCGCATGTCGATTCCACGAAGACCTTCCTTGCAGATTGACCACTTTGATAAGCTCGCAAGTCGCATGTCCATTCCACAAAGTCTTTACTTGCAGATTGGCCACTTTGATAAGCTCGCTAGTCGCATGTCCATTCCACGAAGACTTTCCTTGCAGATTGACCACTTTGATAAGCTCGCTAGTCGCATGTCCATTCCAAAAAGACTTTCCTTGCAGATTGACCACTTTGATAAGCTCGCTAGTCGCATGCCTATTCCACAAAGATTTTCCCTGCAGATTGAACACTTTGATAAGCTCGCTAGTCACATGTCCATTCCACAAAGACTTTCCTTGCAGATTGACCACTTAGATAAGCTCGCTAGTCGCATGTCCATTCCAGGAAGCCTTTCCTTGCAGATTGACCACTTTGATAAGCTCGCTAGTCGCATGTCGATTCCACGAAGACCTTCCTTGCAGATTGACCACTTTGATAAGCTCGCAAGTCGCATGTCCATTCCACAAAGTCTTTACTTGCAGATTGGCCACTTTGATAAGCTCGCTAGTCGCATGTCCATTCCACGAAGACTTTCCTTGCAGATTGACCACTTTGATAAGCTCGCTAGTCGCATGTCCATTCCACAAAGACTTTCCTTGCAGATTGAACACTTTGATAAGCTCGCTAATATGCATGTCCATTCTACGAAGACTTTCCTTGCAGATTGACCACTTTGATAAGTCGCTAGTTGCATGTCCATTCCACAAAGACTTTCCTTGCAGATTGAACACTTCGATAAGCTTGCTAATCGCATGTCCATTCCACCAAGACTTTCCTTGCAGATTGACCACTTTGATAACCTCGCTAGTCGCATGTCCATTCCACAAAGTCTTTCCTTGTAGATTGAACACTTTGATAAGCTCGCTAATCGCATGTCCATTCCACGAAGACTTTCCTTGCAGATTGACCACGTTGATAAGCTCGCTAGTCGCATGCCTATTCCACAAAGAATTTCCTTTCAGATTGAACACTTTGATAAGCTCGCTAGTCGCATGTCCATTCCACGAAGACTTTCCTTGCAGATTGAACACTTTGATAAGCTCGCTAGTCGCATGTCCATTCCATGAAGACTTTCCTTGCAGATTGACCACTTTGATAAGCTCGCTAGTCGCATGTCCATTCCATGAAGACTTTCCTTGCAGATTGACCACTTTGATAAGCTCGCTAGTCGCATGTCCATTCCATGAAGACTTTCCTTGCAGATTGACCACTTTGATAAGCTCGCAAGTCGCATGTCCATTCCACAAAGACTTTCCTTGCAGATTGACCACTTTGATAAGCTCGCTAGTCGCATGTCCATTCCACGAAGACTTTCTTTGCAGATTGACCACGTTGATAAGCTCGCTAGTCGCATGTCCATTCCACAAAGACTTTCCTTGCAGATTGAACACTTTGATAAGCTCGCTAATCGCATGTCCATTCCACGAAGACTTTCCTTGCAGATTGACCACTTTGATAAGCTCGCTAGTCGCATGTCCATTCCACAAAGACTTTCCTTGTAGATTGAACACTTTGATAAGCTCGCTAATCGCATGTCCATTCCACGAAGACTTTCCTTGCAGACTGACCACTTTGATAAGCTCGCTAGTCGCATGTCTATTCCACAAAGACTTTCCTTGTAGATTGAACACTTTGATATGCTTGCTAATCGCATGTCCATTCCACGAAGATTTTCCTTGCAGATTGATGACTTTGATAAGCTCGCTAGTCGCATGTCCATTCCACAAAGACTTTCCTTGCAGATTGAACACTTTCATAAGCTCGCTAGTCGCATGTCCATTCCACAAAGATTTTCATTTCAGATTGACCACTTTGATAAGCTTGCTAGTCGCATGCCTATTCCACAAAGATTTTCCTTGCAGATTGAACACTTTGATAAGCTCGCTAGTCGCATGTCCATTCCACGAAGACTTTCCTTGCAGATTGAACACTTTGATAAGCTCGCTAGTCGCATGTCCATTCCACGAAGACTTCCTTGCAGATTGTACACTTTGATAAGCTCGCTAGTCGCATGTCCATTCTACGAAGACTTTCCTTGCAGATTGACCACTTTGATAAGCTCGCTAGTCGCATGTCCATTCCACGAAGACATTCCTTACAGATTGACCACTTTCATAAGCTCGCTAATTGCATGTCCATTCCACGAAGACTTTCCTTGCAGGTTGACCACTTTGATAAAATCGCAAGTTGCATGTCCATTCCACGAAGACTTTCCTTGCTGATTGACAAATTTGATGTGCTCGCTAGTCGCATGTCCATTTCACGAAGACTTTCCTCTCAGATTGACCACTTTGATAAGCTCGCTAGTCGCATGTCTATTCCACGAAGACTTTCCCTGCAGATTGACCACTTTGATAAGCTCGCTAGTCGCATGTCAATTCCACGAAGACTTTCCTTGCTTATTGACCACTTTGATAAGCTCGCTAGTCGCATGTCCATTTCACGAAGACTTTCCTTGCTGATTGACCACTTTGATAAACTCACTAGTCGCATGTCCTTTTCACGAAGACTTTCCTTGCTAATTGACCACTTTGATAAGCTCGCTAGTCGCATGCCTATTCCACGAAGACTTTCCTTGCAGATTGACAACTTTGATAAGCTCTCTAGTCGCATGTCCATTCCACAAAGATTTTCCTTGCCGATTGACAACTTTGATAATATCGCAAGTCGCATGTCCATTCCACGAAGACTTTCCTTGCTGATTGACCACTTTGATAAGCTCGCTAGTCGCATGTCCATTTCACGAAGTCTTTACTTGCAGATTGACCACTTTGATAAAATCGCAAGACGCGTGTCCATTCCACGAAGATTTTCCTTGCTGATTGACCACTTTGATAAGCTCGCTATTCGCATGTCCATTTCACGAAGACTTTCCTTGCAGATTGAACACTTTTATAAGCTCGCTAGTCGCATATCCATTCCACGAAGACTTTCCTTGCTGATTGACCACTTTGATAAGCTCGCTAGTCGCATGTCCATTTCACGAAGACTTTCCTTGCAGATTGACCACTTTGATAAGCTCGCTAGTCGCATGTCCATTCCACAAAGAATTTCCTTGCAGATTGACCACTTTGATAAGCTCGCTAGTCACATGTCAATTCCACGAAAACTTTCCTTGCAGATTTACCACTTTCATAAGCTCGCTAGTCGAATGTCCATTCCACGAAGGCTTTCCTTACAGATTGACCACTTTCATAAGGTCGCTAGTCGCATGTCCATTTCACGAAGACTTTCCTTGCAGATTGACCACTTTGATAAGCTCGCTAGTCGCATGTCTATTCCACGAAGACTTTCCTTGCAGATTTACCACTTTGATAAGCTCGCTAGTCGCATGTCCATTCCACGAAGACATTCCTTGCTGATTGACCACTTTGATAAGCTCGCTAGTCGCATGTCCATTTCACGAAGACTTTCCTTGCTGATTGACCACTTTGATAAACTCGCTAGTCGCATGTCCATTTCACGAAGACTTTCCTTGCTGATTGACCACTTTGATAAGCTCGCTAGTCGCATGCCTATTCCACGAAGACTTTCCTTGCAGATTGACCACTTTGATAAGCTCTCTAGTCGCATGTCCATTCCACGAAGACTTTCCTTGCAGATTGACCACTTTCATAAGCTCGATAGGAACATGTCCATTCCACGAAGACTTTCCTTGCAGATTGACCACTTTGATAAGCTCTGTAGTCGCATGTCCATTCCACGAAGACTTTCCTTGCAGATTGACCACTTTCATAAGCTCGCTAGTCGCATGTCCATTCCACGAAGACTTTCCTGGCAGACTGACCACTTTGATAAAATCGCAAGTCGCATGTCCATTCCACGAAGACTTTCCTTGCTGATTGACCAATTTGATGTGCTCGCTAGTCGCATGTCCATTTCACGAAGACTTTCCTCTCAGATTGACCACTTTGATAAAATCGCAAGACGCATGTCCATTCCACGAAGATTTTCCTTGCTGATTGACCACTTTGATAAGCTCGCTAGTCGCATGTCCATTTCACGAAGACTTTCCTTGCAGATTGACCACTTTGATAAGCTCGCTAGTCGCATGTCCATTCCACAAAGATTTTCCTTGCAGATTGACAACTTTGATAATATCGCAAGTCGCATGTCCATACCACGAAGACTTTCCTTGCTGATTGACCACTTTGATAAGCTCGCTAGTCGGATGTCCATTTCACGAAGACTTTACTTGCAGATTGACCACTTTGATAAAATCGCAAGACGCGTGTCCATTCCACGAAGATTTTCCTTGCTGATTGACCACTTTGATAAGCTCGCTATTCGCATGTCCATTTCACGAAGACTTTCCTTGCAGATTGAACACTTTGATAAGCTCGCTAGTCGCATGTCCATTCCACAAAGACTTTCCTTGCAGATTGACCACTTTGATAAGCTCGCTAGTCACATGTCAATTCCACGAAGACTTTCCTTGCAGATTTACCACTTTCATAAGCTCGCTAGTCGAATGTCCATTCCACGAAGACTTTCCTTACAGATTGACCACTTTCATAAGGTCGCTAGTCGCATGTCCATTCCACGAAGACTTTCCTTGCAGATTGACCACATTGATAAGCTCGCTAGTCGCATGTCTATTCCACGAAGACTTTCCTTGCAGATTTACCACTTTGATAAGCTCGCTAGTCGCATGTCCATTCCACGAAGACATTCCTTGCTGATTGACCACTTTGATAAGCTCGCTAGTCGCATGTCCATTTCACGAAGACTTTCCTTGCTGATTGACCACTTTGATAAACTCGCTAGTCGCATTTCCATTTCAGGAAGACTTTCCTTGCTGATTGACCACTTTGATAAGCTCGCTAGTCGCATGCCTATTCCACGAAGACTTTCCTTGCAGATTGACCACTTTGATAAGCTCTCTAGTCGCATGTCCATTCCACGAAGACTTTCCTTGCTGATTGACCACTTTCATAAGCTCGATAGGAACATGTCCATTCCACGAAGACTTTCCTTGCAGATTGACCACTTTGATAAGCTCTGTAGTCGCATGTCCATTCCACGAAGACTTTCCTTGCAGATTGACCGCTTTCATAAGCTCGCTAGTCGCATGTCCATTCCACGAAGACTTTCCTTGCAGACTGACCACTTTGATAAAATCGCAAGTCGCATGTCCATTCCACGAAGACTTTCCTTGCTGATTGACCACTTTGATAAGCTCGCTAGTCGCATGTCCATTTCTCGAAGACTTTACTTGCAGACTGACCACTTTGATAAAATCGCAAGACGCATGTCCATTCCACGAAGATTTTCCTTGCTGATTGAACACTTTGATAAGCTCGCTAGTCGCATGTCCATTTCACGAAGACTTTCCTTGCAGATTGAACACTTTGATAAGCTCGCTAGTCGCATATCCATTCCACGAAGACTTTCCTTGCTGATTGACCACTTTGATAAGCTCGCTAGTCGCATGTCCATTTCACGAAGACTTTCCTTGCAGATTGACCACTTTGATAAGCTCTCTAGTCACATGTCAATTCCAAGAAGACTTTCCTTGCAGATTTACCCCTTTCATAAGCTCGCTAGTCGAATGTCCATTCCACGAAGACTTTCCTTACAGATTGACCACTTTCATAAGGTCGCTAGTCGCATGTCCATTCCACGAAGACTTTCCTTGCAGATTGACCACTTTGATAAGCTCGCTAGTCGCATGTCTATTCCACGAAGACTTTCCTTGCAGATTTACCACTTTGATAAGCTCGCTTGTCGCATGTCCATTCCACGAAGACTTTCCTTGCTGATTGACCACTTTGATAAGCTCGCTAGTCGCATGTCCATTTCACGAAGACTTTCCTTGCAGATTGACCACTTTGATAAGCTCTCTAGTCGCATGTCTATTCCACGAAGACTTTCCTTGCAGATTGACCACTTTGATAAGCTCGCTAGTCGCATGTCCATTCCACGAAGACTTTCCTTGCTGATTGACCACTTTGATAAGCTCGCTAGACGCATGTCCATTCCACAAAGACTTTCCTTGCAGATTGACCACTTTGATAAGCTCTCTAGTCGCATGTCTATTCCACGAAGACTTTCCTTGCAGATAGACCACTTTGATAAGCTCGCTAGTCGCATGTCCATTCCACGAAGACATTCCTTACAGATTGACCACTTTCATAAGCTCGCTAATTGCATGTCCATTCCACGAAGACTTTCCTTGCAGATTGACCACTTTGATAAAATCGCAAGTTGCATGTCCATTCCTCGAAGACTTTCCTTGCTGATTGACCAATTTGATGTGCTCGCTAGTCGCATGTCCATTTCACGAAGACTTTCCTCTCAGATTGACCACTTTGATAAGCTCGCTAGTCGCATGTATATTCCACGAAGACTTTCCCTGCAGATTGACCACTTTGATAAGCTCGCTAGTCGCATGTCTATTCCACAAAGACTTTCCTTGCAGATTGACCAGTTTGATAAGCTCGCTAATCGCATGTCCATTCCACGAAGATTTGCTTGCAGATTGACCACGTTGATAAGCTCGCTAGTGGCATGCCTATTCCACGAAGATTTTCCTTGCTGATTGACCACTTTGATAAGCTCGCTAGTCGCATGTCCATTTCACGAAGACTTTCCTTGCAGATTGAACACTTTGATAAGCTCGCTAGTCGCATATCCATTCCACGAAGACTTTCCTTGCTGATTGACCACTTTGATAAGCTCGCTAGTCGCATGTCCATTTCACGAAGACTTTCCTTGCAGATTGACCACTTTGATAAGCTCTCTAGTCGCATGTCCATTCCACAAAGACTTTCCTTGCAGATTGACCACTTTGATAAGCTCTCTAGTCACATGTCAATTCCACGAAGACTTTCCTTGCAGATTTACCCCTTTCATAAGCTCGCTAGTCGAATGTCCATTCCACGAAGACTTTCCTTACAGATTGACCACTTTCATAATGTCGCTAGACGCATGTCCATTCCACGAAGACTTTCCTTGCAGATTGACCACTTTGATAAGCTCGCTAGTCGCATGTCTATTCCACGAAGACTTTCCTTGCAGATTTACCACTTTGATAAGCTCGCTTGTCGCATGTCCATTCTACGAAGACTTTCCTTGCTGATTGACCACTTTGATAAGCTCGCTAGACGCATGTCCATTTCACGAAGACTTTCCTTGCAGATTGACCACTTTGATAAGCTCTCTAGTCGCATGTCTATTCCACGAAGACTTTCCTTGCAGATTGACCACTTTCATAAGCTCGCTAGTCGCATGTCCATTCCACGAAGACTTTCCTTGCTGATTGACAACTTTGATAAGCTCGCTAGTCGCATGTCCATTCCACAAAGACTTTCCTTGCAGATTGACCACTTTGATAAGCTCTCTAGTCGCATGTCTATTCCACGAAGACTTTCCTTGCAGATTGACCACTTTGATAAGCTCGCTAGTCGCATGTCCATTCCACGAAGACATTCCTTACAGATTGACCACTTTCATAAGCTCGCTAATTGCATGTCCATTCCACGAAGACTTTCCTTGCAGATTTACCACTTTGATAAAATCGCAAGTTGCATGTCCATTCCAGAAAGACTTTCCTTGCTGATTGACCAATTTGATGTGCTCGCTAGTCGCATGTCCATTTCACGAAGACTTTCCTCTCAGATTGACCACTTTGATAAGCACGCTAGTCGCATGTCTATTCCACGAAGACTTTCACTGCAGATTGACCACTTTGATAAGCTCGCTAGTCGCATGTCAATTCCACGAAGACTTTCCTTGCTTATTGACCACTTTGATAAGCTCGCTAGTCGCATGTCCATTTCACGAAGACTTTCCTTGCTGATTGACCACTTTGATAAACTCGCTAGTCGCATGTCCATTTCACGAAGACTTTCCTTGCTAATTGACCACTTTGATAAGCTCGCTAGTCGCATGCCTATTCCACGAAGACTTTCCTTGCAGATTGACAACTTTGATAAGCTCTCTAGTCGCATGTCCATTCCACGAAGACTTTAATTGCAGATTGACAACTTTGATAAGCTCGCTAGTCGCATGTCCATTCCACAAATACTTTCCTTGCAGATTGAACACTTTGATAAGCTCGCTAGTCGCATGTCCATTCCACAAAGACTTTCCTTGCAGATTGACCAGTTTGATAAGCTCGCTAGTCGCATGTCCATTCCACGAAGATTTGCTTGCAGATTGACCACGTTGATAAGCTCGCTAGTCGCATGCCTATTCCACAAAGACTTTCCCTGCAGATTGAACACTTTGATAAGCTCGCTAGTCACATGTCCATTCCACAAAGACTTTCCTTGCAGATTGACCACTTAGATAAGCTCGCTAGTCGCATGTCCATTCCAGGAAGCCTTTCCTTGCAGATTGACCACTTTGATAAGCTCGCTAGTCGCATGTCGATTCCACGAAGACCTTCCTTGCAGATTGACCACTTTGATAAGCTCGCAAGTCGCATGTCCATTCCACAAAGTCTTTACTTGCAGATTGGCCACCTTGATTAGCTCGCTAGTCGCATGTCCATTCCACGAAGACTTTCCTTGCAGATTGACCACTTTGATAAGCTCGCTAGTCGCATGTCCATTCCACAAAGACTTTCCTTGCAGATTGAACACTTTGATAAGCTCGCTAATATGCATGTCCATTCTACGAAGACTTTCCTTGCAGATTGACCACTTTGATAAGTCGCTAGTTGCATGTCCATTCCACAAAGACTTTCCTTGCAGATTGAACACTTCGATAAGCTTGCTAATCGCATGTCCATTCCACCAAGACTTTCCTTGCAGATTGACCACTTTGATAACCTCGCTAGTCGCATGTCCATTCCACAAAGTCTTTCCTTGTAGATTGAACACTTTGATAAGCTCGCTAATCGCATGTCCATTCCACGAAGACTTTCCTTGCAGATTGACCACGTTGATAAGCTCGCTAGTCGCATGCCTATTCCACAAAGAATTTCCTTTCAGATTGAACACTTTGATAATCTCGCTAGTCACATGTCCATTCCACGAAGACTTTCCTTGCAGATTGAACACTTTGATAAGCTCGCTAGTCGCATGTCCATTCCATGAAGACTTTCCTTGCAGATTGACCACTTTGATAAGCTCGCAAGTCGCATGTCCATTCCACAAAGACTTTCCTTGCAGATTGACCACTTTGATAAGCTCGCTAGTCGCATGTCCATTCCACGAAGACTTTCTTTGCAGATTGACCACGTTGATAAGCTCGCTAGTCGCATGTCCATTCCACAAAGACTTTCCTTGCAGATTGAACACTTTGATAAGCTCGCTAATCGCATGTCCATTCCACGAAGACTTTCCTTGCAGATTGACCACTTTGATAAGCTCGCTAGTCGCATGTCCATTCCACAAAGACTTTCCTTGTAGATTGAACACTTTGATAAGCTCGCTAATCGCATGTCCATTCCACGAAGACTTTCCTTGCAGACTGACCACTTTGATAAGCTCGCTAGTCGCATGTCTATTCCACAAAGACTTTCCTTGTAGATTGAACACTTTGATATGCTTGCTAATCGCATGTCCATTCCACGAAGATTTTCCTTGCAGATTGATGACTTTGATAAGCTCGCTAGTCGCATGTCCATTCCACAAAGACTTTCCTTGCAGATTGAACACTTTCATAAGCTCGCTAGTCGCATGTCCATTCCACAAAGATTTTCATTTCAGATTGACCACTTTGATAAGCTCGCTAGTCGCATGTCCATTCCACGAAGACTTCCTTGCAGATTGTACACTTTGATAAGCTCGCTAGTCGCATGTCCATTCTACGAAGACTTTCCTTG
This sequence comes from Acanthosepion esculentum, assembly GCA_964036315.1. Classification (NCBI taxonomy): domain Eukaryota; kingdom Metazoa; phylum Mollusca; class Cephalopoda; order Sepiida; family Sepiidae; genus Acanthosepion; species Acanthosepion esculentum. The sequence goes on from OZ038487.1 coordinate 26,179,508, forward strand.
CAGATTGACCACTTTGATAAGCTCGCTAGTCGCATGTCCATTCCACGAAGACATTCCTTACAGATTGACCACTTTCATAAGCTCGCTAATTGCATGTCCATTCCACGAAGACTTTCCTTGCAGGTTGACCACTTTGATAAAATCGCAAGTTGCATGTCCATTCCACGAAGACTTTCCTTGCTGATTGACAAATTTGATGTGCTCGCTAGTCGCATGTCCATTTCACGAAGACTTTCCTCTCAGATTGACAACTTTGATAATATCGCAAGTCGCATGTCCATTTCACGAAGACTTTCCTTGCTGATTGACCACTTTGATAAGCTCGCTAGTCGCATGTCCATTTCACGAAGTCTTTACTTGCAGATTGACCACTTTGATAAAATCGCAAGACGCGTGTCCATTCCACGAAGATTTTCCTTGCTGATTGACCACTTTGATAAGCTCGCTATTCGCATGTCCATTTCACGAAGACTTTCCTTGCAGATTGAACACTTTTATAAGCTCGCTAGTCGCATATCCATTCCACGAAGACTTTCCTTGCTGATTGACCACTTTGATAAGCTCGCTAGTCGCATGTCCATTTCACGAAGATTTTCCTTGCAGATTGACCACTTTGATAAGCTCGCTAGTCGCATGTCCATTCCACAAAGAATTTCCTTGCAGATTGACCACTTTGATAAGCTCGCTAGTCACATGTCAATTCCACGAAGACTTTCCTTGCAGATTTACCACTTTCATAAGCTCGCTAGTCGAATGTCCATTCCACGAAGACTTTCCTTACAGATTGACCACTTTCATAAGGTCGCTAGTCGCATGTCCATTTCACGAAGACTTTCCTTGCAGATTGACCACTTTGATAAGCTCGCTAGTCGCATGTCTATTCCACGAAGACTTTCCTTGCAGATTTACCACTTTGATAAGCTCGCTAGTCGCATGTCCATTCCACGAAGACATTCCTTGCTGATTGACCACTTTGATAAGCTCGCTAGTCGCATGTCCATTTCACGAAGACGTTCCTTGCTGATTGTCCACTTTGATAAACTCGCTAGTCGCATGTCCATTTCACGAAGACTTTCCTTGCTGATTGACCACTTTGATAAGCTCGCTAGTCGCATGCCTATTCCACGAAGACTTTCCTTGCAGATTGACCACTTTGATAAGCTCTCTAGTCGCATGTCCATTCCACGAAGACTTTCCTGGCAGATTGACCACTTTCATAAGCTCGATAGGAACATGTCCATTCCACGAAGACTTTCCTTGCAGATTGACCACTTTGATAAGCTCTGTAGTCGCATGTCCATTCCACGAAGACTTTCCTTGCAGATTGACCACTTTCATAAGCTCGCTAGTCGCATGTCCATTCCACGAAGACTTTCCTGGCAGACTGACCACTTTGATAAAATCGCAAGTCGCATGTCCATTCCACGAAGACTTTCCTTGCTGATTGACCAATTTGATGTGCTCGCTAGTCGCATGTCCATTTCACGAGGACTTTCCTCTCAGATTGACCACTTTGATAAAATCGCAAGACGCATGTCCATTCCACGAAGATTTTCCTTGCTGATTGACCACTTTGATAAGCTCGCTAGTCGCATGTCCATTTCACGAAGACTTTCCTTGCAGATTGAACACTTTGATAAGCTCGCTAGTCGCATATCCATTCCACGAAGACTTTCCTTGCTGATTGACCACTTTGATAAGCTCGCTAGTCGCATGTCCATTTCACGAAGACTTTCCTTGCAGATTGCCCACTTTGATAAGCTCTCTAGTCGCATGTCCATCCAACAAAGACTTTCCTTGCAGATTGACCACTTTGATAAGCTCTCTAGTCACATGTCAATTCCACGAAGACTTTCCTTGCAGATTTACCCCTTTCATAAGCTCGCTAGTCGAATGTCCATTCCACGAAGACTTTCCTTACAGATTGACCACTTTCATAATGTCGCTAGTCGCATGTCCATTCCACGAAGACTTTCCTTGCAGAGTGACCACTTTGATAAGCTCGCTAGTCGCATGTCTATTCCACGAAGACTTTCCTTGCAGATTTACCACTTTGATAAGCTCGCTTGTCGCATGTCCATTCCACGAAGACTTTCCTTGCTGATTGAACACTTTGATAAGCTCGCTAGTCGCATGTCCATTTCACGAAGACTTTCCTTGCCGATTGACCACTTTGATAAGCTCTCTAGTGGCATGTCTATTCCACGAAGACTTTCCTTGCAGATTGACCACTTTCATAAGCTCGCTAGTCGCATGTCCATTCCACGAAGATTTTCCCTGCTGATTGACCACTTTGATAAGCTCGCTAGTCGCATGTCCATTCCACAAAGACTTTCCTTGCAGATTGACCACTTTGATAAGCTCGCTAGTCGCATGTCCATTCCACGAAGACATTCCTTACAGATTGACCACTTTCATAAGCTCGCTAATTGCATGTCCATTCCACGAAGACTTTCCTTGCAGATTGACCACTTTGATAAAATCGCAAGTTGCATGTCCATTTCACGAAGACTTTCCTCTCAGATTGACCACTTTGATAAGCTCGCTAGTCACATGTCTATTCCACGAAGTCTTTCCCTGCAGATTGACCACTTTGATAAGCTCGCTAGTCGCATGTCAATTCCACGATGACTTTCCTTGCTTATTGACCACTTTGATAAGCTCGCTAGTCGCATGTCCATTTCACGAAGACTTTCCTTGCTGATTGACCACTTTGATAAACTCGCTAGTCGCATGTCCATTTCACGAAGACTTTCCTTGCTAATTGACCACTTTGATAAGCTCGCTAGTCGCATGCCTATTCCACGAAGAATTTCCTTGCAGATTGACAACTTTGATAAGCTCTCTAGTCGCAGGTCCATTCCACGAAGACTTTAATTGCAGATTGACAACTTTGATAAGCTCGCTAGTCGCATGTCCATTCCACAAATACTTTCCTTGCAGATTGAACACTTTGATAAGCTCGCTAGTCGCATGTCCATTCCACAAAGACTTTCCTTGCAGATTGACCAGTTTGATAAGCTCGCTAGTCGCATGTCCATTCCAGGAAGACTTTCCTTGCAGATTGACCACTTTCATAAGCTCGCTAGTCGCATGTCGATTCCACGAAGACCTTCCTTGCAGATTGACCACTTTGATAAGCTCGCAAGTCGCATGTCCATTCCACAAAGTCTTTACTTGCAGATTGACCACTTTGATGAGCTTGCTAGTCGCATGTCCATTCCACGAAGACTTTCCTTGCAGATTGACCACTTTGATAAGCTCGCTAGTCGCATGTCCATTCCACAAAGACTTTGCTTGTACATTGAACACTTTGATAAGCTCGCTAATCGCATGTCCATTCCACGAAGACTTTCCTTGCAGATTGACCACTTTGATAAGCTCGCTAGTCGCATGTCCATTCCACAAAGACTTTCCTTGCAGATTGAACACTTTGATAAGCTCGCTAATATGCATGTCCATTCTACGAAGACTTTCCTTGCAGATTGACCACTTTGATAAGTCGCTAGTTGCATGTCCATTCCACAAAGACTTTCCTTGCAGATTGAACACTTCGATAAGCTTGCTAATCGCATGTCCATTCCACGAAGACTTTCCTTGCAGATTGACCACTTTGATAACCTCGCTAGTCGCATGTCCATTCCACAAAGACTTTCCTTGTAGATTGAACACTTTGATAAGCTCGCTAATCGCATGTCCATTCCACGAAGACTTTCCTTGCAGATTGACCACGTTGATAAGCTCGCTAGTCGCATGCCTATTCCACAAAGAATCTCCTTGCAGATTGAACACTTTGATAATCTCGCTAGTCACATGTCCATTCCACGAAGACTTTCCTTGCAGATTGAACACTTTGATAAGCTCGCTAGTCGCATGTCCATTCCAATAAGACTTTCCTTGCAGATTGACCACTTTGATAAGCTCGCAAGTCGCATGTCCATTCCACAAAGACTTTCCTTGTAGATTGAACACTTTGATATGCTTGCTAATCGCATGTCCATTCCACGAAGATTTTCCTTGCAGATTGAGCACTTTGATAAGCTCGCTAGTAGCATGTCCATTCCACAAAGACTTTCCTTGCAGATTGAACACTTTGATAAGCTGGCTAGTCGCATGTCCATTCCAGAAGACTTTCCTTGCAGATTGAACACTTTGATAAGCTCGCTAGTCGCATGTCCATTCTACGAAGACTTTCCTTGCAGATTGATCACTTTGATAAGCTCGCTAGTCGCATGTCCATTCCACGAAGACTTTCCTTGCAGATTGAACACTTTGATAAGCTCGCTAGTCGCATGTCCATTCCACGAAGACTTCCTTGCAGATGGTACACTTTGATAAGCTCGCTAGTCGCATGTCCATTCTACGAAGACTTTCCTTGCAGATTGACCACTTTGATAAGCTCGCTAGTCGCATGTCCATCCCACGAAGACATTCCTTACAAATTGACCACTTTCATAAGCTTGCTAATTGCATGTCCATTCCACGAAGACTTTCCTTGCAGATTGACCACTTTGATAAAATCGCAAGTTGCATGTCCATTCCACGAAGACTTTCCTTGCTGATTGACCAATTTGATGTGCTCGCTAGTCGCATGTCCATTTCACGAAGACTTTCCTCTCAGATTGACCACTTTGATAAGCTCGCTAGTCGCATGTCTATTCCACGAAGACTTCCCTGCAGATTGACCACTTTGATAAGCTCGCTAGTCGCATGTCAATTCCACGAAGACTTTCCTTGCTTATTGACCACTTTGATAAGCTCGCTAGTCGCATGTCCATTTCACGAACACTTTCCTTGCTGATTGACCAATTTGATAAACTCGCTAGTCGCATGTCCATTTCACGAACACTTTCCTTGCTGATTGACCAATTTGATAAGCTCGCTAGTCGCATGCCTATTCCACGAAGACTTTCCTTGCAGATTGACAACTTTGATAAGCTCTCTAGTCGCATGTCCATTCCACGAAGACTTTCCTTGCAGATTGACAACTTTGATAAGCTCGCTAGTCGCATGTCCATTCCACAAATACTTTCCTTGCAGATTGAACACTTTGATAAGCTCGCTAGTCGCATGTCCATTCCACAAAGACTTTCCTTGCAGATTGACCAGTTTGATAAGCTCGCTAGTCGCATGTCCATTCCACGAAGATTTGCTTGCAGATTGACCACGTTGATAAGCTCGCTAGTCGCATGCCTATTCCACAAAGACTTTCCTTGCAGATTGAACACTTTGATAAGCTCGCTAGTCACATGTCCATTCCACAAATACTTTCCTTGCAGATTGACCACTTTGATAAGCTCGCAAGTCGCATGTCCATTCCACAAAGATTTTCCTTGTAGATTGAACACTTTGATAAGCTCGCTAATCGCATGTCCATTCCACGAAGACTTTCCTTGCAGACTGACCACTTTGTTAAGCTCGCTAGTCGCATGTCTATTCCACAAAGACTTTCCTTGCAGATTGAACACTTTGATAAGCTCGCTAGTCGCATGTCCATTCCAGAAGACTTTCCTTGCAGATTGAACACTTTGATGAGCTCGCTAGTCGCATGTCCATTCCACGAAGACTTTCCTTGCAGATTGACCACTTTGATAAGCTCGCTAGTCGCATGTCCATTCCACAAAGACTTTGCTTGTACATTGAACACTTTGATAAGCTCGCTAATCGCATGTCCATTCCACGAAGACTTTCCTTGCAGATTGACCACTTTGATAAGCTCGCTAGTCGCATGTCCATTCCACAAAGACTTTCCTTGCAGATTGAACACTTTGATAAGCTCGCTAATATGCATGTCCATTCTACGAAGACTTTCCTTGCAGATTGACTACTTTGATAAGTCGCTAGTTGCATGTCCATTCCACAAAGACTTTCCTTGCAGATTGAACACTTCGATAAGCTTGCTAATCGCATGTCCATTCCACGAAGACTTTCCTTGCAGATTGACCACTTTGATAACCTCGCTAGTCGCATGTCGGTTCCACAAAGACTTTCCTTGTAGATTGAACACTTTGATAAGCTCGCTAATCGCATGTCCATTCCACGAAGACTTTCCTTGCAGATTGACCACGTTGATAAGCTCGCTAGTCGCATGCCTATTCCAAAAAGAATTTCCTTGCAGATTGAACACTTTGATAATCTCGCTAGTCACATGTCCATTCCACGAAGACTTTCCTTGCAGATTGAACACTTTGATAAGCTCGCTAGTCGCATGTCCATTCCATGAAGACTTTCCTTGCAGATTGACCACTTTGATAAGCTCGCAAGTCGCATGTCCATTCCACAAAGACTTTCCTTGTAGATTGAACACTTTGATAAGCTCGCTAATCGCATGTCCATTCCACGAAGACTTTCCTTGCAGACTGACCACTTTGTTAAGCTCGCTAGTCGCATGTCTATTCCACAAAGACTTTCCTTGTAGATTGAACACTTTGATATGCTTGCTAATCGCATGTCCATTCCACGAAGATTTTCCTTGCAGATTGAGCACTTTGATAAGCTCGCTAGTCGCATGTCCATTCCACCAAGACTTTCCTTGCAGATTGAACACTTTGATAAGCTCGCTAGTCGCATGTCCATTCCACAAAGACTTTCATTGCAGATTGACCACTTTGATAAGCTCGCTAGTCGCATGCCTATTCCACAAAGACTTTCCTTGCAGATTGAACACTTTGATAAGCTCGCTAGTCGCATGTCCATTCCAGAAGACTTTCCTTGCAGATTGAACACTTTGATAAGCTCGCTAGTCGCATGTCCATTCTACGAAGACTTTCCTTGCAGATTGATCACTTTGATAAGCTCGCTAGTCGCATGTCCATTCCACGAAGACTTTCCTTGCAGATTGAACACTTTGATAAGCTCGCTAGTCGCATGTCCATTCCACGAAGACTTCCTTGCAGATGGTACACTTTGATAAGCTCGCTAGTCGCATGTCCATTCTACGAAGACTTTCCTTGCAGATTGACCACTTTGATAAGCTCGCTAGTCGCATGTCCATCCCACGAAGACATTCCTTACAGATTGACCACTTTCATAAGCTTGCTAATTGCATGTCCATTCCACGAAGACTTTCCTTGCAGATTGACCACTTTGATAAAATCGCAAGTTGCATGTCCATTCCACGAAGACTTTCCTTGCTGATTGACCAATTTGATGTGCTCGCTAGTCGCATGTCCATTTCACGAAGACTTTCCTCTCAGATTGACCACTTTGATAAGCTCGCTAGTCGCATGTCTATTCCACGAAGACTTCCCTGCAGATTGACCACTTTGATAAGCTCGCTAGTCGCATGTCAATTCCACGAAGACTTTCCTTGCTTATTGACCACTTTGATAAGCTCGCTAGTCGCATGTCCATTTCACGAAGACATTCCTTGCTGATTGACCACTTTGATAAACTCGCTAGTCGCATGTCCATTTCACGAAGACTTTCCTTGCTAATTGAGCACTTTGATAAGCTCGCTAGTCGCATGCCTATTCCACGAAGACTTTCCTTGCAGATTGACAACTTTGATAAGCTCTCTAGTCGCATGTCCATTCCACGAAGACTTTCCTTGCAGATTGACAACTTTGATAAGCTCGCTAGTCGCATGTCCATTCCACAAATACTTTCCCTGCAGATTGAACACTTTGATAAGCTCGCTAGTCGCATGTCCATTCCACAAAGACTTTCCTTGCAGATTGACCAGTTTGATAAGCTCGCTAGTCGCATGTCCATTCCACGAAGATTTGCTTGCAGATTGACCACGTTGATAAGCTCGCTAGTCGCATGCCTATTCCACAAAGACTTTCCTTGCAGATTGAACACTTTGTTAAGCTCGCTAGTCACATGTCCATTCCACAAAGACTTTCCTTGCAGATTGACCACTTAGATAAGCTCGCTAGTCGCATGTCCATTCCAGGAAGACTTTCCTTGCAGATTGACCACTTTGATAAGCTCGCTAGTCGCATGTCCATTCCACAAGGAATTCCTTGCAGATTGACCACTTTGATAAGGTCGCTAGTCACCTGTCCATTCCCCGAAGACTTTCCTTGCAGATTGACCACTTTGATAAGCTCGCTAGTCGCATGTCCATTCCACAAGGACATTCCTTGCAGATTGACCACTTTGATAAGCTCGCTAGTCGCATGTCCATTCCACAAAGACTTTCCTTGCAGATTGAACACTTTGATAAGCTCGCTAATCGCATGTCCATTCCACCAAGACTTTCCTTGCAGATTGACCACTTTGATAAGCTCGCTAGTCGCATGTCCATTACCCGAAGACTTTCCTTGCAGATTAACCACTTTGATAAGCTCGCTAGTCTCATGTCCATTCCCCGAAGACTTTCCTTGCAGATTGAACTCTTTGATAAGCTCACTAGTCGCATGTCCATTCCACGAAGACTTCCTTGCAGATTGACCACTTT
>OZ038487.1:26200411-26210411 GCA_964036315.1 Acanthosepion esculentum
AGCCTGACCCAGAGTATTAGTACGTAAATGAATGTAATGGATTCGAATTACATTCAAATCCATTATATTCCCTTACAGTCAACGTCGAAATTATACGTACACCCATCACTTTTGAATATTTTCATCCATTTCTCAGAAACTCATACCCTTATGATGATAGATTTTTTATATGTTAATAAGCGAAATAAGGAATTAAAACTTAATTTTCAGAGCAATACGTTATATACAGCAAATTTGACAGGGGAATTATGCAAAATAGGAAAAGACAAAATTATTCGTACAGTAAGAAAATATAAATAAGTATTTAAGTTTTCGCAATATCACAATATTAATAATCAACAGCATGCTCTTTCATTTTTATAACTTACTGCAATCGTTTTCTAAAGTTTTTGATGAGTCATTTCTGGTATTTTAATCCATTGTTCAATGGTTACACGAAAAAAATTTTTGGCAACTGAAGATTCATTAAAACTTTCAATTCTTTCCAGAGATTTTCAATAGGATTCAAAGTAGAAATCATTGAGGGTCATAACAGAACTGCAATCTTCTTTTTCTGAAGCCACGCACTCACTAATTTAGACGTATGTTTGGGATCATTTTCTTGCTGGAATGTAACTCGCCAACTTAGATGAAGATTTTGCGCTGATAGTTGCAGATTTTCATTCAGAATGTTTATATAGTCTGCAGATTTCATTATTCTTCTTATTGCAATTAATTTTCCAGTACTCCTTAAGCTAAAGCAACATCATCGGGACGCCTTCATGTTTGATGTTGCCAATGTGATCTTTGGGAAGAAAGCTCCACCTTTCTTCCGCCAAATTTTCTGTACATCATTATGTCCACAAAAAGCTCAAGTTTTGTTTCATCACTTCATAGTACTTATTACCAAAAGCAATTTTCTTTGTCCAAGAACCTTTTGACAAAATTAAACCGAGCAAAAATGTGACATGGTTTGTGAAGCGGGGTCCGTCTTGGTCGATTTCCATACAACCCATTTGTATTTAAACAACGTTGTACTGTGCGAGTATTTAAGATGATACCCATCGTATCCAAAATTTGACGATGTCTTTCAAAACAGCTCTTGTTTTCGTGCAGTTCTCGGTGACAATGTTGGTTTCCATCCACGCCCAGGCAAATTCTCTGTCGTGCCAAACTGTTTAAACTTCTTTATAACGTATTGTACCTAAGGTCTAGGGATAGCTAACCGGTTTGAAATAGAGTCGTAACTATTTCTCAACTTGTGGAAGTTAATAATTCTGTGCCACAAAAAACACTAAGCTCCTTTGTCTTCCCTCGTTGTTTTGTTAATGTAAGAATAACAATGGTGACACTCTATGCACCACGAGATGTTCTTTGCTGGAATTATCACAAATATTCTACTAAATAAATTTCCCAGAAGACTTTAGCGATCAAATAATTAGGTAAATTACTTATATTTACAGGAATCAATTTAAAAAGCTTATTTTCTACACTAATTTTATCTTTTTCATATCTTTTATAATTCACATCTCAACTTGGTTGGATTTAACCTATTGTTCTGAAAATTGAGTTTTATATTCCTTTCTTTGTGCTTATTAACAAATAAAAAACCTGGTATCATAACAATATACACCATGTGAAGTTTTTTGCTAGAATTAACACAAATATTCTACTGAATAAATAGTCTAGAAGGCTTCACCGATCCAATAAGTGTGTAAATTACTGACACTAAAACGAATCAATCAATTTAAAACGATATTCTGTTCTGTACGAATAATTTTGTCATTTTTATTTTGCATTAATCACTTGTCAAATTTGCTGTTCTGAAAATTGAGTTTTATATCCCTTTTGTGGTGGTGGTGCAGTGGCTTATTAACATAAAATTACCTGACATCATCGGGGTCATTAGATTCTGAGATAATTGATAAATATATTTACTGTATATATATATATATATATATATATATATATATATATATATATATATATATATATATATATATATATAGTAACGGTAACAAATCAGTTGGTATATAATCCAAGTGGATCTTAGTAATGTAAAACATTAAAACCGATCCACAAAAAGAGCTCAAAGTATTTATTATTACAGAACGAATAACTAATAAAAATATAATCCCAAATCACTTCATATGGTGAATAGGCTACTACGGCAGACGAATATATCTGTCTTATAAAACCTAGTATGAAACTGATTTCCTTTCAGAAATATATATATATATATATATATATATATATATATATATATATATATGAAGATAATATGGATAAAACAACTGAAAAGTTGCAAATTAAAAGAAAAAAATTGAGTGCTTTTTTTGTGAAAGTATTTATTTATATGTTTTTATATATTTATATACATATCAAGAAAGTATACGTGGCTTCTCATTATGCTATGTATATGAAGAAATATAGTCTTAATATGTGCTATAGTTATGGGATAAAGTGCTCAATATCAGAGATAGAGCGTGTGTAAATATAAAAGTGAACATAGAAGTCAACACTTAGAGGCGACAATCTGTTTCATGCTAGATACAATCGTCAGGCCATATATATATGTATGTATGTATGCATGTATGTAACAGACTGTTGCCTCTAAGTGTTGACTTCTATGTTCACTTTTATATATATATATATATATATATATATATATATATATATATATATATATATATATATATATATATATATATATATATATATAATAAATAATATATAAATACATATATATATGGAATAATCTTATAAACATAAGAAATTAAACTCGCCCGGAACACCTTAGGTGCCTTGATTTGCAAATAAACAAACCAATACCAAAGGGGAAAAAAAGTTACAAAAAAAGATAGAAAAGAGAACATGTACGTCAACCGAAAATAATCGTCTAGCATCCAAGTTCAGAATCCAAAGAAAAAAACCCGATACGAGTAAGTAAAATAATCAAATTAGTTGCTCGATGCGCTAAGTAGAGCAAACCTGAATTAAACCTAAAGAGCCAGACAAACCTACCACTGTTTCACCTTAGCGGATTGTCAGGGAATTCTGGCTCCTGACGTTCAATGTCTGGCTCCTTAGGTTTATATATATATATATATATATATATATATATATATATATATATATATATATATATGCTTGAGGAAGCATTTCGCGCATTTAGTTCACCTAAATTTTGGACACTCGCATATTCAAGTGTGTACAAATAAATTATTATATGCACCCGAGAACACGCATAGAAACTGCTTTCATATTCAAATTATCATTTGCAAGAAAGTCCACATCTAATAGTAGTCACGTGTTTCTAATCGCGAAGTGTGGTTAAAAATATCATTTGAAAGTCTAATCGGAAGGAGAAAAGTCCACGGGGAAATGTCTTTACAAATATTGAAGGATTTAACTGGGGAACAAAATACGTTTATTTTTACAATTAGATATTTGATTTCGTTTCTTTTTTTTTTTCTCTCTTCTTTTTTCAGGAGAAGAAGAAGTAGAAGAAATTCAAATTTAAGTGATGAGGAAAGAATGAAAGAGAAAATAATCAAGAATAAAAGAATAAGGCAGTGGAGGAGGAGGAGAAGAAGGAGGAGAAGAAGAAGAAGAAGAAGAAGAAGAAGAAGAAGAAGAAGAAGAAGAAGAAGAAGAAGAAGAAGAAGAAGAAAGACGGATTTTGTTAGCTGAGAAATATTGAGAATTGTTGGAATTTATTCGATGTTAAGAGAGGAAGAAAAAGAAGAACTAGATGAAGAAAAAGATGAAGAAAAAGAAGAAGAATATAAATATTAATAATATTAATAATTTTAATATTTATAATAATATTAATAATAAATTTAATAATATTAATAATAATATTAATAATCTTAATAATCTTATTAATAATGTTAATAAGTTTAATAATATTAATATTAATAATATTAATAATAAGGTTACTAATATTATTAATAAGTTACTTTGTTCAAAATTCGAAGAGAAATTTTATGGACATTTCCAAGAAAAGCGAACATCAAGAAGGAAAAATTAGATAAGTTATAAATATGAATATTTACTATTACTACTACTATTACTACTAAGAATGATAATAATACCACCACCAACAACAATAATAACAATGTCTAGAATATGTCGGTGCTTTTGTGTTCACTGACACAGAGACTCGTTAATAGGATTTGAAGCTACCTACAGTCATTCAGTATCTATTGATATCTACGAGTTTGCGAAGGCTTCAGTTTGATTGGAAAAGTTAACGATAGGCTGACTGAAGTAATCCCTGTTAGCGCATGCCCTAAAGAAATACGAATAATTGTTCTCACGAGTACAGCCCAAACCTTAAGAAGGGCTTTATCTATGTAAAATGTGTTTGTTTTTTGTTTGTACGTTTTTTTTTTTTTTGTTTTTTTTTATTTTCAATTGCTCAGTAGAAAATGTCGTGACGACATTTCTGACCTTAGGTCTCTAGTCGGGACCCAAAAAGAAATGAGTACACACCAGAAATCAAAGGAAATAATAATAATAATAATAATAATAATAATAATAATAATAATAATAATAATAATAATAAGGACCTTGAAATAGAAATCTCAAAAATGTGGCACATGGGAACATCAACAAACCTTGTTGTATTTGGAGCCCTAGGAATGGTTGGAAAAGATTCCAGTAGACTAATTGAAGGGGGATTCCTGGAAGTCTATGCTTCAAAGAGATACAAAAAATTGTTCTGACAAGTACAGCCCACACTTTACGAAGGGCTTTATCTATGTAATTTTTTTTTTCAATGGAAAGTGTCATGATGCCATATCTAAACTTAAGTCCCTGAGCGGGACCCGGAAAGAAATGTGTAAACGCCAGAAATCAAAGGAATTAAAAATAATAACATTAATAATAATAATAATAATAATAATAATAATAATAATAATAATAATAATAATAATAATAATAATGATCAGTAACCGAGGCCGAGCAAGTGAATCACGTGTAGGATACTGCCATCTTGACTGACAAGCGCTTGGTGGGAAATCGGCCTGACATCACACGTGTGCACAAGAGCGGTCATGAATGGATCCTGGTAGACGTTGAAGTCACCTCGAGATAAGCTAAAAGCTATGAAAGTGAAATTAGAGTGGTGCTAAAATCCCGGCAGCGTAAATTACAGAAATGTAAGAAACAACAGACAAAATTGTCCCTCTTGTTGGTAATGTTGAACTCGGGATTATTTCCAAGAATCTCCCCGCCTTACAACTCCCACCCAACGCTAATTGCTGACAGAAAAATAAGAACATAGAGACGAAGGAAAAAGAGTTGCGACTCATAAACAGACAAATAGCATTGTATGGAGAAGATAATATAAAAAACTGAAAGACATTGAGTAAATAATTTAAGAAGAAGAAGAAGAAGCAGAAGAAGAAGAAGAAGAAGAAGAAGAAGAAGAAGAAGAAGAAGAAGAAGAAGAAGAAGAAGAAGAAGAAAAGAAACGAGTTGAAAACAGGAAGTTTTTAAAAGAAAGAGAGGGGGAGAGAGGGAGAGAGGGAGAGAGAGAGAACGCCGAAAAAAATGTGACGACATAAAAAACTGGAATGATCAAATGAAGGAACGGAGGTGAAGGGAATGATTATAATTTTGTAAAAGAATGAATAAAATGAAATAAAAGCATTCAAGAAAATACAGGACTTAATTCAAAACAGATTATCACCAACAGTAAAGACAAACGAAAAATGGTGTCGATGATGTTGACAATTACTGTCATAAAAAAAAAATCCTCACTTGGATCGTTTCATTTTTAAAGAACACCTGCTATAGTACTGACATCTGATTTGGAAAAGAAAATACCAATAATAATAATAATAATAATAATAATAATAATAATAATAATAATATTAACATGAAGGATGGTGTGCGTGAAAAAGTTTAAAGGGAAAAAAAGAAGTTTATTTCGGTACTGTTAGATCCTAGTTCTAAAAAAAAAATAGTTGAAAACGAATCGGTTGCAAAGAGAGGTCTGGTCGTAAGATGGCTAAGAATAGAAATTCATGGGAAAATAAAGAATTCTTGGAATTAAAAAAGAAAAACATTTTTCGAAAGAAACGAAGGAAATCATTTTCAGAAGTCATTGAAAATTAATTGGTTTGGAGATATAAATGGTAGAAGGAAGGAAGGAAGGAAGGAAGGAAGGAAGGATGGAAGTATGGAAGGAAGGTAGGAAGGAAGGAAGGTAGGAAGGAAGGAAGGTAGGAAGGAAGGAGGAAGGATGGAAGGAAGGAAGGAAGGAAGGATGGAAGGAAGGAAGGTAGGAAGGAAGGAAGGAAAGATGAAAGGATGGAAGGAAGCAAGCAAACAAGCTCAAGATATGAAGAATGAGAGAGAGAGAGACGGGGGAAAGAAAAGAGAGATTGCTTGCGGAAAGGAGAGAAAAAAGGAGGGGGAAACAGAACACCGACTGCAAAATTAAACAAGCAATACGTACGTAAGTAAATCAAAAGAAATATGGAACAAGGTTTGGGAATAGGTCGATACATAATGAAAAATGCAAGAACATAAACGAACAGCGAAAGATGAATAAAAAATGGTAAAACGATGGAAAGTCGTGGATTCACCGTCATTTCTTTTGTTCTGCTTCAATCCTTAAATGGCATTAGGAGAGCTTAGATATAAACTAAGGCGTTTTAAGAAAGATCACCGTCTCTAAAACAAATGGTGTGTGTTTTATTCATGCTTATCCTAACATTAAAATTGGAAGAATCTATCACAAACGCAAAAATCAAAGAACCGACTAAGGAATGATTTCGTTCTAAAAAAAAGGATTTAATATTAAAATTAAAATTAAAATTGAATTCGGATTCAGTGATATCTATAATAAGAAATGATCTGGGGATAATGTGGATAAATATTAAAATATTAACTACATTCAAATACATATTCATCGCTAACTTCTGTGTTGGCTTGATAAAAAAAATGTTCCTTTTTTATTTAGTTTATCGCTCGATACTATTAGGCGTGTTTAATTTTAATTAACGTCATTCAAAATTATCACTTTTCATTGGCTTCTTATAGCTGCCATATCAGGCCACTTTTAAAACAAGCTTGCAGCGTCTGCGCCCAAGAATTACTTTCTATCCCACTAGACACATCAAAACAAAAAAAGCTGGGATAAAATAAAATGCGAGGCCATTTTTACTAACTTGAGGCCCTCTCTGGATCAGCATCGCTTCGCCTGTCTACTATCTGTTTCACAACCGAGTAGTGGCGCCTGACTCAACGCATCTCCCGGTACCCTTGTAGATGATGAGTGCACTCGGGTCGGAGTCGCGATCCGTCTTTGACTCAAATTATGTGAACGTCACAGATGCAGAGCTTCCATCGATAAGTTTGGCTTGCATCCTCTCTCCTGTCGTCGTAGTGCCGGCCGCTTTCCACGGCATGCAGCAAATAAACGACATCATCAGAAGAGGTTTATATGCAGCTGGGTTCCCTTCCTAAATCGAACCCGTAGGCCTCGACCGTGGTGATGGAAAGCGGCCGGATGGCATTACCATTTTCCCTTTTAACATGGAGAAGTCGTTGATTTGAGATGCGACATGTGCGGATACATTTTCGGCCGGTAATTTGATCAGAACCGCGATTGAGCCGGGGTTCGTCTCCCGGGACGCAGAGATAAAAAAATAGTTGCTGATAGTTTTTTTTTTTACTCCTGTAGCAGTGGATACTTCTGGGGTTATTGGCCCTCGTTTGATGGCGTTCCTTCAGAGGATTGGCGCGATTGCGTCTCGATTAAGGGATGAGCCTCGCGAAACGGAGTGGCTCTTGCGATTGTTCGAGGTAATGCTTTCTCCATCATTGCGGCTGGCAGAGGATAGCAACAAAAAATGTTTATAGTTACTGTGTTCAAACAATAAGTAATAATTTAAAACAAATGTATTTTTATTTATTGCTTCTTATACTGAAGATGCGAGAAGATAAGAAATATGTTATTCTTTTATCATTAGGAAAATAAAACTGCGGAACACACACGAAAAAATAATGTTCCGTTTATGGAGAAGGTAATGTGAAAGATGAAACATGCCTAAAGTGGTTTGCGAAATGTTATGCTTCAGGCTTTTCGCCGAACGATCTTCCAAGGTCCTATACATGAGCAGCTTGATCAGATCAAAACATTACTTGAGTATAATCGACGGTATATCACACGGTGTAAGCCAACCTTCTACAAATTTAGAAATGAAAATCATCAAATGCTTTGTTGTGTTCGTCTATTTGATATGTAACTTTCACTCTAATTACGGGAGATGAACGAAATAAAATAACCCCACCAAAGTTCGTTCTTCATGAAAAGATTATGGTAATCCATATATGTAATATTAAGAAGGAGCTATTTATTTTGAGTTCATATGGAGGGTCAAACAACTGATTCGTACAAATACTGTTTCCAGATAGTCCAGCTAAACGCGGATAAGAAAAGAGCCTGGAAATAAGATGAAACTAGAAGACGCCTTTCTTACGTAGCAGGCAAAAATGGGTACGATTTTTTTTCGGAAGTTATTCGTTCATCCGAGGAATACTACCGATCTTGTAACTTTCGATTAATGTTTATTTCGTTTTTTTTTTTTTCGTTTTTTTTTTCAAATGCGTATTATATTTTGAATTTCAATTGAAGCCTGTAAAAGGCAGAAAGATCACTTCTTAGCGCAAAAATATTAAATGTACTAGTCTTTGAAAGTCGCCCGTTAGTGTCACCCAGAGAGACAGACGGAGAAGTAGAAATATGTTTTCAAAAGAGACTTGATAAGTGAACGAATGCTGTAACGGTACAATTATTACCTGGCCATTAGAAAAATCTACACGTTTATCTATATCTCTGAGATAAGGTATTATGATCTCTGATATTGAGCACTTTATCCCATAAATATAGTACACCATAAGACTATATTTCTTCATATATATATATATATATATATATATATATATATATATATATATATATATATATATATATAATATAATATAATATAAAAGGTTCAAACACTAATATTCCATAGTTATAATTTATTACATTGGAATCGTAATCACGATCCAATTCTTCAGAGCTACAAATTAAAAAAAATCCTCAATTTCTTTTTGAATTTGTATCAAATTTGTATTGTGATTACGATTCCAATGTAGTAAATTATAACCATGGAATATTAGTGTTTGAGCCTTTTATATTATATTCATACACTGCCCTGGACATGGAGTTCTACCTGGATTCTATCCTTTTTGGAAATTATATATATATATATATATATATGTATATATGAAGAAAAATAGTCTTAAAATGTGCTATATTTATGGGATAAAGTGCTCAATATCAGAGATAGAGCGTGTGTAAATATAAAAGTGAACATAGAAGCCAACACTTAGAGGCGACAGTCTGTTTCATGCTAGATGCAATCGTCAGGCCTCGATTGCATCTAGCATGAAACAGACTGTCGCCTCTAAGTGTTGACTTCTAAGTTCACTATTATATTTATATATATATATATATTTATATATATAGATTTATACATTATATATATATATGTGTGTGTGTGTGTGTGTGTATTGACCACCAATATTTTCAATATATATACATATATATATATATATATATATATATATATATATTGATAATATTGGTGGTCAATACACACACACACAAATAATGTATATTATGTGTATTGACCACCAATATTATCAATATATATATATACATATATATATTGATAATATTGGTGGTCAATACACACACACACACACACATATATATATAATGTATAAATATATCTATATATAAATATATATATTTTGTCATCCACAGACAGACTGTTTCAATTTGTCGCAGCTGTGCCTCTAGCTAGCATCGAAAGCCGACTGAATTTGCGTCAGTCCGAACTTCTCCCACTAAGCCGTCAGCGCACGGTACGGGATGAAGTTGAATTTTAGCGTGTTTATTTTTAGATTCAGATAAACACACAGTGACTGACAGTGACTCAATTCTGTCGAAGAG
>OZ038487.1:26212911-26287911 GCA_964036315.1 Acanthosepion esculentum
ACTGAGTTGTAAACACACAAATAAATTCATAATTTCCTGTTTCCAAGGATAGAGAGAAATCCAATCATCCATACAGGGGCGCTAGCGTGTTCATTTTTATTAACTATTGTTGTATCAATTATGAGTTACGTTCGAAAAAAGGTTAAGTTTAGAGAGGGGTGCATTTTTCAAAGGATTCTGACATATGTTAAATGCATGTTGACTGGGGTTTTCATTATTAACGGCAAGAAGGTTTTCGCCATTTTTTCTTGTTTATATTTTCTTGTATATACATACATTGGCTCCTAATCAAAGTCGAGCTGTAGAGTGAGTTTGCATGTGGATCGGATAAAAAGAACATTCGGACAGTTTTTATATAATTTATCATCCGAAAAGAAAAAAATGATTAGGGAAATTGTATAAAAAACTAAATAAAAGCACCTTCTCTGTCGTATTCAATGAAATGTACATGAAAGAACAAAATTGCCCAAATCGTGTCACAGCAAAATTGTCCAATTGTTAGATTGAGCTTTGAACCGCTGTATGTTAGAAATCTCTACCTATAAAAGGCAGGATGTGTAGGTGTGTGTAACGAATGCACGGCCGCAATTTTCGACGGATTTGCACCAAAATTTACATGCACATGTTCCACGTTGGCGGGAAGCCTAACACCGACTTTGCATTTTCCAATTCCCATCGATAGTGGAAATAATCGATTTTCTCTTGCTTCTACGGCAGTTTTCTTGTAGTTTGCGGCCATTTTCGACTGGCTGCCACGAATAGGCAGGAAGATTCTATTGGCCATCGTGACTGACACGAATGTTAACTAGCATGCTAGCATGCAAAAAAAGAACGATATCTGCATTCGTCACAAGTGGGAAAAATGTAAATCTGCATGCACTTTACTCCAATTGGCTCATTCGCTTGCTTAAACTCAACGTTGATTCTGATTCCGCAGAACTGGGTTGGGTGTGATAACGTATTTGTTGTTAACATTCTTTTTCTTTCGGTTTTTCCAGTTACGAGTCCTTTTTTAAAGCTGATCGTTTTGTGTTCATTTTGTTTAGTTCTTTTTTCGTAACAGATTTAATGTTTAGTATAGAACTTCGCAGTGTGAGATAGGCAAGAAGTAAGGCATGTAGCAACATCAGCACGGCAAAAGGCAAGGAAGGGCAAAAATATTTTAAGTCAAGTGATACCGATTGCTGTATGAGTCGTACGATTTTTGAATCAAGCACGGGCAACGCCGTGCTATGCTGCTAGTATATATATATATATATATATATATATATATATATATATATATATATATATATATATATATATATATATATATAGAGAGAGAGAGAGAGAGAGAGAGAGAGAGAGAGATCGGGAGAAAATGGAATATCCTAAGAGTACTGAGTGACCGAATGGCAACATTTTACGTGCTAATACCCCTGGTAAAGGTAAAGAAACCTCTTCTTCTTCACCAACCCCAGCTTTGGATAAATAGCAGGACAGAATTTGTTTTTGTTATATAGGAATAAAGTGTCGCTGCCGACACTTGAGTTTGAACATAGATCGCCAGTGAACAATCATAGGCTACCCTATTATTGAATTAAGTAGACCACGTGATCATAGAAGGAACGCATGTATGTAGGAATTAGCTGACGACTAACGATCTCTATTTCTAGTCTATCCTCTATTACTATACGGACCGCTATTCTCTATCGATTCTCTATACTATTCACTATACTATTTTCTATATGGATTGCTATACGGTGTTTACTTGTCGAGCGAGTATTATCGAGTAAATTCTATTAGTGTGGATGTTATTCGAAGGCGTCTGACACCAGTACTGTTCAACGTCGTCACTATAGTTGTATCTGCGATTACATAGTCTCTACTACAACGGGCATTACGAAAGTGACAACGAGTATTCGTTGGCATCACAAAAGTTCCATAATCTTGAGTGGCAAACGGTTTAGGAGAAGGAAAAACTCTGAAATCAAAATTGGCCTGGAGATGGTTGGCCTCCGCCAGGCTATCTTGCCCAAGCAAAACCACTTCTACTGTGGTTAAAGTACACAAGATGCCCCCACGACCATACTGGTCACGGGGTAAAAGAATACCCCCTGCATTGATCAACTATTAAATTCTTCATCCATTCTGTTGGTTGATTTTAATTATCGTCATATCAACCTCAATGGGTTATTTAATCCCGAAATCTAAATATTTTGAGAACAGTTTTAGGACGTCAATTACTGATAAAATGTGTTGTTAGTAATTTTTTACTATAACATTTACTGTTGGTCATTTTACTATAAATATGTATTGTTGGTCATTTTACTATATATATGTCTTGTTGGTCATTTTACTATAAATATATATTGTTGGTCATTTTACTATAAATATGTATTGTTGGTCATTTTACTATATATATGTCTTGTTGGTCATTTTACTATAAATATATATTGTTGATCATTTTACTATAAATATATATTGATGGTCATTTTACTATAAATATATATTGTTGGTCATTTTACTATAAATATGTATTGTTGGTCATTTTACTATAAATATGTACTGTTGATCATTTTACTATAAATATGTATTGATGGTCATTTTACTATAAATATATATTGGTAGTCATTTTAATATAAATATATATTGTTGGTCATTTTACTATAAATATATATTGTTGGTCATTTTACTATAAATATGTATTGTTGGTAATTTTTTGTAATTATGTATTTTATACTTTCATAGTCTTGTATTTGTTTGTGTTCAGCATTTGCTCGTAGCTGGGATACTAACATGTGCTACTACCCAGAGACAAGGGGAACCGGAGAAAAAACTCAGTGTATTGTTTATTGCAAAACAGATATATAAACAATACCCTGATGATGACATTGTGCTATGTCGAAAGTACTCGGAATAAAATTAATATCTACCAACACGGCGATTTTCTCTCGTCCTTCAACAAAGACACCAAAAATTTTATCCATGAATATGAAGGGATCCAAGTGGAGAGAAGATGTCTAAATTATACAACGAAACATGTCTGAATGAAAACAGGCTGTCAATATATATATATATATATATATATATATATAATAACTCATTATATATATATATATATATATATATATATATATATATATATATAATTATTTATTTGAATATTACAACATAAATATGTTATAAAATTTGTCGTGATTTTATAACATATTTATGTTGTAATATTCAAATAAATAATTATATCTGCTCTACTCTGTATTGAGCACTCTTTAAAGAATATTAATTGTTGGTTATTGGATTTCACTCCGTATATACCAATCCTAAACTTGTATATATATATATATATATATATATATATATATATATATATATATATATAAATATATATATATATATATCGCGAGAGAGAGAGAGAGAGATGTTTCGTTGAATAATTTAAACATGTTCTGTAAACTTATTTTCAATTGTATCCTGTCATATATATATATATATATATATATATATATATATATATATATATATATATATATATGAAAGGATCCATATATATATATATATATATATATATATATATATATATATATATATATATATATATACACACACAATAAATTGAGCTCTCTTCAAGGATCTATCTTTTTAATATTTTTTTTTTATATTAAAAAATCCTAATTGGAATATTCTTTCGAATTTATAGATTTTATATTATCTCTCTCTCTATCTATCTATCTATCTATATATATGTGTGTGTGTGTGAGAGAGAGATAGAGTGTTTGTGCGCGCTTGCGTGTTCAGGAGTGGATTTTAATGTATCACATACATTAACATCCACGATTAAACACAAATAAATGCATACTTTTTAAACTATGTGAGCGAGCAGGTTGAAAAACTCTCTCTTTTTCTCTCTGCAATTCTGTGTTTCTCTGTGTGTGTGTGTGTGTGTGTGTGTGTGTGTGTGTGTGTGTGTGTGTGTGTGTGTGTGTGTGTGTGTGTATGTGTGTGTGTGTGTGTGTGCATATGTGCGCGCGCTCACACCCGCACAGACACGAGTGTGTGTACTTGAAGGAATCTGGTTAATGACGACCACGGATGTCATTTCGATTCGTGACTAAGACAACGACACGACAGAAGCGGCGGTGTTGCTAGTAACAAAGAGAAAAAAAAAAGATTAAATAAATAAAAGCCTGATTCCAAATTCCCCGCACTAAACACGTCTCTCCGTCCCAGCAGACAAGCCATCCCCAATTACCAAAAAAAAATAAATAAATAAAATTAAAAAAATAAAAAAAAATAAAAAAGCTTCTCCCTGAATTACCTCCTCCCCGAACATTCATCCCCGAGCCAATTAAAATTCAATGATAATTAGCAAAAGGGCGGTGACATCCCAAAATTAATGAAGCCGCACTATATTACTTAGCGGAAGGATCGCAGATGACTGAATTTAAAATGAACTACGTCCGAAGTGTAGCGCTTTTTATTCTCCTACTTCTTTTATAACCGCATCCCTTTAATTAAAAAAAGATTTTTAAAAAATAAACAGAATGTCTGAATTGATGCATAAATTCGTTTTTATGTATTCGATTTGTATTTACCTCAAAACACGATGTTTTATTTGGTAATCTTCAAATGTGAAGAGGTGCACGAGTAATTATATAATATTCCTTCAGTAACGCTAGCCAATAACATCACATTTTTCCTGGATGATCGCCCATTTAAATATTAAAATCATTTGCAATGAGTTTTTATAGCAAAAACTATCGCAAAGTCTACACATACAATAATTTATAAACATAGTTTATCAATAGCGCTTGCAATGACTCTGGTAATAACTTTCTACTTAATGTTTTTATTCATTTCCATATTAGCAAAGAATTTACGCATATATTAGCCGTATTCTGTCGGTCCTGGCCACTGACAAAGTTCTTCTTCCTGATTGTCAATAAACTGCTATATAAATCATAAACCTACGGTCAAAACACGCTGTAAACACCGATTACCACTCGATCACCAAAGTTAAGCAGCATCGAGCCCAGTCGGTACTTAGATGGGAAACCGCTAAGGAAACCCGGGTACTAGAAGCGACCCCCTACAATACAAAACATATTTCGATTAAATGAGCCACAGAAGGTAGATAAATCAGAAAATCCACATATAAAAGCATCAGCAATATATTAGCCTTATACACGGAATAGCTGTATTCTGTCAGTGCTGATTCCTGAAGACTGGCAATCCCATTCTTTCCCATTGTCAATACACATCTACATAAAATCACAACAAAAGTCCTGCAGAAACCATCGGCTATCATTCGATCACCAAAGTTAAACAGCACTGTGTCCACAAAGGTTTGAAAACGCGTAAAAATAAATCAATTTATGCATTATACATATAATAGCCGTATGCCGTCAGTTTTTTTTTTAAACAGGCAATCTCTTTCTAACTGATTCTCACTGTATTTCCGTCGTGATAGATGCGAACGTCAGTGTATCACCTTGTCACACGTTTTCAATGTTACTTCTAGAGGCCGTAGCCTAACATATCGTACCATTTTGGAATCAGACCGACTCCGTGAGCATATTAAAAACATTCCGGACCGGATCCGTCCTCGCAATCTTGAAATTTTGGATTCCCAAGTTTTCATTACTGCGTGATTTTTTGCAACGAATGTTTTGTACGATAGCACATTTTATAACTTGGAAATAAATTTGGGAATAATCGAAATTAATTACGAAATCCAGAGAAAGTCACCTATGAAATAAAATAATTGTTTGCACGGAAAGTAAAGACCTACGTACATCAAATTGTCTTTAAATTAAGTGGTGGCAGAAGAATTGTCGTTGAATTTTTAAATATTAATGCAATACTTAAGGTGTCAATTTTGAGTTCTTTTCTAGTTTATTGTCTGTCGCATCTCCAACTTCCTACCGATTGGGATGAAATCCTATTTAAGAGCCCAATCAAGTATCAATCGCTCGAAGACATTTTTAAACATTGATCTTAGGGAGCAAATTTATACAGCCGACAGTTTACACATTTCTGAAAGAGTGTCGCGCACTCCATGTCTCGATCTGTAGAGATTCTTTAAGAATATAACTAGAGTTTTTATATCAATGTTTTGTTTAGAGAGATATAATTATATTATACAATAGAAAAAGATACATGTATACAAATTGTTTTTGTTTTGTTTTTACTCATTTAACCCTCTCCCCCCCAAAAAAAGCTGAAATGTCGCTAGTAGGTAGGGGGTTCCACGGAGTGAAATTGAAAGAAAAGACTGAGTATAGAGAAGATGGAGGAAGGGACAAAAGATGAACAGGATTCAAGAAGACAGACAATGTCGATTGATATCACACTTACATTTTTGACGATTATAGTTAACGGGTGAGCAAGTAAATGGAAGGGAGTTCCACAGGCGAGAAGTGCGAGGAAAGACAGTTTTCGAGAAGAAGTGGTGGTTGCATTATTTGAACAGTAAACGGGTGGGACCAAGATGCACGCTTAAATTCGGGTAGTTGGGGCACCAGAGAAAAAAGATCGTCAGAGCAGTTGTCATGAAAATATATGTAGAAAAAACAGTGTGAAGCCAGGCCATGTCGATGAAAAAGTGACTGACGTCGAGATACTAAGTCAAGATCGGTTACATTAGAAATCCTTCTCTGGATTATGTCAGGAACCTCGAGATGAATAGCAAGATCACCAAACTAGATATGGCCGCAGGATCTTTACGTTGTTGAATAGCTCAGCTAATTCTATGTTCATTTTTCTATTTTCCTGTAGTAATTTGAAATAACTGATCCATACACCGAATGCGTATTTGAAATGTATTAATACGTATTAATTCTTCTTTCTGAATTTTTGTCATGGTTTCATTGCATGTGTTATCACTGGTTTCATTTCAATAGATCCACGACCATAGTTTCGTCTTTGGAAAGTTTTATTTCAGTTCTCCTTCTTGGGACATTTGATAAAGGATTTTGATCTTTTGTTAGCGATCAATAAACATTTAACCCTGACGGCAAAACGTTTGGTCAAACTTGGTAAATTAATTACTTTTTGTCATTTTTACCCCAAATTCTATAGTCAACAGCAGTATGCTTTTTTCGATATATTTTTGTTAACTGAATACCAGAAAAGAAGTAACTGCATTTTATTAATACTATATGGGGGATAGTAAACCTTTTTAAGCATGGTGATGCCAAAGTAAAAGCCAGCAGAGAAAATTTCACCTTTCAGGTCTTAAATTTTGTTGCTCCTGCTATTCATCTCGAGATTCTTCACAAAATTCGAAGAAGTATCTGCAATATAATCGATCCTTACCTGGCATCTCCATTTCAGTCACTTTCAGACCGGAGTGACGTGGCTTCGCTTTGTCTGGCTCTAGCACAACCTGTTCAACTTCCTTATCTCTTCTCGTTAATTTCTTATAACTGATCGATACACTGAAGTATCTGAAGTGTTTAGTATTTACCAATTCCACAATTCAATCCTGAATTTTTATGATGGATTCAGAGTACGCGGGCGAATGGCTTCATTCCAATTCCAGGTCATGCATCATATTCTCCTCACTTCAACTTCTCTCCCACAGGCGGCATGTGGCAAGCCTCTCGCTGCTCTATGTCTATTTTTTTTTAAGCGTTTCACCCCAAACAAAGCAGGAAGCCACTAGCACGCAAGGGTTTACAGAGAGTCGGGGAAAGAGCAAATAAGAGTGATAGAGGAAAGGATGAAGAGAAGGATATGGGATACATCATGGCATCTGGAGACGTCGATTGACATTACATTTGAATAGTTGGAGATTGTAGCTATCAAGAAAACAAGAAATGGGGAGGGATTTCCACAGGCGAGAAGTGCGAGACATGAAGCTATTGGAGTAGAAGAGACAGCTACATTTAACATTTTCAACAGTGAAAGAGTGAGAACGAGACGCCAGCCTAGTTGAACGCCTAAATTCATGAAGTCTGGGAACTAAACTGGGAGTCAGCTCATTTCGGTTGGCTCACTAGCATATAACGTACCCAAAAGACTCCAACACCCCAGGCCTTGTAAAGGATGAAACGTACTATAAAATTTTATTTTGATTCCTGACATTTTAGAATATATTATTTCTCCAGTCCAATGTATGTCATAAACTGAGTAAGGACATTGTTTAAAATGCGTTTGGTTTTTTTTAATGTGAATTAACTGTTAAATCAATATTTTTCCTCCTAAATAAAATAATATATAAAGTTAAGCGGAGCCGGGGAGGATTACGTGCAAACGAAGGGATGGAGGGCGTCATAAAAAGAGAAGTCGACAGATTTTTTTTTCATTTATTTTTTTAACCTATTAACCCCAAGCAAGGCGATTATGTCAGTAATACGCGAAAGAGAAAGAGAAGAGTTTAGAAGGAACAGAATCAAAAGAGGAAACATGGGATAAACTTGTTAAAAAAAACAGGACCAGTGAACATATCTCCACACCTAAAAATTTTTTATTAACCCTGTAGACTCCACCGTGGAGTATAAGTACACAGTAGTACAACGGTAGGTGTTGTTGATGCTGCGCTTGTAGGAAAACCGTTTTTTTGGGGGGTGTTACGGTGTGGTTTTGTTAGCTCTACGCCCAAACCAACTTTCAATTCAGAGTTATCAGTCTCCTAGACTAGCTGCCATATTAAACTAAAAATCTCAGTTTCCCCTATAAACATATATATATATATATATATATATATATATATATATATATATATATATATATATATATATATATAAATATATATATATGTGTATATATATGAAGAAATATAGTCTTAAAGTGTGCTATATTTATAGGATAAAGTGCTCAATATCAGAGATAGAGCGTGTGTAAATATAAAAGTGAACATAGATGTCAACACTTAGAGGCGACAGTCTGTTTCATGCTAGATGCAATCGTGGCCTGACGATTGCATCTAGCATTAAACAGACTGTCGCCTCTAAGTGTTGACTTCTATGTTCACTTTTATATTTGTATGTATATATATATATATATATATATATATATATATATATATATATATATATATATCCTCCTAATTTCTATCACTTGTATATCCTTACTTGATTCGGCTTCTAATGCTCTGGATGGAGCGGCTTGGGGATAGTAGTCGTGGCTCTGTGTGTGAAGGGGGGTCAAAGACCTATTGGCAAAAGTGAAACTCGGATGAGTTCCACCACAGAATATGTGATCGAGCAGTGGTATATCAAATCTGATTCGCTACTTCTTCGTCACGGAAGCCCGTTGGAACAGTTGATAGGACGTTTTGCCTGATAGCGTAACTTTTCGGCTTCCAATTTTCGGTCGTGAGTGCACTCTACTGATGAGTCCCAAATATAGGACGAAACGGCCGTCCAGTGCTTTATGCATTCTGTGGAGGTTTCTTCAAGACTCGATAAATTACTTTATTTTAATTATCTCGAATACTCCTAATTTCTATCACTTATTTTATCATTTATATATATATATATATATATATATATTGGAAAACCGTTCTTGCATTAAAACCTATTATTACACTTTCATAGTGTTTTAGGGGTTAAATATTTGCCTGTAGTTAGGACCCTAACAGGTGCTACCACTCCGGATCAGGGTGGACCTGGGAACACCAGCAATTAAGAGATAGTTCCACGCTCCTCACAACCTCCTGATCAGAGGCCTTGCTGTTGGACGTAGTTTATCTTCTTACCCAGGACACAGAGGTTCTGAAAAGATTTTCAAAGAAAAGATATTTTTAAAGCTACGAAATTTTATCATAGCAATAAAAGTATTAAGCTTAATATTACTAGGCATATTAAAAACGCGCGAAACAACCGGTTTCGCTCCCGCTCATCAGGCTTGCAACCAAAATCAGGAACCACACTTTGCCGTTGAATGGATTCGTCCCAAACACCTACATTTGTGAGCACTTATTAAATAGCAGATTGTGTGCAGTTAATTTTAGTGTTGACCGGTTCACCGTGTTGTCCCGGTCACACTCGTTATTTCACCTGAAGGTCGATTTACATCGGGTCCCGCAAGGCTTCCTTGTGTAAACAACGTGAGTGTTTGTTGGTGCTCGCTGTCATTTGCCTCTAGCTCCTTTTGCTCATATTTTTTTTATCCCCCTCCACAATTCCTTTTATTGTACATTTTCTGTTTTTTAAATTTAAATCTCCCGTTGCAAGCCTAATGAGCGGGAGCGAAACCGGTTGCTTCGTGCGTTTTAATATGTCTAGTAATATTAAGCTTAATACTTTTATTGTTATATATATATATATATATATATATATATATATATATATATATATATGTGTGTGTGTAATTTGGCAGCAACTTTTCTTTCAAACATGTAGTGTTGAATGTTAAAGACAACATAGTCTTACATATTTTCTTTTGAATTTTCTCATATTCTCTAATGAGACTTTTTATTTGAAAATAGTTCCGAAATATGTATTTTCCATACGATGACCTAGCGCTTTCGAACATCATTGTTCATCTTCAGGGTCAATATTTTAGTCAAAATATATATATATATATATAATAGATTCGTTGAGATATATTGCCACTAAATGTGTATATTAAATTTCTAATTTCGGACGAGTATATAACTTCTATCGTGTTGCTGATCTTAGTCTGTTGTGTCGAGCAAATTTTTAAAATGGCTAAATTTCATAATCTTTTGGGCTAAGGATTAGGACTCGACGTGAGGAGATAGTCAAAACACCAGGATTATTTTGACATGGATAGACATAATCTCTTTCAGATGTAAAGAATCATTGTTTGTAGAAAGTCTAAGGATATAGACAGTCAATCTACCTGTCAATCACTTTATCTCTCTCTTTCTCTCTGTATCTTACCATCTAAGTGTTCATATCTATCTATCTATCTATCTATCTATCTATCTATCTGTCTATCTATCTCCATTCAATTCTCTACATACAAATCTATTATTATGAGTCTGTTCATATTTATTTCAGTCTTAATATATCTTTCTCTCTCCTTCTATCTCTTTCTCTCTCTTTCTCTGTCAATCTCTCTTCCTCTCTCTCTCTTTCATTCTCTCTCTCTGATTTCCTTTCACTTTCTTTTCTCTCTCTCTTTCTGTCTCGCTCTCTCTTTGACTCTCTTTTTCTCTCTCTGTGTCCCTCGTTCTCTGCTTACGCTCACATCACTTTGAATCACGGTTTCCCGTACGATCAGCGAAGTTAAGCAACATCTGGTTAGTATCTGGATGGGTAACCGCTTGGTAATACCAGCTGCCGTAAGCTTGTATGTGACGGTGGTGTAATGGACAATGGTCCAGAATTTTTAATCAGAAAGCTGAGTTTCAATTAAGGTTGGGTTCGTTTATTCACGCACAAATACACTTGGAAAAGAAATGAATCTACCTCTTCTCCCTCTCCAGCTTAATTAATAATGATTGTATCTGTAAACTTATCCCTATCAACTTTCCAAAATGTAGTTTAACAATCTAAAAATATTTTCTGCCTTTAAATAACCGGCAAATGGGTGATAAAGCGTAGTAGATAAATCAATTAAAAATCTCTCTCTCTTACTCTCTTCTTCTTCATCTTCTATCTATATATATATATATATATATATATATATATATATATATATATATAAAAATATAAAAAACCATGGAATATTAGTGTTTGAGCATTTTATATTATATTCTTACTCTGTCCTGGACACTGAGTTCTACCTGGATATATATATTGACCACTAATATTATCTATCTATCTATCTATCTATCTATCTATATATATATATATATATATATATATATTAATACATTTTTATGTTTAACATTCTTTTTATAGATACAAATATTTAAGTAAATGCTCTGTTTATAATAAACAGTATTAAACAACATTTATCGGCCTGAATGTCCGAGAAATTTTCATAGAAAATATTCGTCCTCCGACAGGAATCGAATCTGTATTCTATACGGAACCGTTATATAGCCTGACGTGCCTTTTAACCGATTCGGCCAGAGAGGTTCGTTCGGTTGGCAAGGTCGAATTTACTGCTTATAAACTTCAAACTTCCCTGCCAACCGAACGATCCTCTGTGGCCGAATCGGTTAAAAGGCACGTCAGGCTATATGACGGTTCTGTATAAACTAAGATCACTTTTTCTTTTTATAGTTGTATTTCTTTTTCAAATCAATTTTTTTTCCTTTCCTTTTCGCTCTGCATGATTATGTCTTTCCCTGCTTCCACTTTTCATTTTCTCGTCTTGGCATAGACTCTCGTCGTATTTTTTGCATGTCTTTAAACAAGATTATCATTCATACTATTTATATTGTTATGACTGTTATCCTTCGGTCGCTGTAAGCTCTAGCCTTCTTCAGTGATCTTCTCTCTTACTTACCAAGTTACGTAACATGTAACTCTTTTCTTCACTAGGCTATGTGATACTTACACTCTTCATTATCCACCTATGTGGCATTTACAGTCTTACCAAGTTACGTGATATTTAACACTCTTCTTCTATAAGCTACGTGATACTTACACTCTTCCTCACCAAGCTATATGACATTTACGCTCTTCCTCACCAAGCTATGTGACATTTACACTCTTCAAATATCAAGTTACGTAACATTTTAGACTATTCCTCACAAAGCTACATGATACTTACAATAACCAAGTATATATTGTGTGTGTTTATTAATATTACGTATATGGAATTAAATAAAAAGTCAGCATTAGCTTATCTCACCTGTTCTCATGGAACGTTAGGTTTCCAGTGAACCCTGGTTGAGAAACACTGCTCTAGATGGACCAAATCAGTAAGGAGATACATGCGACAACTGCACAATGGCACTGCTTAAAGGAAATTGCCTTACTCATTCACCTCTTTTCCTCATAAATCTATGTGACATTTACACTCTTCCTTACCAAGTTACGTGACATTTAAGACACTTCCTCACTAAGCTACGTGATACTTAGTCTTCCTCACCAAGCTATATGACATTTTCACTCTTTCTCACCAGGCTATGTGACATTTACACTTTCCCCACTCACACATGTGTCTGTCTATTATTTCAATTCATCCCACAGAGGACGGTTATCTCCCTTTTATATGGAGGGAAGTTAAAATAATAGACAGAGAAAATCACTATAAAATACGAAAACTTAATGAATCTGAATATATGCTAGGTCACAAAAATCTCCTAAGCCGGCCAAATATTATATGGGAGCCAGTAATACAAAGAAAAGAAAAACAACAATAATAAAAATTGTAATATGAGTTCTGGTAAAAATGCTTTCTGAGACATTAGTTTAAAAGTGCCAAAAATTTCTACACTGATGTACCCAAGGGCACATGACCTAGGGGATAAAAGCGTAGGTTGAAGTAATCCAGTGACCCAAAGAATTGTGAGTTCAATACCTGGCCACAGCAGTGGCGAACAAAAACTTAGAGAGTTTGAGTTACTAAAGAGAAATAACTGAAATTGAGATATCCAGAAAAGGCATGGCATGTGGAACTAGAACAATGGAACTTAGACTAAATAAAGCGTTCGATTCGAAATTCCAACGTATATCACCTGTTGTGAGACCGATACTTTCCTACATTATGGACTCTCCCAGTACTATATTATTATGTGAATGGTAGTATCATGGGAGGAGTAGCACCAGTAATGCGCAGCCGCGTACGATACCAATATCGGACACCACTGGATAGTAAGCTCTGCTTACTCTTACACTATTCTTTGTAACTTTTCTGCTTAATATCTCTTTCTTACCTCTAACCCATGTTCCGTGTTTTCCTTCCGTGGCCCCTACTTCGGGTCCACATCGTCACCTGAAGAAGGTCGGGGCGTACAGCGACTGAAACGTCGTGAATATGACAATAAAATAGTGTAAACACTAGGTTGTCAGATATAAGATAACGCATCTTATAGGAAATGAATGAAACGCTTGTAAAATATTAAATAACTTATTTGATTAGTTGAAATTGGCGTCATGTTGATCAATGACTGTTTTCCAACTTACATTTAAATTCTTGATCACATCTTTAAAAGAGTTCTTATCGTTTGATGTGATCAACTATTCAAACGTTTCGATTACCTCTTCCCAATTGGAGGAAGTTTTATTGCGCATGAAAAGCTCAAAATACTTAAATAACTGATAATTAGGAAAGATATCATGTATATGTAGGATGAGGAAAAATTTCGTAATTGAGGCTAAGCAGCTTTTAGACAGTTGATTTAGAAGTGTGCGCCCGTGTCATGTCGTACAGCAAAATTGGGCCATCCCTATTCACAAGTCTAGAATGTGTCCTTTCCAATTTTTTGTGTATACACTCAAATTCTCCACAATACGAGGTTGCTGTTATTGTTTGCTCTTGAGGCAAGTATGAATAATGAATAACTCCTTTGAAAGACCATCATACAGTAACCATTAACTTTTTAGGATGCTGTTGAATTTTGGGTATTGTTTTGGTGATTCAATTGCATCTAACCACTGGCCTACTCTCTTACTATTGCCAAAAAGTATCCATTTCTCATCGCATATAATGATTCGATGCAAAAATGGTTCTTTGTCCAATCCGGAAATTATACAGTAAGATTACTCGACATTGTTTTATTGTAATCATTTTCATTGGGTTTATGAATAACAATATATTGAAAGAGAATTTATCAGGAAAGAAAAAGAATCAGAAATAAGTCAAGATTTGTTTTATATATTAAGGAATTTCTTTGTTAGACGACCGGATCAAGAAACAACCCAAAAATGCGTCATTTCATGCGTGACAACCTAATACTTACAATAACTTATTAGAATAGATAAAGATTATCACTTGCTTTGGTCTTCGTTTCTACCGTTTGATTCGTCCAAACAGAAGTTTCATTTTCGTCGCACTTTTTTTATAACATACAAACGAAAAAACAAACAAACAAACAATAAAATAACAGCAGATGAAAAATAAAAGTAACATTGAATGGTAAAAAATAACGAATAGTTGAATAATAAAATAGAGACAAAAGCTACTTTGCCGATAACTGTAAAATAGACACCAAGCTTATGTTGCCGGTGCCGGTAAAATAGACTCAAAAGCTTTTTTGCTGGTCTCGGGAAGAAAGACTCAAAAGGTTTTTTGCTGGTCCCGGTACGATAGACTCAAAAGCTATTTTGCCGGTCCCGGTACGATAGACTCAAAAGCTATTTTGCCGGTCCCGGTGAGATAGACTCAAAAGCTATTTTGCCGGTCCTGGTAAAATAGACTCAAAAGCTATTTTGCCGGTCCTGGTAAAATAGACTCAAAAGCTATTTTGTCGGTCCCAGTAAAATATACTCAAAAGCTATTTTGTCGTCCCAGTAAGATTGACCCAAAAGCTATTTTGCCGGTCCCGGTAAGCTTAACAATTGCTTAACAATTGCTGCAGGAAAAGATTTTAAATTCTCTCAACAATTGGTGGTGAAAATAAATAAACTTCTATGCTAAATCTGTGTTGCCAATTTGGAAATTGTCTGTCTTCATAATAATAAAAACATTTTCCGACAAAATAACCTGGGGGTCTATTTACCGAGACCGGTAAAATAAGCTTAAAAGCATGTTTGTCACTTTTACCGGGAACTGAACAAATTATACACTTTATAGAGAGAAAATATACTCACATTTCCAGTGTCTACATTTTTGTCTTTCTCTTTATCTGAAATAGGATCTGCCTTATCTTAATTCTGAAATACAAAAAAAAAAAGGAAGTAATCAAGCGATACAAATAGAACTTCATCCTCTTTATTTTGCAAGTCAGTTTCTCTATTTCCCTTCCTCTGTTTGTTGTTTTTCTACGTCTTTTCCTTTAATCTCTCCCTCTTCAGCCTGTTCGTTCTTTATTCCTCATTGTTTTTTTTTATTCAGTTACTCCCTGTCTGTACGTTCTTTCTCTGCATATCTTATTTTCTCTCACTCTCTATCACGTTATATCTCTCTCTCTCTCTCTCTCTCTCTATATATATATATATATATATATATATATATATATATATATATATATATATATATATATATATATATATATATATATATATATATATCTTCATATCTATCTACATATCTATCTATCTCTTCATATCTATCTACCTATCTATCTACCTCTTCATATCTATCTATCTATCAACCAATTAGGGCTGAGCACTGAGTTCGATCCTCGTTGGGTGCTCCATACATACGGATTCGTGCCACAAATAATCAACGCTTACTAAATTACTATCATCTCTGTCTTTTAATTTTCCCTTCTTTTTTTTCTCGCTTGGTCTCTCCTTTCTTATCGTCTTTATCTTCTTTTCCTTCTTTTCACTCGAGTTCTGTTTTTCTCTTGCGTTGTCCTTTCTTTCTTCGGGTTCTAACTTATTTTTCTCTTTATCTTTCACTTTCTTTTTTTTCCAGAAAATGATTCCTTTGCTCTCTCTCTCTCTCTCTCTCTCTCTCTCTCTCTCTCTCTCTCTCTCTCTCTCTCTCTCTCTAATTCTTCAGTCTACATTTCTTCTCGTCCTATCTTTCGTCTATCCTTTCATCTCGTTCTATTCTTTCCTCTATCATTCTTCTCGTTCTATCTGGGTTGTTTTCCCTCCCTTCTCTTGTTTTTTTTCCTCTGCATATTTTTTCTTCTCCCCCTGCCTTCTCCTTTCTGAATTCTATGCTTACTCTTTTTTTCTTTCTTTCTCTTACTCTATTCATACTCCTCATTTTCTTTAGGTTCTCATTTTCCTTCCTTGCATTTTTTTGTATCTCTCTTCGAAGTCCTTGTCTTTCCTTTGCTGACTGTTTCTGTCACTCCTTCTTTCGTTTGCTTTTCTCTTACACCTTGCTCCTCTTTTTCCCTTTTTTTATCTCACTTGAGCAATTTTCTTTTTGCCTTCTGGTTTCTTCGCTCTCCCTCTCTCTCTCTCACTCCCTCTCTCTGTCTCCTTCTATTTCCTTGGCTTTTACTTTTTTCCACCACTCCTCATTTCGTTTGCTGTTTCTTTTAATCTTTCGTTGGCGTTTTCTCTTTCTACTTCCTTCGCTTTTTCTTTCTCTTTCGATTGCCATTTCTGTCTCTATTCTCTACTACTTTTGTTTTCCTTCGCTTTTTCTTTTTCCGATTCTCCTTTCTTCACTTGCATTCTTTCCTCACAGATTCTTTCATTCCATTTTTTTTCATCCCATTCCTTCCTTTACTCATATTTTTTGACCAATATTTCTGTCATTGAATCATTCTTTCTCTCTTTTTTTTTCTTCTCTTTTTTTACTTCTTCTTCTGATATCTTTTCTCTCTCTCTCTCTCTCTCGCTCTGATCTTACTTCTCTTGTTCTTTCTATATTTCTATTTTTATCTCCCTTATTCTGTTGGGTCTACTTAATCAGAGTGGTCCACCTGTTAGAAATAGCGACAGATTTTCGAGAAAATATTTTTTTTTAGATTACCATTCTGTAGACCTTCTTTAGGGCGGAACACTTGTCAGAATCTAAAAAGATTGATTCGTTATCGATTTAGGAGGAGGTCCTCATTATAATATGATTTGGGGGGTAGTTTCAAAAACATATAATCCAGTTAGACGTCAAAATAAAGCAAGTGCAGAATTTTAACTATCGTGGAAGTGTTTAGTAGACGATGAAAAATGTGACATCAAAATTCGCAGGCGCATTTCCATGGCGAAAGATGCTTTCCAAAAGCTAAGCAAACTATAAAGAAATAGGAAATGTACGTTACAAACAAAATACAAGCCTCCTGGACATTTATGCAATATCAAGCCTCATATATGATGGTGAAAGCTAAATCATTTCCTCAGAGATAAAGAGGAAACTTGAGACAAGAAAGATGTAATTCGTCAAAAAGCTGCTGAGAATATCGTAGATGGAAAATGTGGCCAACAACTAAGTTTTAAGAAAAATGGAAACAAGATGACATTTATTTGAATTATTTGCATTATTCGAACTGTTATCGTCATCTTCATTGCTATATTCACAACGTTTCGGCTGTTTTTCACACCGGCCTTCTTCACGTGATTGGATCTTTGAGATGAGGTATTATGATTACTTGTATTATTTACATTATTTAGACTGTTATCCTCATCTTCATTGCCATATTCACAACGTTTCGTCCGTTTTACGCTCCGGCCTTCTTCACGTGATTGGATCTTTGAGATAATGTATTATGTTTACTTGCATTATTTACATTATTTGGACTGTTATCCTCGTCTTCATTGGCATATTCAGAACATTTCGGCCGTTGTACGGTGGGCCAAGATCGCTCAAGTTCTGGAAGCCCATGACTTTGAAGAGAAAATCATGGCGATTAACGATATAAATAGTCGAACTGATAATGGCGGTAATAAAGAAGAGAGATAATACTGATTTACAAAGCGTACCTCAGATATGGCACAAGGCCGAAATTATGGATCACCAAGCAATAATCGATCTCTGTCAAAATTGACCTAGCATGACAAGCTGGTTAACCAATGCACTGCGTCAAAGTGCCCGGATAGATGAACATAATAGTGATTTACTAATGGTTAATTTGTTGTAATACAAGGACGAAAGTATGCGGCACCCAGTGAGGATCGAACTCGCTACTCGGTCGTAATTGATCTAGCAGTGCCCAGATACGAACATAATAGATATTTTTTTGTTACTAAAGGCGCCGATGTATTTTCACTAATTCTGATCTAACTTCTACTTCTCTACAGACCTATTATCGACATCCCTTGAACGACTGTGGTTTTCTTTATTCATTTTTTTTTCTTCTTGCTTATCTTTTTTGTTAGAAGAAAGAAAGGTATTCGATCGTTGTAAAGAGTAGAGATTCGACGCTGAGATTATCGGTGGTTGGTGGAGTTACGAAGAATTGAAGGATTGTCTTTTACCGATGTTATCCGATCCTAAGCGTCTTTGTTACTCACGCAGAACCGACTTTCTGGATTTAATCCGAAAACAAGTTGTGACGGCGTTCGTGTAGATTAAACAAGGAAAAGAGAGACGAAGAAAAAAATGGTATATCTTTGCCGAACAAGGTGACATAGCCCTGTTCAAAACACTGCTCACTTCAGACGAATATATCTAATTAAAAAAAAAAAATAATAATAATTTAGCTGCTCCGTGGTTAGCATTCGGGGTTCAATACCTAGTAATGTTCTTATCTAGAAAAGTTTGATTAGATAATGACTTATTTAAAAACAGCGTCAATAATCGGTGATCGATTCATGTAAATGCCAGTATTAGAATTGCGGATTTCAAGGTAGGCCAAACTTCCAATTTTGACGCTGGCGCTGTACAATCTTCTGTTCTCATTTTGCTTAGTGAATATGACACTACATGCATACTAATACCATATGCCGGACGACAATCTCTAAAATGAAGTTGAAAGTTCGTAATTTTAAAATGATACATCTTAGGATCTGTCTATATTTCTGAGATGAGGTATTATGTACACTATTTACATTATTTTTCGGACTATTGTCCTCATCTTTGTTGCCATATTTATTACAACGTTTCGGCCGTTGTACGCTCCGGCCTTCTTCAGGTGGTTAGAACGTCGAACTGAACCCTTTACTTCGCTCCAAGACACATGGCACAGTGAATAAAGACGTTAGTTAGATGCAGTAACAGGACCCAAAGAGTGTGAGTTCAATACCCAGTTAAGGTAGTAGAGAACTTGGAGAGGGGAATTGACAGGAGGTAATTGATAACTGACATCCATTAAACATGGCACGTGGAACTAGAACAGTCTACACCAGTGAGCGAAATAAAGGGTTCAGATCGACATTCCAACCACCTGAAGAAGGCCGGAGCGTACAACGGCCGAAACGTTGTAATAAATATGGCGACAAAGATGAGGACAATAGTCCGAATAATATAAATAGTGATACATCTTAGTAATAAAATCACCCAGTAGTTTTTTTTTGTCTGTGACGGTTTTTATTTGCGTTCGATTCAATCGATATGCAGGCATGTCGCTCAAATCACTATTTAAATCAAAAGCTTACGGTCCCATCACATTGAAACACCGGTCCCCGTACAATCACCGAAGTTAAGCAACGGCGAGTCTAGGCAGTATCTAAATGGGTGAATGCTTGGGAATACCGGGTTACGGAAGCTTGGATGTGCGGGTGATGTAATGGATAATCGCTCAGAATTTTTAATCGGAGAGCTGAGTTCCAACCCCCGTTGGGTCCGATATATTCACTTACGCGCAAATACTCTTGGGAAAGGTATAACTCTACCTTTTCTTCCCCAGCTATGGGTTAATTATTAAGAATTGTATCACTAAATAATTAATAGCATCTAAAGAATTCTTACCATCTAAAAATATTTTCTAGCTTTAAATAAATTGCAAAGGGTTGATAAACCGTAATAAACGAAACAATAAAAATAAACCCTTTAAATTAAGAGCCTGATTCTCTTTATTTTATACAGCAACTTTTCGAAAGTTTGGATTTAACAGAAAGAAGATCACGTGACTTATCAGATTTATGGGCCAATCAAAATACGAGTAGCATCTTTCAGGTCCCGAAAACTATAAATAAATGGCAATAACTCTTTGTCTTTCAAACTTAATGACGTGACTACAGCGTGTATGCCACGGGAAACAAACTAGCTTAAGTTTAGCAACTATTAATTTATTTCATAATTCTTCTTTTCCTTTATAACATGTACATTCAGGAAGTGGGTGGTCATGGCTCTCCACAACCTCCTACTTTTTATTGCTCCTGCTAAGGTTTATCTTTTCAGCATCGCTAACACTCGTTGTTCTGCCATCCATTTACACAAGCTTATTAGGTAGGCCTCGATGTTTCATTCTGAGGTTCTTGCATTCAATATGTCCTTTGAGTGTCAAATTCTCTAATGATTCTTTTCTCATTATGTGACCCAGAAACTTCAGCTGTTTCTTTCTGATTCTAAGTATAAGTGTTTTTTTTTTTCATTTCCATTTTCTTAAAAACTTCCTTGTAACTTGCAAGTTCCGTCTGATGGTATTCTCATAATCGTTAATGAAAGACCACAAACCATGTCAATTCAGAACGTAGGTGATTACTGACAAGGCACTGATTGCATATAATTTTTTAACCAATCAAAATCAGACAACACAAAAATAAAAATACAAGAAACTGTTTCTTAATTTTGCTCATATCTCATTCTCTGATGAAGCTTTAATAAAAGTGAAACATGTTAGATTGATAAACGTTTCCTATTTGTTCTTTATCTTATCCTATCATATGTCATTCTCTGATGAAGCTTCAATAAAAGTGAAACATGTTAGATTAATAAACGTTTCCTATTTGTTCTTTATCCTATCCTATCATATCTCATTCTCTGATGAAGCTTTAATAAAAGTGAAACATGTCAGATCGATAAACGTTTCCTATTTCTTCTTTATCCTATCCTATCATATCTCATCGTTGTTTTGCCAAAAGAAAAATCCATAACAACATATAAATTAAAAATTTTAAAATAACTATAGCGTTCGCGCGTGTTTTTTTTTTTAAATCATCATCACAACGTAATGTAAATTTTATTGCAATAAGTTTATCTTTTATTCGCCCTGAATATGATCCTAGAAAAAGATCGAAAGTTAGAGAAAACTACGACGCCTTCCTTGACGAATTTCATCTTGACATCACAATACTGATTAGAGAACTGGAAAGGATCAGTATAAAATTAAATAGACACAATATATCTATATTATTTAATTAAGCATGTTTAAATGAAGATATGCTGCCTAAATATATATGTGTACTAGCTTAAAAGACGCCCTATCGGGAGACTTTTAATCTAGCTTCTGTGGATGGCTCTTGATGGGGCCTTCGTCACAATAGATAGGGAAAGTAGATGTGATAGGCAACAATGTGCGACAGAACTGAAAATTGATCTCTGTGTATTAAAGTATTGCATTAATATTTAAACTTATCTTTGAAAACTTCAAC
Organism: Acanthosepion esculentum; assembly: GCA_964036315.1. NCBI lineage: Eukaryota > Metazoa > Mollusca > Cephalopoda > Sepiida > Sepiidae > Acanthosepion > Acanthosepion esculentum. The sequence goes on from OZ038487.1 coordinate 26,234,802, forward strand.
GATATTTCTTCTGCTGTCACTTAATTTAAAGAGAATTTGATGTACGTAGGTCTTTACTTTCCCAACAATCAATTATTTTTATTTCATGGGTGACTTTCGCTGAATATCGCAATTAGTTTCGATTATTCCCAAATCTATTTCCAAGTTATAAAAATTGTTATCGTACAAAAAAAAAAAAAAAATATTCGTCACAAAACATCACATACAAAATCGCCGCAAACAATCGCTGTTAATGAAAACTTGGGAAGTTTCAGGATTGCGGGTCCGGATCCGGCCGGGAAAGTTTTTAATTGGCTCATGGGGTCGGCTTGATTCTAAAATGGTATGATATGTTGGCCTACAGCTTCAGCGAGTAAAGTTGAAAACGTGTGCCACAGTGACACACTGACATTCGCATTTTTTCTCTCTCTCCCGCTCTCTCTCTCTCTCTCACACACACACACACACACACACACACACATATATATATATATATATATATATATATATATACACACACACACAAGTACACTGTTGGTAAACATGGAATAAAATTCCAATAACCAAAATTTCTATTCTTCACAATCCCAAGTACAGTTAATAATATTTATTCAAATTTATAACATATACATGATATAAGATCATTACAAGGTTGCAACTTTTGTAGTGATCTTATAACATGCATATGTTATAAATTTGAATATATATATATATATATATATATATATATATATATATATATATATTATTCCAATCAAAATGGTTAATCGAAATAAGTGCTACAGAATTTGTTTTCGGTAATAAAATAAAAAATGATAAGAAAAGTTTAGAATATTTATTCTTACCGAAGATGTTACACTCCTCAATATTTTACTCGTCCTGGGTAAGACGTTAAACTACATCCGCGTCCTGGATAAGACGATAAACTACATCCAGCAGCAAGGCCTCAGGAGGTTTTGAGGAGCGTGGAACCACCTCTTAATTGATGGTGTTCCCGGGTCCAACCTGTCTCAGTGTGGTAGCACCTGCTAGGGTCCCAGCTATGGGCAAATAGTTAACTATTACCAGCGATACATTTTTGAAAAAGATTATTACCAGAAATCCAATTTTGAAGGAAAAATATTACCAGAATAGATTTTTGACGAAAAAAAATATTGCCAGCAATAAAAAATGCTGTCGTCATTAAATAACCCATTGAGGTTGATATGCCGTAAAACAAAATAAAACAAACCAATCTAAACCAAAGAATACATATTCTATCCATAAGAATCTATCCTAAAAATGTTGTCGGCATTAAATAACCCATTAGGTTGATATGCCGTAAAACAAAATAAACGAAACCAATTTAAACCAAAGAATACATCTTCTATTTATACGAATCTATCCTAAAAATGTTGTCGGCATTAAATAACCCATTAAGGTTGATATGCCGTAAAACAAAATAAACCAAACCAATCTAAACCAAAGAATACATATTCTATTCATACGAATCTATCCTAAAAATGTTGTCGGCATTAAATAACCCATTGAGGTTGATATTCCGTAAAACAAAATAAACCAAACCAATCTAAACCAAAGAATACATATTCTATTCATACGAATCTATCCTAAAAATGTTGTCGGCATTAAATAACCCATTAAGGTTGATATGCCGTAAAACAAAATAAAACAATCCAATCTAAACCAAAGAATACATATTCTATTCGTACGAATGTATCCTAAAAATGTTGTCAGCATTAAATAACCCATTGAGGTTGATATGCCGTAAAACAAAATAAAACAATCCAATCTAAACCAAAGAATACATATTCTATTCGTACGAATGTATCCTAAAAATGTTGTCGGCATTAAATAACCCATTGAGGTTGATATGCCGTAAAACAAAATAAACCAAACCAATCTAAACCAACGAATACATATTCTATTCATACGAATCTATCCTAAAAGTGTTGTCAGCATTAAATAACCCATTGAGGTTGATATGCTGTAAATCAAAATAAACCAAACCAATCTAAACCAAAGAATACATATTCTATTCATACGAATCTATCCTAAAAATGTTGTCGGCATTAAATAACCCATTGAGGTTGATATGCCGTAAAACAAAATAAACCAAACCAATCTAAACCAAAGAATACATATTCTATTCATACGAATCTATCCTAAAAGTGTTGTCAGCATTAAATAACCCATTGACGTCGATATGCCGTAAAACAAAATAAACCAAACCAATCTAAACCAAAGAATACATATTCTATTCATACGAATCTATCCTAAAAGTGTTGTCAGCATTAAATAACCCATTGAGGTCGATATGCCGTAAAACAAAATAAACTAAACCAATCTAAACCAAAGAATACATATTCTATTCATACGAATCTATCCTAAAAGTGTTGTCAGCATTAAATAACTCATTGTGGTTGATATGTCGTAAAACAAAATAAACCAAACCAATCTAAACCAAAGAATACATATTCTATTCATACGAATCTATCCTAAAAGTGTTGTCAGCATTAAATAACCCATTGAGGTCGATATGCCGTAAAACAAAATAAACCAAACCAATCTAAACCAAAGAATACATATTCTATTCATACGAATCTATCCTAAAAGTGTTGTCAGCATTAAATAACCCATTGAGGTCGATATGCCGTAAAACAAAATAAACCAGACCAATCTAAACCAAAGAATACATATTCTATTCATACGAATCTATCCTAAAAATGTTGTCGGCATTAAATAACCCATTGTGGTTGATATACCGTAAAAGACAATAAACCAAACCAATCTAAACCAAAGAATACATATTCTATTCATACGAATCTATCCTAAAAATGTTGTCGGCATTAAATAACCCATTGAGGTTGATATGCCGTAAAACAAAATAAACCAACCCAATCTAAACCAAAGAATACATATTCCATTCATACGAATCTATCCTAAAAATGTTATCGGCATTAAATAACCCAGTGAGGTTGATATGCCGTAAAACAAAATAAAACAATCCAATCTAAACCAAAGAATACATCTTCTATTCATACGAATCTATCCTAAAAGTGTTGTCAACATTAAATAACTCATTGTGGTTGATATGCCGTAAAACAAAATAAACCAAACCAACCCTCAATATTTTACGGCATATCTTTGGCATATCCGAATTTCAAGAATAAATAAACTTATGATTTGGTAATATCAGTAAGAAAATAATATGAATTATTTAATAATGAGTTTAGTTTGGTCAACTGAAATTTCCAATTTTTTTATATTCCTCTCTGAGTCTGGTTTTATTGCCAAGATGATTCATGTAAAAAAAAATGGCTGTCCATTTTGAGTTTCGAAAAAACGGTCCCCTAATCTTAATACCAACAAATTCCATTAGTATGACTTATATCTTATATGTCGACGAATACGGTATGTAAAATGCATCTGAGCAGAAAAACAATTTAAATATTGCATTTCGTCTAAGATTTCTCTTTCACTTCCTTCTTGTTCTTATTCGGCGTTAACTCGTGACATTTCGAAAAGTCACGTTGTAACATGATGTTTCTTCTCCCCGGGAAGTGCCGACGGATGTACAAGAGGGCTATTGATACAACAGAAAAAAAAAAGTGCAAATATGTTACAGAGCTTTTGTTAGATTTCTTTTTAATTCTGACGGTAAGAACAAAAAAAAAAAAAAGAAAAACATGTGATGGCATCCAACTAATAAATTTATCTATGCGTGTTGACCGAATGCGGAAAATTATTTACGAAAATGGGGAAAAAAATTATGAAGATAAATAAAATTTGATTAAAAAAAGACTCTAGAATGACAAAAAATATCGTTTGTTTATTTTTAGATATTTTTTTTATTACTATTATGTGATTTTTTTTTCGTCATTGGTATATTGTCCTTCTTTCATTGTAACGAGCCTTGTGGGCAACCAGCGGAAAATAGCAAAAACATTGAGTCAGATACAATATACTCTCACCTTTCACTCCCGTCTCTTTCTCTCTCTTTATCTCTCTCTTTCTCTCTCTCTCTCTCACACACACACACACACACACATACACAGACAAAAACGTACTTCACCCCTTCGGGGTTCGCCTGTGCGTACATTGAGTGCAGTTCACAAAATATTTTAAAAAATAAACGGAGACAAAAAACCTGATAGAGTGAAATGATTAATGAAAGAAAAAGAAAAGAGACAAATAGATAAATAAAGACAGAAAGTAAAATAATGAAAGAAGAAATGTGAAAAGTAAGAACGCGAAAAGAAAATAGAGAGAGAGAGAAGGAAAGGAGGGGAAAAAAACGAAAAGGACAAATAAAGTAAAGAAAAAGACTAGAGAAAATATAAAATAGAAGATGACAAAGAAAGAAAGAAAGAAAAAGAAAGAAAGACAAAAGATAAAAGGAACAAGAAAGTATAAAAAGACAAAGAAAGAAAGAAAAAAAATTGAGGAAAAAAAAATATGGAAAAATAGGGGTAGAAACGAAATCCTACATGATACCAAAGAAAAGATGAAGAAAGAAGGAAATAACAAAAGAAAGAACGAAAGAAAGAAAGAAAGAAAGAAAAGGACACAATAGAAGAGAGAAATCAGAAAAAGAGCGAAGAATGTGGATTTATTTATTTATTTATATTAATCCAATAAGGAAAGGAAGACTTGACTTGGCCTGGGGGTTATAAGAAGTGAATAGTTCTTTGCCGAACACCAAAAAGCAGAGATTCTTTTATGACGAACGGGAGATAGGGAAAAAGAATAAAGGCAGAAAATACGAACGGAGGGGATAAGAGAAAATCTCAAGAAATAAATTCCTTTAAGAATAATATTCATGCACCTATGAGCAAGTGAACATCCATCTATCTATCTATCTATCTATCTATCTATCTATCTATCTATCTATCTATCCATCTATCTATCTCAGTTTGTTCTTTCCCTTTTTTTATCCATCTATCTACATTTCAATCTATATATTTCTGCCTCTTATTTTTTTCTCTTCTTTACTTTTCTTTCTTTCTTTCTTTCTTTCTTTCTCAGATTGTTCTATCTATCTATCTATCTATCTATCTATCTATCTATCTATGTTAGGATGTTTTCTTTTCTTTCCTTCTCTCTATCACTGTCTCTGTCTCTGTCTCTCTATCTCAATCTGTTCATTATCTATCTATCTATCTATCTATCTATCTATCTATCTATCTATCTATCTAAATCTGATAATTATCTGTCTATCTATCTATCTATCTATCTATCTATCTATCTATCTATGTCAGGATGTTCTTTTCCTTTCCTTCTCTCTATCACTGTCTCTCTCTCCCCCTCTCTCTCTCTCTATCTATCTATCTATTTATCTATCTATATATATATATATACATACCTATATATGTGTGTGTGTGTGTGTGTGTGTAAGATTAGCTTTATTATCCCTCATTCGTTCTCTCATCAATATCTCTATCCATATATAGCAGCAGTAGATATATATGCATATCCGTCTGTGTAGCTATATGCAGCTGTTATGGATAAATATCTAAATACATACACTAAAATAAGCATAACACTCACTCTCTTTTTTCTCATTTCATTATACAGACACACACACACACACACACACATATGTATGTGTGTGTGTGTCTGTCTGTTTTCTTTTTCCTCTTTGAAAATAAATTTTATCGTTAAAATTACAAACATAAAAATTCTAATGATATAAATTTGTTTCCACTTATTTTTGAAGATATAATAAAAAATGAAATGTTGACAGTAATGGAGGCCAATACTACATACATACATACATATATATATATATTATTATATATATATATATTATATATTATATATATATATATATATATATATATATATATATATATATATATATATATATATATATATAATGTCATAGTTGAAACTCCTCTTTCTCGTGCCAAACGTATTATAGATTGCGTTGGATCTTTTCTAATTGATCTCCTGAGCTCGAAGTTGAAATGATGATCTCTCTTCTTGTTGTGATCGCCTGATCCAGTTTTCCTCTCTACGGTTGCCCTTTTTTAACCTCGTTCACCGTTCTCTTGATGGTTCTTGAATGAACTTTGAAGATGGAAGACAGAGTATGAAGGTTTGTACCATTACTTATGTCTTGAATGATAATTTTTCCTCTCACCATTACTCAGTTCGGAAGTCAGTGGGGATGATTACAAAACAAATTTAACTTGGTCTCTTTTTAGCTGAATATCTCAAAGGGTTTTTCAGTCTTCTTATGAAACATGCTATCAAGATAGCTAAACGTCCTGCATGAAAACCTGAAAAATACCCGATTAGTTTATTTATTTTTAGATATTAAACATATTGTGGGATAGATAATTATACTGTTACACGATTATATATATATTTGACCCAAATAAATAAGCAAATAAACGACTTCCGGTAAAATAACCACCATAATAGACTACCCACAATAAGCTATATAAACAAATTTTTACTACGTTAATAAAAACACCGATCAAAATAAAAAAATTTAAAAAAAAAAAAAAATATATAAGATAAAAAATGAAAAATAAAATAAAATAAAAACAAGTAAAATAATTTGCCACAAATAAATAAATAAACAAATAAACGACTTCCGGTAAAAGTAACCGCCAAAATAGACTACCCACAATGCACCACTGACCCGTATATATAAAGAGCCGAGAAAAATAACAGCACTAGTTGCCTGACGATTGCATCTAGCATGAAACAGACTGTCGCCTCTGAGTGTTGACTTCTATGTTCACTTTTATATTTACACACGCTCTATCTCTGATATTGAGCACTTTATCCCATAAATATAGCACACTTTAAGACTATATTTCATAATATATATATATATATATATATATATATATATATATATATATATATATATATATATATATAATAAAAAGGCTTAAACACTAATATTCCATGGTCATAGTTTATTCCATTTGAATCGTAAATACGATTCAATTTATCAGAGAGGAGTTTCAGCTATGACAGTGCCCCAAAAAAGACTTGAAAATGTAATCGTACGTGAAAGTTGTGATGTAACTTATTACTCCAGGATAGAAAGTTAGAAGGTTAGAGAGGGCGAAGATCAGTTGGAAAATGATCATGGAATAATATATATATATATATATATATATATATATATATATATATATATATACTTGATCCTCATTTCAATACTTCATGAGCTTCTGATTCTTAGCTATAATAAATTAATTATGAACATGCCATTTTCATTAATGATAGATTTCAGATGTTGTTAAGCTCAGAGATTAATTATGCATTCTTATTTCTTAAATTATAGTCCACTAGTGTTAAAAAAAAAACTCGGAGAATTCCAGTAAGATATATTTAATAATTTAATAGAACGTTTCAGAGATTAATCTGACAAATGGATAATTTTGCCGTTACACGATTTTAACTATTTTCCTACTCCCCTTGCATATATATATATATATATATATATATATATATATATATATATATATATATATATATATATATGTGTGTGTGTGTGTGTGTGTGTGTTTGTGTACGTGTGTGTGTACTTTAAAAATTAGGAGATGATTTGATTCCCTACCTTGGTTTCAACTTCACAGAAGGTTAAAACCAACGTAGCGAAATCAATGATTTTTCTAATTTTTAAAGTCAAAAGTTCTACATGTTATTTTTTTAACGAATGTATTGATCACTCTCTAATACTACTGTTTCCTGGACTAATTCAACTCAAACTATTAACATTTTATGCATTATACATATATATATATATATATATATATATATATATATATATATATATATATATATGTATATTATGCAGTGTTATATTAGAAAATGCCAATACCCACTTCAAAAATGTACATCTTGTTTCAACATTAAACACCTTTTTTAACGTTTCATCAGGTGAAAAATCACGATGTGACTGAAATATTTTATTTAGAAATGCAGTTATCGAAGTATGTCTTCCAATTCCGTCATTGGACAGTTTCCCCTAAAAGGTATAAAAGAATTTACATGTGGAGAAAGAAAGGAATCTAAGTGATTAGCAGCAGCGAGAAGGAGAAGAGAAATAAAAGGAAAAAGGTAAAAAAATAGAATCAATAAATATATATATATATATATATATATATATATATATATATTTACGACACTACTTTCCTGTTGAGTTCTGTTTTAAATTAATATTTTGAACGCTGAAATATTACTCTTCGTTCTTTTACATTTGTATATATATATATATATATATATATATATATATATATATATATATATATATATATATATATATATATATATGTATATATATATATATATATATATATACCGGAATATATATATATATATATATATATATATATATATATATATATATATATATATATATATATATATATATATATATATATACAGGAATATATATATCGGAATCTAAGTTATTCGTAACAGCGAGAGGGAGAAGAGTAATAAAAGGGAAAAGGTAAAAAAAATAAATAAGTATATATTTACGACTCTACTTTTGTATTGAGCTCTCTTTTAAATTAATGTTTTGAACACTGAAATCATACTCTTCGTTCTATATATATATATATATATATATATATATATATATATATATATATATATATATATATATATATATATATTATTTTTTATTTTTACCTATATTAGGACGGTGTGAAAAAAACATGCAATGCAAATTGGAAATTAAAAAAATATTAGACAAACTTATATCAGAGGAAAAATTTAATAAAAAAAAGAAAAGACTGAAAACATCCGTACTGCTTGAATATAATCAATCAGCACCGCAATGCCTAGCTAAATAAAAAAAAAACACTGACAGAATACCTAAGTTGAAACATAAAAGTTCTCGGTACACTAAGTAGAAGAAAATTAGAATACCTAAAGAGCCAGAACCTAACTACTTATGTATCACCTAAAGGATCATCAGAGCCAGATTTATCCTGATGATCCGTTAGGTGAAACCTGGCCAGATAGATTCTGACTCGTTAGGGATATATATATATATATATATATATATATATATATATATATATATATATATATATATATATATATATATATATATATATATAAAAGTGAACATTGAAGTCAACACTTAGAGGCGAGAGGCTGTTTCATGATAGACGCAATCGTCAGTCCACGATAACATAAAACAACCTGTTGCCTCTAAGTGTTGACTTCAATGTTCACTGTTATATTTACACACGCTCTATCTCTGATATTGAGCACTTTATCCCATAAATATAGCACACCTTAAGACTATATATATATATATATATATATATATATATATATATATATATATATATATATATATATAGTGAGAGAGAGAGAGAAAGAAAGAGAGAGAGATTTGTCACTATTTACATTATTCGGACTATTGTCTTCATCTTTGTCGCCATACTTATTGCAGCGTTTCAGCCTTTGTACTCTCCGGCCTACTTCAGGTGGTTGGAATGTCGAACTGAACCCTTTATTTCGCTCACTTGGGTAGACTGTTCTACTTCCACGTGCCATGTTTAATGGATATCAGTTATCAGTTATCTCCTGTTAATTTCCCTCTGAAACTTCTCCACTGTCTTAGCTGAGTTTTGAACTCACACTCTTTGGGTCCAGTCACTGGATCTAACTAACCCCTTTATCCACTGTGACATATGTCCTTGAGGACAATAGCCCGAATAATGTAAATAATGTACATAATACGTCATCTCACAAATATAGATAGACACTAAAATTTGTCAGTTTGCTATTTTATGCTATGTTTGGCATCTCGACCCCAGAATTTCGTAGACGAAATTTTCCATAATTCTTCAGTTCACTCTTGAAGAAGTTCCAACATCTGACTACTGTGTTTGAGGAAATATCAACTGACAGAGCTTATTTCAACTCGAGGTTAAATTTCAGTTCAAGACCAGCGCTAAGTTTCTAATAAAAAATTCCCGAAAAGTTTCATTTAGGTGTAAATGTACACCCTTAATTCGAAAATAACAAAGAAATTTTGATAAAATCTACCGTTTTGGAGTTACCGACAATAAAATTTCGGACTCATTCGCGTCGCGGTGGGTGAAGTTGAAATTAATTCTTCACTACATCGTGTATCATGTCGATATGGAGACACTTTTGCTAAGATATATCGCGTTTAGATATGGCACAGAGAAAATTCGGTTGATGCTTGTTTATTTAGCGACATGTCAACTCTTTGTGGGACATTTAATTCCGAAATTTAATTTTTTCGGGAACTTGAGTATTTTTTATATATGGCTCGTAATTTCCTTCACATTTATAAACATTTGTTGCTAATAATGTTTTTGCTTTTTTTAAATTTCTTTAAAATCTATACTTACAATTTTTTTAACCCAGATTTGGGGTAACTATTTATCCATAGCTGGGACCCTAACAGGTGCTACCACCTCGGCTCAGGGTGGACATAGGAACAACATCAATTAAGAGGTAGTTCCATGCTTTTCAAAACTTCGCGATCGGGTTGCCTCGCTGCCGGATGTAGTTTATCTTCATACCAACATCGATCGGCTGATGTCTTTCTCATTGATATCAGTACGATGTAAGTAAAATCTACATTATAAATTTCATTTTCCCTTCTGATAACCAATACGCTACTTCACCAATCTTACACATTTCTCAACTGTCGGGAAAGTAACAAGTTAAATTGAATATCTCAAAAGCCAGTTGGGACTCCATGATTAAGTTGTCGATCAATTACATGAGATTACTAGTCAAAATAAAATATGCTTATCGTTAAGATAAGAATTAAGAATTATGTTTGTCTTTTAAAAGTAAAATATCACATATTGTGACGAATGGAACCTTAGTTTTCCACGAATCTTTTGGGGCTTTAAATTTATCTTCTTCTCACACAGCTGCTGCCTTTTACTACTGCCTGGCCAGGTTTGGTTTGTTTTGTTTTACGGCATATCAACCTCAATGGGTTATGTAATGCCGACATTTTTATTGCTGGTAATATTTTATTTTATCAAAAATTTATTTCTGGTAATATTTTCCTTCTAAAATATATCGCTGGTAATAATATTTTCTTTTTTTTTCCAAAAATGTATTGTTGGCAATAGTTTTAATCTTCGAAAATTTAGTGCTGGTAATAATTTTTTACAAAGTATTTCTGGTATTAAAACCTATTTTTACGCTTTCATAGTGTTTTTCAGGGTTAACTATTTACTCCTAACTGGGACACTAACATGTGTTACCACCCCGCATCAGGGTAGACCTGGGAACACCAGCAATTAAGAGATGGTTGCAAGCTTCTCAAAACCTAATAATCAGAGGCCTTGCTGCTGGACGTAGTTTATCGTCTGAGCCAGGACGTGGATGTAGTTTATCGTCATACCCCGGACCCCAGTATAAGCAGGTATATGTGAATACTTTGACCTTACTAACTGAATGTATTGCTGGTAATAGTTTGTTTTTTTTTTCAAAAATTTATTGCTGGTAATAATTTTTTACAAAGTATTTCTGGTATTAAAACCTATTTTTACACATTCATAGTATTTTTTACCCCAGTTTCACGCTTCACTATTTGCCCACAGCTGGTACCCTAACAGGTGTTACCACCTCGGGTCAGAGTGGACCTGGGAACAACAGCAATTAAGAGCTCTTCAAAACCTCGCGATCGGGTTGCCTTGCTGCCAGATGTAGTTTATTTTCATATCTACGGCGACCGGCTGATGTCTTTCTCATTGATATCAGTACGATGTGAGTAAAATCTACATTATAATTTTCATTTTCCCTTCAGATAACCAATACACTACTTCACACATCTTACACATTTCCCAACTGTCGGGAAAGTATGAAGATAAATCGAATATCTCGAGAGTCAGTTGTGACTCCATGAGTAAGTTGGCGATCAATTACATGAGATTTCACTGCAAATGCGTGAACATGAAATCACTTCCAAATTTAAAGGGCCAAAAGTGACGGGCCTTAAAGTGAGCTTCCATATTTAATGAGTATAGCGAATAGGCATAATTTTTTTTTTTAAGAGTTTCACCCCAAAGGATGCGGGAAGCCACTAGCACGCAAGGGGTTACAGAGAGTGAGAGCAAAGACGAGTGATAGAGGAAAGGACGAAGAGAAGGATAGAGTACAGATGAAGGCATCTGGAGACGTCGATTGACATTACATTTGAATAGTTGGAGATTATAGCTATCAGCGAAACAAGAAAAGAGGAGGGGGCTCCACAGGCGAGAAGTGCGAGACATGAAGCTATTGGAGCAGAAGAGACGTCTACATTTAACAGTTTCGACTGTGAAAGGGTGAGAGCGAGATGCCAGCCTAGTTGAACGCTTAAATTCATGAAGTCTGGGAACCAGCGAAAGCAGCTCATCAGAGCAGTTACCGTGAAAGTATTTGTAAAAAAGACAGAGGGAGGCGAGCGCGGGTCTGTGAGAAAGAAACTGCAGACGAGATGGGGAGAGCGAGATGCCAGCCGAGTTGTTGCGAGAAATTTTGACAGGGTCCATCGGAAATGATTCGAATCGATAAGACGCTTTTCGGGGCATCATTCAGTGAGCAAAAAGGCCAGATAAATCCTTTTTTTTTTTTTTTACTGACGTTTCAACCTTGAATTGATAGAAGAATAGCCGAAAACGTTGAAAATATATAGGAGGTACAATCAAAAAGAAATCCGGTGAGTGAGAATACGGAATTTAGAAGACTATCTAGAAATGCCAGGGACTATCTGAAAGGTATCCATCTATTTTAAATGTCTCGACCGTGAATCCTTCTGGTCCAGCCAAAAGGATTTTGTTAAAACGCCCATATCCCTTATGCCTGTCAAACATCCTTTTCATTCTTTGTGTGAATCTTAGCAGCTTCCGAACTTGACTTCACAGGTGAAACAGAGGAGATTTCTGACAAGGGATCTGATTTATGAGTAACCTTCATCGGAAGGCGCATTTTTTCCTAACAAGAATTCTCGAATATTTCGGCCAACAGATGGGAATAAATATGGTGTTTAATAAATAAATATGAAGAATCTACTGAAATGTGGGTATCCATTAAAAATACCGTTTACGTAATCTATCTATCTATCTATATATATATATATATATATATATATATATATATATATATATATATATATATATATATGAAAAGTGTATGTATATATACATATATATATATATATATATATATATATATATATATATATACGATGTGTGTACGGACGTTTATGTATGTTTGTGTAAGTATGAGTGGCGTCCCGACGCAACCCTACATAAATCCAAAATTTCAAAAAATTAATCAGTTTGTCTGACGATCGAAAAAGCATGAAACCGAGGGTCACAAACTCAAATTAATCCAACCATATATATATATATATATATATATATATATATATATATATATATATATAATGAAATGGTCGTCATTTGTTTACATTTGGATACGCATTGAGCAGATATGAATGAATGAGAGTAAATCATGGAGAATTGTGTTTAAAAGCAGTAAAATCGACCTTGCTAACCGAGCGCTCCTCTGTGGCCCAATCGGTAAAAAGCACGTCAGGCTATATGACGGTTCCGTATAGGATACAGTTTTGATTCCTGTCGGAGGACCCATATTTTCTATGAAGATTTCTCGGACATACAGGCACTTAAATGTTGTTAATACTGTTTATTATAAACAAACCATTTACTTAAATATGTTTATCTATAAAAAGAACGTATAAACATAAAAAATGTCTTATATATATATATATATATATATATATATATATATATATATATATATATATATATATATATATATATATATATAGTATAATTTTATCATATAGACAAAACCATGTTACTCACTACAAAGATGCAATCTATCGGTATCGAGCTCTCTTTTGAATTAATGCTGAGAAAGTTGGAATTTATATATTACTTTCGTTCTCATCGCATCGGATATATATATATATATATATATATATATATATATATATATATATATATATATATATATATATATCCAATGCGATGATATATATATATATCCGATGCGATGAGAACGAAAGTAATATATAAATTCCAACGTTCACAGCATTAATTCAAAAGAGAGCTCGATACCGATAGTAGAGCGATAATTATTTATTTATTATAATTTTATCATATAGACGAAACCATTTTACTCACTACAAAGATGCAACTTGGTTTCAGTGCATTTCAACTGCACTTCGACGGGTGTTCGATTCTCACCCGTCGAAGTGCAGTTGAAATGCACTGAAACGAAGTTGCATCATTGCAGTGAGTAAAATGGTTTCGTCTATATGATAAAATTATAATACATATATATATATATATATATATATATATATATATATATATATATATATATATATATATATATACGCCTGTATTGAGCACTGGTCGGAGAGAGGTAGTATCAGTCGTGCTGATAGGCGCGTAAGCGAATATGACGAACCCGACTGAAACTGGAACTCGACTCTCCGATGTAAAATTGCAAGCGTTTATCCATTACACCAACCGCACATCCAAGCTTTCCACATCTGTTATTCCCAAGCACGTACTCATCTAGGTACTGACCAGGCTCCATGTGGCTTAACTTCGGTGATTGCGCGAGAAGTGGTGTTCGAACGTGATATGGCTGTAAGGCGTTCATCTATAAGTCACCCTTCCTTACTAAATTTGGCTTTGACTCATAACCGCTGCAAATGCTCATTCATTGCAGCTTAGCAATCAGTGACCGACAGCAATATTGTCCAATATCGCGCGACATGTCAGCTCTAGTGAACTTTATAGTGACGCAGGATTCGTGGATGGTGAACTAACATTTTAAATGCAGGATAGGACGGAAGTGACTGCAGTTTTCTTTCTTTTGGAGAACTGGTGTCAGCGTAGAACGCTTAGCTGGCACCGGTAAAGCTTAATCGATTTAGCGGCGAAGCTATTAAAAATCGTTATACAATTCCACCTCCTCTAAATCAATATTTGTTCAGAAATCAATCGATAATCTAATCGCATTTCTGGTGCTCTGAATATCAGAGCATACTCCATTTGATGGAAACGAAATTGGCAAAGATTGAAATCCGGAATCATAAATAGCTATACATGCACTGAGTTCTTAAGAGGAATAACCTGGAGGGGCAAATGCTCCATTGCCTTTGGTAGGTAGCTTTTCTCTTAAATTAAATAACGGTTCTCTTAAAATAAACATTGAATAGATGTATAATTTCGATGCAGACCTTTTCAAACATACCTATATATATATATATATATATATATATATATATATATATATATATATATATATATATATATATATATATATATATATATATATATATAAAGACATTTTTATGTTTAAAATTCTTTCTATAGATACAAGTATTTAAGTAAATGCTCTGTTTTATAATAAATAGTATTAAATAACATTTACCAGCCTGAATGTCAGAGAGATTTTCATAGAAAATATTCGTCCTACGACAGGATTCGAACCTGTATCGTATACGGAAACGTCATATAGCCTGACGTGCCTTTTTAACCGATTCGGTCACAGAGGATCGTTCGGTTGGCAGATCGAATTTACTGCTTATAAACTTCAATCTTCCATGAATCTCTCACGTACATTCATAACTGCACATGGCGTATCAAATGTAAACAAATGACGTCACACATTATGAAACTGACAAAGTCCGACAATTATTTAAAGACATTTTTATGTTTAACATTCTTTCTATAGATACAAGTATTTAAGTAAATACACTGTTTTATAATAAAATGTCGGAGAACGAATATTTTCTATGAAGATTTCTCGGACATTCAGGCCGGTAAACCTTGTTTAATACTGTTTATTATAAACGGAGCATTTACTTAAATACTTGCATCTATAAAAAGAATGTTAAACATAGAAATGTCTTTAAATAATTGTCGGACTTTGTCCATTTCATAATATATATATATATATATATATATATATATATATATATATATATATATATATATATATATATATATATATATATATATATATATATGTGTGTGTATTTGTGTGTGTGTTTGTGTGTGCGCTTGCACGTGCGTGTGTGTGTGTGTGTGCGCGTAGGTGTGTGTGTGTTGATATGTATATATATATAAAAAATATAGTCCGAAAATTTTGTTTTTTCTTTAATTTTCGCTTGATACTATTTTTTCTAATCGCCTAATAATATACAGTGTGGCCCGAAAGTTATGAAACCTCCTACTTTTCATCCAAACTGTAAGAGCTCGTGTCAGCCATTTGAAATAGAAAATTATATAATGTACGTAAAATAATAATAATAATGTAACAGAGAGAGTTTGGGAACCACACACAAACACACACACATTTTTTTATTGAAATTGGAGTAGAATAGAACAGCGAAATTAGATCAGAACAATTTTGTTTACTGATGGGAATCTGATCTAGCCCATTTGGAATTCGTTCATTAGGAAGACAATGGATGAAGATCGAGATAATTTTTATCGGTTAAAATTTGAAATAGAGCTTACTAAGGCTATGAGGAATTTTGAAATTCACATCTTTTTGGGTTGAAGGCAGCACACGTGATAAACATGTACGGGCCAAGGGTCGATTTATGATCAGCCAGTGGTTGGCTCGTCTGCCGTCGAATGCAGTCGAGCTGGGTAGAGAGAGGTCGGAGATTGAAAGCGACGTCAGCGATTGGAACCAAACGACCGCTAACATATTTTGTTGATATAAGTACGAAGAAGCGAATTACTCCTCCAACAATCTAAGACTGCTATTGCTACTATTATTACTACCACTGGAAACGGAAACGTCGAACAAGTTACAATAATCAAAAGGTTGTTTTGGGGCTGGTCTGTCGTCGAGTGCAGTCGAGTTGGGTGGAGAGATATCGGAGACTGGAAGTGACGTCAGGGATTGGAACAAAACCCCGCTAACATGTACTGTTAATATAAGTACCGATGCTTCTGCTAGCACGAAGATTACTACTACTGTTATTACCGCCGAGGAGGAACGCAACTATAAACTTTAAGCCGCGCACAGAAATCTTTATCTCTCCATCGCAAGAGTCGTATATCGTTCTGAGACGATTTCACAACAAGCTAATCACAACCCACTATCTCTGTATCTAGAATCCAGTGTATGAGTTTTTACGTCAATTATTTTCTTTTCTGTAACCCGTTTCTTTTCTATACTATTATTTTCTGCTGTATAAAAGACATTAACAATTCAACCATGGAATAATTGTTTGTCAGGCTTTCTGCAGATATATATATATATATATTTTTGATGTATTCTAAATTTCTTAGTACAGACTCTCCAGTCGTGTCTACATCTTCAGTCGACCGTGAATGGGTGAACAACACTTCTGCTTTCTGGATCAAACCAAGCACAACGTAGGCAGGAAGCAGAATTAAACCAGTGGACCGGTCGAATGATCTACGGATACTCAGGGGACCTACGATCTCTCCCTTAAGTTCGGTTAAGACCAAGTAGACACTTCAACCCAGAGAGTAAGACGTCGGAGGTTGAGGGGCTGGGGCGAAAGTGTTATAATAATAATAATAATAATAATAATAATAATAATAATAATAATCATTATTATTATTATTATTATTATTATTATTATTATTATTATTATTATTATCATCATCATCATTGCTGTGGTTGTTGTTGTTAGTATTATTTGCTTTGGTATCTGTTGTATACACATTTCCTTTTGGGTCCCAACCAGAGATCTAAAGTCAAATATGGCTGCATGACATTTCCCACTGATCTTTTTCTTATTGTAGAAAAGAATATATCTTACACATTATACATAGATAAAGATCTTTGTTACATGTGAGCTGTACTTGTGAGTATAATGTTTTGTATTTCTTTAAATTATGGGCTACCAGGAATTCCTTCAATAAGTATATTGGCCACTTTGCCAATCAATCCAAGTGCTCCAACTACCACTGGAAGTACTGATGTCTACATGTGCCACATTTTTCATATTTCGACTTCAAGGTCCTTGTATCTTAATAGTTTTTGAAGATCTTCATAGACATATTACAATCTGCAAAGACTACTTTGTCAATAAGAAAGCACATTCTGTTCTTGCTGTCTTTGATCAGAATCTCTGGGCGATTAGCTTTGATTGTTTTGTCTATGTGTATTGTCACATAAAATAGTTACAGGTCCTATCGCTCTAACCGGGTCTGGGTGATATTCATACCAGTTTCTTGCAGTTTTCTTCTCGTAAAAGATGCATATTTTCCAGAGCATATATTATTATTATTATTATTATTATTTATATTATTATTATTATTATTTTTATTTCCTTTGATATCTGGCGTTTACACATTTCTTTCCGGGTCCCGCCCAGGGACCTAAGGTTAGAAATGGCATCATGACACTTTCCACTGCAAAAAAAATTAAAAAAATAATTACATAGATAAAGCCCTTCGTAAAGTGTGGGCTGTACTTGTCAGAACAATCTTTTGTATCTCTTTGAGGCATGGACTTCCAGGGATCCCTTCAATCAGCCTACTGGAATCTTTTCCAACCAATTCAAAGGCTCCAACTACAACAGGAATTGTTGATGTTCCCATGTGCCACATTTTTGAGATTTCTATTTCAAGGTCCTTGTATTTTGACAGTTTTTCGAATATCTTCAAAGACACATTGCAGTCAGCAGGGACTGCCATATCAATAAGGAGGCACTTATTTTGTTTGTAGTCTTTAATAACAATGTCTGGGCGGTTGGCTTTGATTGTTCTGTCAGTGTGTATTGTGTAGTCCCATAGAATTGTAACAGGTCCTATCTCCGTAACCGGGTCAGGGTGGTGTTCGTACCAATTTCTTCCAGTTTCCTTCCCATAGGAGTTGCAAATTTTCCAGTGCAGATATTGGCCCACTCTGTCATGCCGGGTTTTATATTCAGTGGGTGCCAATATCGTGCAACCTGATATAAGATAATCAATGGTTTCTGGATATTTGTCACAGAATCTGCATCTTGGGTTATTATTATTATTATTATTATTATTATTATTATTATTCCTCTCCGAATTTTTCTTACCGTTTTAATATACCTACATTCTGTAAGAAGCATAAGTTGACAATCTTTCTCTACTATCTCTCTATCTATCTATCTGATTATCTCTCTCTCTCTATATATATATATATATACACACACACACACACACACACACACACACACACACACACACACACACACACACACATATATATATATATATATATATATATATATATATATATATATATATATATATATATAAATAAAGGAAATTGCTATTCTCTGCCGACATTGTCAAAGATTTTCCTTAGGTAAGGTTTAAAAAAAGAGAAAGAAATATACATATAATATTTGATATTTAAATAATAGTTTATAAATAATTTAATTAACTCAAATACATTACATTTATTTGTTTTAAAAGATGTATAATCTATTATTAATTATTAATTATTAATTATTTATTAATTATGTATAGTCTATTATTAAAATTAAGAATAATATTTCAAAATTGTAGTTCAATACGACGTATTCATATACAAACAACCCTCTTATAAAAAAAATCTTTATGTATACAAGTACAAGTTTAACGGCGAAAAAAAAGTGCCGAAAATCTCTCTGTCGTTGAAAAAGACCAGACGACATGCGTTCAACGGATGTGATCATTCGTTTGAAAAAGCCACTTCTACCCGACCTTGACTTAACCCCTTTTCGAAAGTAACTAATATGTTGATACAATAGTTGTCAGTGAAAAAGAATACCCTATTGCCCCTTGTTAAAATGATTAGATTTCCCCATATCCTTAGAAACTAATATTATGAATGTATGTCCTTATAAATCTCAGTAAATTTCAAAATAAGTTATTCCAAAATTCGCTGGAAAATGAAACAGAACTAGGGACTTTAATTTAATTTAATTCTATAATTGAATTTGAAGTTGTTAGGTTCTGTATTAGAAACGTGGTAATTTCTGTGTAGCGATGGAAACATATTTTTAAATAAGTAAATTTATAATATATATATATATATATATATATATATATATATATATATATATATATATATCCTAAACAAAACAAAATTTTCCAAACATCCTGCTGCGTCTTACTTTTACACACTTTTGCGTCCAGATGGCGTCTCGCATATATTTGAATATTATCTCTTACTTCATAACACGTGACACGTATCTGACCAATAAGAAATAACTACACACAACATACTATTAATCTGCGTTATTTTATTTTATTATTTTTTTTTTTGCATTTTATTATTTCCATTTTGATCTCTGACGAAGCTTTAATAAAATGAAACATCTTAGATTGAGATATGTTTCCTACTTGTTCTTTATTCTATCATATTGTCGGATTCCTATCTATACTTGATCTATATTTGATCTTCTATTCATATGTATAAAAATATCGCTTCGTTACCTTTGCATTTATTTTCGGATTGGTATCAAGTGTCTCAATGTTTTCTTATTAATCTTGTCCCCGGTTTGAACTTCAATTCTTCACAACTGCAATTTTAAGTTTGGAAAATTCCAGACACTGCAAGTAGTCAAAGTTGAAGATTAACAAATCTGACAAACTGGAGTGGTATGAAATTAAAAAAACAAAAACATGTGTGTTTATGTGTGTTTGTGTATGTGTGAGAGAGAAGTAAGGGAGAGAGAGAGAGAGAGAGTTTGATGAAAATGTTCCACGCGTAGCCTTTGTATTTTCTTTGAGGATGTTTCACCACTTGTTTGCGTTCGCGCCTACGCCTTTGAAGAACTGTTTGCGTAAAGTGTTAAGCTTATTTTAATGAAAATCTTGGATGAATAGAAAATGGCCATTTGACGCCTTTTTTTTTTAATAATCGGTGAAAGAAGCCGAGCGGAATAGCAACGCTGGATCAGTGAGTCTTTCGGCCATGATGCATCAAATGTAAACACACTTGAGCCTGATTCAATGTAAAATAAGAGAGAGAGAGAGAGAGAGTATTTAGCTCAAACATGAAATAAGGCTATAAAATGACCGGGGAAATCATATTGACTACAGAGGAATGAAAATAACAGCACAGAAGAGCAGAAAAAATTATTTAAAATAACACGCGTTTGTCAATAATTGTGTCAGCGTATTGGGATACACAGACAGAGATGTTCGATAAAAGTGACTCACCTGACTTTTTTTTCACTAAATGTTCTCTTCTCCAATGAATGGAAAGTTGAGCTAAATTCAAATGATAAGCGATCTAAAATCCGAAGAAGAAGCTTTGAAAGCTCTTTGAATTTAGCAGTAAGTACTGTCAAGCATCCGTTCAGTATAATGTTCTGGGGATGCTTTTCTTTTCATGGAACTGGTTTCTTGAAACCTATTGAAAAGACCCTCAGGAGCGAACAGTACAAGAGAATTTTAGAGTTTTGTCTGCTCCCTTCTACTGAAAGGGTGCAAATCGACCCCACCAAGCTAATTTTTATGCAGGATAATGCTACCTGTCACAAATCAAAATTGATGAAGGAATACTTTGATGAGAAGCAGGTGAGTGTTATGATATGGCCGCCCCAATCTCCTGACCTCAACCCCATAGAAAACTTATGGAGCATTATAAAGTACAGGCTCTCGAGAAAGCAGTTGAGCAACAAATAGGATTTGATTGTGAATTTCATATCCGAATGGAATTCAATGCTTGGAGATGAGATTTGCCAGAACCTAATCAAGTCAATGCCAAAAATGGTTGAAAAGGTTATTCAAAATAAAGGAGGACCCATAGATTATTAAATATTTCGAACTATATTACCTCTTATAAATAAATTATACCTCTATTATTCTTTATTTAAAGCTGTTCGGTTATGTTTCATAAGTGAGTCACTTTCTTTGCACAGAGTTTTTCCCTAAATCTCATTTATATCCAAAATTATAATTATCAATAGAATACCTTAGGTTGAGTAAACTTTCTTACTAGGTGGTCGGGAAGTGGTCTATATTAGTAAGATTAAAAATTAGTTTGACCCGAAAAATAATAGGCGAAAAAATTTTAAGTAAAAAAAATCAGGTGAGTCACTTTTATCGAACAGCTCTGTATATGCATTGATCGATATGTAATAATGACAAATCTACACTCAGCTATGGAGTAAATTGAAGAGTAGTTTTCGGTGGCTGACAGTTTTCGAAAATGATTATTCTAAATTCTAAAGCCTGGAGAAGGCAACAGTACATCACACTGTTATTTTTCCTTACAGTATATATGCTTAGAAATCTTTGTATTGTTCGCGTTTTTACTTTCTGTAAAGGCTGTTTTGTGCGCGTAGTTTCCAGTGGCCTTCAGTTATTGCCATGTTCACTTTTGTCTTCGTTATCTGCTGATTTTACAGTGGCTTGGTATATTACAATGTTCTGCAATCAATTGCCGCTTAAGTGACATAGAGGGTGTTGCAGCAAAATCCGACACTTGACAAAAAGAAAACGAAATAGGCAATAAAAAAAAATTATACATGCAGATACCCGACAGTTTATTTAGCAACAGTTAGAGTTACATACGACATTATTTTTCAATGTAACTGGCGGCGGCGGCGGCGACGACTATCTCAAGGCGGGCGCGAAATGAGTCACACGCTTTGCCGTCCGTGTTTTTGTCCATAGCGGCGAAAGACTCCACGATGGCAGCTTTTAGAGTGTCGGCCGTGTTGTGGACGTGTTTGTTGGTCTTGGCTTCAATCACGACCCAAAAGAAATAGTCAAAGGGGTTGCGGTCGGGTGAGTAGGGCAGTATACAAGTCCTGCGACCAGTGGTGAGAGACATAGTTAAGCAGCCATGCCTAGGTCGTCTTGACCTTGTGTGCAAATTCGGAGTCCTGCTGGAAGACGTAGGGGCGTCTGGCGGCGATCTCGTCCATCCAGGTCTTCACCACTCTTCTCAGCACCTCCTAGTAGATCTCAGCAGTGACTCTCAGGCCCTTTTGAAAGAAGAACGGAGGTATGGCGCCCCCCTCGCTGCAGATGTCGCCAAGGACCATGACGGAGGTGGGAAACTTCATATGCTTCACGACGGGAAACTCCTCGATGTCTTTGCAGATCTACCTGTCGTTCTACATGTTGCTCCTCTGGTCCTGGATGAAATTCTTTTCATCAGAGAAGAACATCAACATTCCGGCGGACCCCAGCTTGAGCTCGTTCAGCAAAGCTGCTGCCTTGACCTTCCTCGACTAATTGGAGGCATTCGTGATGACCATGCGGTGAGACTTGCGGTAGGAGGAGTAACCAATGTCTTTCTTGATCTTTCAGCAGATCGTCAACTTGTCAGCGCCCATGTCAGCGGCGATGTTGGCGTAGCTCTGGCTTCCATCATTTTCGACTGTCTCCTTGATGGCGGCGACGAACTCGTCGGTCCTAGTGGGCCTTTCGTTTGGCATAAACTCGTCCTTGTTCTCACACGCCTTCCACTTCCTTCAGATGTCCATGGCCATGGTCTTCTTGAACACAAACCAGGCCATCACTTCCGCAGGCTTCTTCCTGACGCGAACACAATCTACTAATGCTGCTTTGCGCTCATATTCCATCCTTGAAAAGGGTAGAGAGAAAAACGTTAGTTGAAAAACTGTCGGGTATCTGCATATACAACTTTTGTTTTAATTGCCTATTTCGTTTTCTTTTTGTCAAGTGTCGGATTTTGCTGAAGCACCCGTATATATGTTTAGAAATCTTTGTACTGTTCGCGCATTTACTTTCTGTAAAGGCTGTTTTGTGCACGTAGTTTCCAGTGTCCTTTAATTACTGCCATGTTCACTTTTGTCTTCCTTATCTGCTGATTTTTACAGTGGCTTGGTATATTAGTGTTCTGCAATTAATTGCCGCTTAAGTGATATACTTTCTTTGATCTATTACTATTTGTAAAGGATATATTGTGTGCGTAGTTTCGTGCGGGTGGTTTGTTGTTTGTTTCCCTGTTGTAATTTTTTCTTATTATTTGTGTCATGTTATCAATACAACTGTAGCTGATTTTTACTGTGTTTTGTTGAATATCTTGTGGAGAGTGCTTGATGGCGGAAGTGTTTGCGTATGAATTGAATTAATATTTTTCATTCGGTTGTTTTTACGTTTTTGTTGTATGGTGCGTTGAACCATATCATGTTACTTTTCCTGTTGGTTTGCGTCGTGTGGTCTGCATGCGGATATATACGACATTAATAATTTATTGAATTTTTCAAGACATTTTAATTGTAGATAAAATATTCCGCTTTTCTTTCGTCATTGTTAAGGAGCAAATATTGTCAGTATCATAAACAAATGTTTTGTCAGCTACATCCTGGCATATTTAGGAAGGCTGCTTTTCAAACTCAAATATATGCGTATATATATATTTAAGTGATATCCTGCATAGAATACCTCATTTAAGTTATATCATGTATAGAATACCCCATTTAAGTGATATCCTGTATAGAATATCTCATTTAAGTGATATCCTGTATAGAATACATCATTTAAGTGATATCCTGTATAGAATACACCATTTAAGTGATATCCTGTATAGAATACCTCATTTAAGTGATATCCTGTATAGAATACCCTATTTAAGTGATATCCTCTATAGAATATCTCATTTAAATGATATCCTGTATAGAATACCCCATTTAAGTGATATCCTGTATAGAATACCCCATTTAAGTGATATCCTGTATAAAATACAACTATTTAAGTGATATCCTGTATAGAATACCCCATTTAAGTGATATCCTGTATAGAATACCCCATTTAAGTGATATCCTGTATAGAATACCTCATTATGTGATATCCTGCATAAAATACCCCATTTAAGCGGTATCTTGTATAGAATATCTCATTATGTGATATCCTGTATAGAATACCACATGTAAGTGATACCCTGTCTAGAATACCTCATTATGTGATATCCTTTATAGAATACCCCATTTAAGTGATATCCTGTATAGAATACCTCATTTAAGTGATATCCTGTAAAGAATACCCCATTTAAGTGATATCCTGTATAGAATACCCCATTCAAGTGATATCCTCTATAGACCCATTTAAGTGATATCCTGTATAGAATACCCCATTTAAGTGATATCCTGTATAGAATACCCCATTTAACTGATATCCTGTATAGAATACCTCATTATGTGATATCCTGTATAGAATACCCCATGTAAGTGATACCCTGTACAGAATACCTCATTATGTGATATCCTTTATAGAATACACCATTTAAGTGATATCCTGTATAGAATACACCATTTAAGTGATATCCTGTATAGAATACACTATTTAAGTGATATCCTGTATAAAATACCTCATTATGTGATATCCTGTATAGAATACCCCATTTAAGTGGTATCCTGTATAGAATACCTCATTTAAGTGATATCCTGTATAGAATACCCCATGTAAGTGATACCCTGTACAGAATACCTCATTGTGTGATATCCTTTATAGAATACACCATTTAAGTGATATCCTCTATGGAATACACCATTTAAGTGATATCCTGCATAGAATACCTCATTTGAGTTATATCATGTATAGAATACCCCATTTAAATGATATCCTGTATAGAATATCTCATTTAAGTGATATCCTGTATAGAATACCTCATTTAAGTGATGTCTTGTATAGAATACGCCATTTAAGTGATATCCTGTATAGAATACCTCATTTAAGTGATATCCTGTATAGAATACCCCTATTTAAGTGATATCCTGTATAGAATACCCCATTTAAGTGATATCCTGTATAGAATACCCCATTTAAGTGATATCCTGTATAAAATACACCTATTTAAGTGATATCCTGTATAGAATACCCCATGTAAGTGATATCCTGTATAGAATACCCCATTTAAGTGATATCCTGTATAGAATACCTCATTATGTGATATCCTGCATAAAATACCCCATTTATGTGGTATCTTGTATAGAATACCTCATTATGTGATATCCTGTATAGAATACCCCATGTAAGTGATACCCTGTCTAGAATACCTCATTATGTGATATCCTTTATAGAATACCCCATTTAAGTGATATCCTTCATAGAATACCTCATTTAAGTGATATCCTGTATAGAATACCCCATTCAAGTGATATCCTCTATAGAATACCCCATTCAAGTGATATCCTGTATAGACCCATTTAAGTGATATCCTGTATAGAATACCCCATTTAAGTGATATCCTTTATAGAATACCCCATTTAACTGATATCCTTTATAGAATACCCCATTTAACTGATATCCTTTACAGAATACCTCATTATGTGATATCTTGTATAAAATAATCCATTTAAGTGGTATCCTGTATAGAATACCTTATTATGTGATATCCTGTATAGAATACACCATGTAAGTGATACCCTGTACAGAATACCTCATTATGTGATATCCTTTATAGAATACAGCATTTAAGTGGTATCCTGTATAGAATACCTCATTATGTGATATCCTGTATAGAATACCCCATGTAAGTGATACCCTGTATAGAATACCTCATTATGTGATATCCTGTATAGAATACCCCATTTAAGTGATATCCTGTATAGAATACCCCATTCAAGTGATATCCTGTATAGACCCATTTAAGTGATATCATGTATAGAATACCCCATTTAAGTGATATCCTGTATAGAATACTTCATTATGTGATATCCTGTATAGAATACCCCATTATGTGATATCCTGTATAGAATACCCCATGTAAGTGATACCCTGTACAGAATACCTCATTATGTAATATCCTATATAAAATACACCATTTAAGTGATATCCTCTATAGAATACACCATTTAAGTGATATCCTGTATAGAACACCCCATTGAAGTGATATCCTGTATAAAATACCTCATTATGTGATATCCTGTATAGAATACCCCATTTAAGTGGTATCCTGTATAGAATACCCCATGTAAGTGATACCCTGTACAGAATACCTCATTGTGTGATATCCTTTATAGAATACACGATTTAAGTGATATCCTCTATGGAATACACCATTTAAGTGATATCCTGCATAGAATATCTCATTTAAGTGATATCCTGTATAGAATACCTCATTTAAGTGATATCTTGTATAGAATACGCCATTTAAGTGATATCTTGTATAGAATACGCCATTTAAGTGATATCCTGTATAGAATACCTCATTTAAGTGATATCCTGTATAGAATACCCCTATTTAAGTGATATCCTGTATAGAATACCCCATTTAAGTGATATCCTGTATAGAATACCCCATTTAAGTGATATCCTGTATAAAATACACCTATTTAAGTGATATCCTGTATAGAATACCCCATGTAAGTGATATCCTGTATAGAATACCCCATTTAAGTGATATCCTGTATAGAATACCTCATTATGTGATATCCTGCATAAAATACCCCATTTATGTGGTATCTTGTATAGAATACCTCATTATGTGATATCCTGTATAGAATACCTCATGTAAGTGATACCCTGTCTAGAATACCTCATTATGTCATATCCTTTATAGAATACCCCATTTAAGTGATATCCTTCATAGAATACCCCATTCAAGTGATATCCTGTATAGAATACCCCATTCAAGTGATATCCTGTATAGAATACCCCATTCAAGTGATATCCTGTATAGACCCATTTAAGTGATATCCTGTATAGAATACCCCATTTAAGTGATATCCTTTATAGAATACCCAATTTAACTGATATCCTTTATAGAATACCTCATTATGTTATATCCTGTATAGAATACATCATTATGTGATATCTTGTATAAAATAATCCATTTAAGTGGTATCCTGTATAGAATACCTCATTATGTGATATCCTGTATAGAATACCCCATGTAAGTGATACCCTGTACAGAATACCTCATTATGTGATATCCTTTATAGAATACACCATTTAAGTGATATCCTGTATAGAATACACCATTTAAGTGATATCCTGTATAGAATACACTATTTAAGTGATATTCTGTATAAAATACCACATTATGTGATATCCTGTATAGAATACCCCATTTAAGTGGTATCCTGTATAGAATACCTCATTATGTGATATCCTGTATAGAATACCTCATTATGTGATATCCTGTATAGAATACCTCATTATGTGATATCCTGTATAGAATACCCCATTTAAGTGATATCCTGTATAGAATACCTCATTTAAGTGATATCCTGTATAGAATACCCCATTCAAGTGATATCCTGTATAGACCCATTTAAGTGATATCATGTATAGAATACCCCATTTAAGTGATATCCTGTATAGAATACTTCATTATGTGATATCCTGTATAGAATACCCCATTATGTGATATCCTGTATAGAATACCCCATGTAAGTGATACCCTGTACAGAATACCTCATTATGTAATATCCTATATAAAATACACCATTTAAGTGATATCCTCTATAGAATACACCATTTAAGTGATATCCTGTATAGAACACCCCATTGAAGTGATATCCTGTATAGAATACCTCATTTAAGTGATATCCTGTATAGAATACCTCATTATGTGATATCCTGTATAGAATACCCCATTTAAGTGATATCCTGTATAGAATACCCCATTTAAGTGATATCCTGTATATAATACACCATTTAAGTGATATCCTGTATAGAATACCTCATTATGTGATATCCTGTATAGAATACCTCATTATGTGATATCCTGTCTATAATACTTCATTTAAGTGATATCCTGTCTAGAATACCTCATTATGTGATATCCTTTATAGAATACCTCATTTAAGTGATATCCTGTATAGAATACCTCATTTAAGTAATATCCTGTATAGAATACCCCATTTAAGTGATATCCTGTATAGAATACCCCATTCAAGTGATATCCTGTATATACCCATTTAAGTGATATCCTGTATAGAATACCCCATTTAATTGATATCCTGTATAGAATACCCCATTTAAGTGATATCCTGTATAGAATACCCCATTTAAGTGGTATCTTGTATAGAATATCTCATTATGTGATATCCTGTATAGAATACGCCATGTAAGTGATAACCTGTCTAGAATACCTCATTATGTGATATCCTGTATAGAATACCTCATTATGTGATATCCTGTATAAAATATTCCATTTAAGTGGTATCCTGTATAGAATACCTCATTATGTGATATCCTGTATAGAATACCCCATGTAAGTGATACCCTGTACAGAATACCTCATTATGTGATATCCTTTATAGAATACACCATTTAAGTGATATCCTGTATAGAATACACCATTTAAGTGATATCCTGTATAGAATACCCCATTTAAGTGATATCCTGTATAGAATACCTCATTTAAGTGATATCCTGTATAGAATACCTCATTATGTGATATCCTGTATAGAATATCTCATTTAAGTGATAACCTGTCTAGAATACCTCATTATGTGATATCCTGTATAGAATACCCCATGTAAGTGATACCCTGTATAGAATACCTCTTTATGTGATATCCTTTATAGAATACCCCATTTAAGTGATATCCTGTATAGAATAGCTCATTTAAGTGATTTCCTGTATAGAATACCCCATTTAAGTGATATCCTGTATAGAATACCCCATTTCAGTGATATCCTGTATAGAATACCTCATTATGTGATATCCTGTATAGAATACCTCGTTATGTGATATCCTGTATAAAATACCCCATTTAAGTGGTATCCTGTATAGAATACCTCATTATATGATATCCTGTATAGAATACCCCATGTAAGTGATACCCTGTATAGAATACCTCATTATGTGATATCCTGTATAGAATACCCCATTTAAGTGATATCCTGTATAGAATACCCCATGTAAGTGATACCCTGTATAGAATACCCCATTTAAGTGATACCCCATATAGAATACCCCATTTAAGTGATACCCTGTATAGAATACCCCATTTAAGTGATACCCTGTATAGATTATCTGCCTCGGAGCTTGAGTGAACCAGAAATCATAACTACTAAATGTTTTATACTTATTGTAATGATTTAATATCCATTTTGAATATTTTGTGCGAATTTCAAAATGTTACTCCATGTGATGAAAGATTTCATCTTATATATAGTACAGTGTATGTATGTGTATTTGTTTGTGTGTGTATCCAAGCAACTCCTCCCTTCCCACTGGTCCGATTTCAATGATTCATAGCTCATGAAAATTAGGCGCAAAGAACGATTTTCGTTGAGCTCAGATTGAGGGTTGCCAGATTACCCGAGGTTAAAAATATATATTAATATATTATACTAGCCATTATCTTTGCTTTCATGGTTCAATGGGAGTCACTATTACTCTCCTTTTTGTATCCAAAATTTCAGTGCATTTATTATAAACTAGCTTAAAAGCCGCCCACTCTGGCTGCATTTAAACTAGTTCCTGTGGAGGACTTTTGGTTTGGCCATCATCACAATAGCTAGGGAGGAGTAGATGCAATAGGCATCAATAAACTACCGAAGAACTCAAAAATGATCGTCGCATTTAAGTATCTAATTAATGTTTAAACTTACCTTTTAAAAGTCCAAAGATAATTCTTCTGGTGCCACTTAATTTAAAGACGATTTGGTGTACGTAGATCCTTATTTTCTGTACAAAAATTATTTTTATTTCATGGGTGACAGAACAGGGGACAACTTCTAAGATAAAATTAATATGGTGTAAAGATGGGAAAATAGAAATTAGTTATACATTCAACATTTGAAGAGTTAGAGATAATACCTAATTAATTTGGATGGCAACTGGTCTACCGCAGAAAGAAATAGTCAGTTAAGTTTCGCATGTGACACACAGTTGGGCGATCATGTCCCTTGCGATTTATTAATGACGAGGCAGAAGATCTTTCCGCGGTAAATTGCCATCTTTTTCTGCGGTTTCTGCTGATTACCATTCAAGGCAAATGTATCGAAAGATACATGATCGCTTAAGCGCGTATCAGGTATAACGGAACTGAGTGAGAAAATGCTTTGATCTTTGTGTAACGAATGGTAACATGCCTGGCTAATTGTGGCTGAAGTTGACCTGGTTTCGGCTCCCTACATCTAAGCTCTAGCCTGGTTGTTACTGCTGTTGTGAGAGAGAGAGTATTACCTTTGCATCTAGCTACTTGTAATGTTTTAGCAGTTTTCAAGAGGCTCCGTGAATTATGGTGTATGGAGTATTTCCACTGGTCAATAAATTAGATGATTCGTCACGTGACTTCGTCTCTACTACATCTGTTCAATTAGCTGTATCTGTTTAGATCAGGTCCTAAATTTAAATGGTGTTTTTAGAGTTCTTTCTGAAAGAAACAGATATATTACTCTCTGCTTGAAAGGCAAACAAAGACTTTCTAAGGAAAAGAAAAGAAAATCAGAGAGAAGAAATATAATCATTATTTACATTATTCGGACTATCGTCCTCATCTTTGTCGCCATATTTATTACAACGTTTCGGCCCTTGTACGCTCCGGTCTTCTTCAGATTTCGAACTGAACCCTTTATTTCGCTCGCTGTGGTAGACTGTTCTAGTCCCACGTGCCATGTTTAATGGATGTCAGTTATCAGTTATCTATTGTTAATTTTTCACTATGAAAGTTCTCCACTGCCTTAACCGGGTATTGAACTCACACTCTTTG
Source organism: Acanthosepion esculentum (assembly GCA_964036315.1). Classification (NCBI taxonomy): domain Eukaryota; kingdom Metazoa; phylum Mollusca; class Cephalopoda; order Sepiida; family Sepiidae; genus Acanthosepion; species Acanthosepion esculentum. The sequence goes on from OZ038487.1 coordinate 26,266,392, forward strand.
GATCCAACCAACGCTTTTATCTACTGTGCCATATGTCCTTGCGGACATCTGTGCATCAATTTCTAGTTATTATAAACCTGTCTTCATCAACCATTTTATACCAGTGCTCTTGTTGCAAGTTTGGCTGTTATCATCATATTTTTACCAGAGCTCATATTGCAACGTTTGTTGTCATTATCGCTTTTCTCTGGCACTCCTTATTACTGGTATTTGCTCAATATGAGCACTGGTAAAATCGGTAGCCGACGACATGAGGTTTATAATACACAGAAATTCATACACAGATGTTGGCGTTGGTTAGATCCAGTGACAAGACCCACAGAGTGTGAGTTCAATACCCGGTTAAGGCAGTGGAGAACTTTCAGAGGGAAATTAACAGGAGACACCTGATAACTGACATCCATTAAACATGGTACGTGGAACTAGAACAGTCTACTCCACTGAGCGAAATAAAGGGTTCAGTTCGACATTCCAACCACCTGAAGAAGGCCGGAAACGTTGTAATAAATATAGCGACAAAGATTAGAACAATAGTCCGAATAATGTAAATAATGTACATAATACCTCATCTCAGAAATATAGACAGATACTGAAAAATTATAATTTTTAAGTCTAAATAACTCTCTTCCCGTGTGGACGAGAAAGACTGTAGATTATAAACGGGAGTCAATTTTATCTGATTCGTTAGAAATTATAAGTTCATATTCTCTATCTATATAAATAAAGCGCAGTGTACTTGTGTCCGTCCGTCCGTCCGTCCGTCCGTCCGACTCTCCGTCTGTTTTTTGATCTTGGCGAATCATAAACAACCTGGAGTAACAGGTACTAATTACTGTAGTTACACACGATCAAAACTTAAATAAATAACACATTTAAAGTTAAAATTAAATATCGAATAGAGTGAAAGGTTTAAGAAACAATTCTTTATTAAATGTTTAACTTTAATTCCGCTTTTCGTCGCAATTGTAATTCATATCATCGAATTAAACCGTAAGTAAAACTTAAGCTGGGCTCATATGCCTCTTTCTTTTTTCTTTTTCTAGCACGAGTACTGTGACGTATTCGAAATATGACATAGCTCGGATTTCCTAATTTCTTTTCAGAATGACTTTATGTGAAGGGATCATAAAGAAGGGTGATTCTAAAAGGAAATAAAAGTTGCCCGTAAAATAAACGTAAACAAACTACGGAGATCGATTGCGTATACGAAGAAAGATTATGCCGAATTACAGCGTCGAATAAAGATAAAATAATTTTATTGTTTCTAAATTCTTACAACTTTTACGTGCATATGACGTTGAAGGTAAAAAGGCCAAGTGTCCTAAAGCCCACCACAGGAGGTACTCTAAAAACTGCTCGTAGAGCGGCTTCTAGATTAGTATATCATAAAAGGACTTTAAAAAAATGGGGGACGCGGTGTAATCCACAGTTACCTCCCTTGTCAAGAAATGGTATCTGCCTTCGCTATAAAAACGGAGCATGAATGAGGTGGGGAGATTTTAAATTCTCTGCGTTAACACGTTTGGACGTCATAACAAAGATTTCATTTTGTCTTCTTTTCCCCTCCTATAATTTAACACACTTAAATTATGCAACAACATCTTGTAGCTACTGTAGTGATACACGATCAAAACCTAAATAAATAACTCATTTAAAGATCAAATTAAATATCGAATAGAGTGAAAGGTTTAAGAAACAATTCTTTATTAAATGTTTAACTTTAATTTCCCTTTTCGCCGCAATTGTATTTCATATCATCTAATTAAACCGTAAGTAAAAACTTAAGCAGGGCACGGCTTGTTGCTCATATGTCTTTATTTTCTTTTTCTAGGACGCGTACTGTGACGTACTCAAAATATTACATAGTTCATGTTTCCTAAAATCTTTTAAGAGTAATATCTATATGAAGGGATCATAAAGAATGGTGATTTTGAAAGAAAATAAAAAAAGTGCGCATAAAAAAGATGTAATAAAAAATTCGGAGATCAGTAGCGTATACGAAGAAAGATTCTGCCGAATTAAGGTGTTGAATAAAGTAAAAAAAAATTACTATTTCTAAATTCTTATAGCTTTTACGCACATAGGATGCTGAAGGTAAATCGTCGAAGGCCTAAAAGACCTCCTCAGGAGCAAGATTAAAGTCCAACCGAAGGCTAGTATGATAATAAAGGCATAGACATTGGTTCAATGGTAGCAGTAAATCAGAATGAAAAATAATCATCGGTACCAAGAATAATATTCAAATAAAAGAACAGTGAGTATAACCAAATGTTCAATGCCTTCTTATGACATAGACGATCATGCCTCTCCACAACATCCTACAATTTTTAGCTCCAAGTAATGTTTCTTTCTTTAATATTTCTCCCAGTCCCTTTTTCTGCCATTCATTTCCACAAGCTTTTGAGTTAGACTACTCGCTCTATTCCTTGTCCCCCTTCACTTAAATGTCCTGTGTGTCTCAAATTCTCCAAGACGTTATTTCTCATCATATGCCTGGATATATCAAATATTACTTTCTGATTTTACATATAAGAGTCCCTTTATTCAGAATTCCCTTAAAACCTCCTTGTTGTTCACATTCCCCATACATAGTATTCTCGACATCTTTCTACAGAACTAACTTTCTGTTGCCTCAAGTCTTCAAGAATAGCACAAGATCTTGGTCAGGAGGTCTTGGTGAACGATGTGACTTCTAGCAGCAGTAATGTAGGGACTCTTCAGTTCGTAAAAACCTCCAGCTTATATAGAGTCCTGCGTACCGCAGGTGACGGGTTGACCATGGTGTAGGGTTTGGTTATCTTCCACCCTTAGCATCAACCTTTTTCTAAATTCCCATATTTTCAAAATATGTTTACACGAGCAATTTTCCAAATTTAGAGGTTGTCCAGCCCCTTTTGGTGAGTGGTCATAGAAATCTAGACGCCCCTTAACTCCAACTTCCCTCACGTCTCATCTCACACCATCGCTTCATATAGGCGGTGATAATCTCTCTCTCCCTCCTCCTACTTTCTCAGCATCCAACCATAACCCACTCCAAAGGCCGGTACACTATCTTTGTGACGAATGTAAACGTTTAAAATGCGTTGGCGGATTTCCAATAATTAATCTTTCTTTATCAGATTTAACGGTTGTTTTAGCTGATTTCTCGATCAAAGGCCGTCGTCTATGGTCACTCCAGGGTAACTAATTAAATTCTCTTTATCACTTGTGTCAGAAAGAATAAAAAATAATGCCGGCCATAAAACTTTTGACGAATGTCACAGAAATTACAATGAACGAACCTGTCCCCAATCTTAGGCGCTAATCTCGATTTTTGGAGTGATATTTTTCTTCTGGGTGGCTGATTTAAACTAGATGTTTTGCTGGATCATTGTTCAAAGCAATCTTAGATGTTATTTCAGCGACCACCCGATTTCTCTATTGACAGCATGTTTTCCAGGATCAGCATCTTCGATGATAAATTGATTGTCTCTTTCTTATCGACGGGAAGTAGGGAAAGATGGTTAGTGTTAGTTTTGCCAAATCTTACTGAATTCCGTCTAGTTAAATTTGGGTTCGATACTCCTTGGAACAGTTCAGGATTTCATTTTATATTTTAATATTTTTTCAACGAATTTCGCTTTTGATTTTCACCCCACTTTCCTGAAAATTTGAACAATTATCAAGAAGTTAGTAGCCTCTTTCCTCTTCGTTTTTCTGTATCTGACTATATTTCTGAGATTAGGTATTATGTACACTATTTACATTATTCAGATTATTGTCCTCATCTTTGTCGCCATATTTATCACAAGGTTATTGGCCGTTGTACGCTCCGGCCTTCTTCAGTATCTGTCTACATTTCTGAGATTAGGCATTATGTACACTATTTACATTATTCGGAGTATTGTGCTGATCTTTGTCGCCATATTTATTGCAACGTTTCAGCCATTGTATGCTCCGGCCTTCTTCAGTATCTGTCTATATATCTGAGATGAAGTATTATGTACACTATTTACATTATTAGGACTATTGTGCTCGTCTTTGTTGCCATATATATTACAAAGTTTCAGCTGTTGTACGCTCCGGCCTTCTTCAGGTGGTTGGAATATCGAACTGAACCCTTTATTTCGCTCACTGGGGTAGACTGTTCTAGTTCCACGTGCCATGTTTAATGGATGTCAGTTATCAGTTATCTCCTGGTATTTCCGCTCTCCAAGTTCTCCACTGCCTTAACCGGGAATTGAACTCACACTTTTTGGGTCCTGTCACTGGATCTAACTAATGCCTTTATCCATTGTGACATGTGTCCTTTTTCTTTCTTTCCATCTTTTGTTTGATTAACTGCCTGATATTGCAGTGTCACATATTAAACAGACATTTTAAACGGGGCATCTAGTTCCATTTTGGTAACTAAGAAGAAAGGAATATCGGTGTACAAAAGCATCAACAGCAAAGTGGAGGCCAATAGTCCATGTTTAAATAATGTAATAATTAAAACACTTATCCCCCAAATGAGGTCATGAAGCATACGCCGTTTAAAATAAAGAGGTATTCGTGTAAAAGTCGATCTCATGGGTAACTAGTAAGCCTTTTTCACTTCCGTCCCTTTCATAAACAGCGTTTTACGATTGCCTAAGCTGTTGAGACATGAAAAGTGTTCTTATCTTTAATCTTTATTACTTTTATGAGTCTGAGTGTTTGGGCACGTAGCCGAGTATAGTATATTGCTTCTGGAATCAAATAATGCTACGAACTCTCATATATATATATATATATATATATATATATATATATATATATATATATATATATATATATATAATCTTCGAGATGCGGTGAATGGGTAGAGTGAGGTCGAATCACAGAAATTAGGATTGCATGCACAGGAATTGCGGGATACCAATCTTCGTTGAAACTCTAGCCTGTCTATTTGTCCAGATCAAGAATCAGGCTGGTTATATAACATTTGGACACTTACACAACTTCACATGGCTACGCCTTCTTTCCGTATGCGCCAACACGAGGACGCATTTCCTTACGGTCACGACACCTGTTCGCCCAGTTCATTTAAGGCTCAGGGCAGCTGTACGTCCTCTTTATTTTAGCAACCGGATGCATTTCCTGTTCATGTTATCACCAATTGCGATTCCCCCCCCCCACACACACACACTGATGCAGCGGAAGTAAGTCCAAAGTTCTTTCCTCAATCGATATCCAGCACAAGGACAGGGTTTGAATTTCACCATATATTTCCATAATATTAGCCTAAGGAGACACTAGAATGACAAACATATCAGGTGAAATCTACTGACTTAATTCCGGCAGAAAATTGTAGCCAATGTTTGTGTTAGCACGAAGTCACCAATCATCGTGACTGAAGCTCTGAGCGTACTAACCTTTCTCAACTATACGCCGCATTACGAACTTTCTCCCAGAAACCGAAACGTTAGTTCTGTGAGTGTTGAAGAGAATCAAAAATGTGCATGAACGGGCCTATGCAACAGGGATTAGCAAGCCTCCTACGTATACAGGTATATTTAGAAACGAGTATCCAGCCGCTAGATGTTCCTCGTCGCGGATGTCTTCTCCATTGCACATGTTTAATTCAACGACTGAAGAAGTGATCGGCTGAATACAAAGGAAGATGGTATAAAATTCTATAGAGAAGGAAGAGATCAAGAGGTGTTCTTAGGACGAGAAGCCCTCCAAAATATTACGACCCTTTCAAATTTGAACAGCTTTGAGCAGTTATAAGGCGTGTCTTGGGCTGTAGCGACGGACATAGCAGGTGTAACAGCACAATTGTCCAAATTGTGTAACAGCAAAATTGTCCAATTGTTTGATTAAGCTTTTGAACCGCTGTAGGTTAGAAATGATAAAAAATACATTACTGGAGTTCTCCGTGAATTTTCTAATACTATTGTAATCTACTTTGAACAATAAGAATGTATTTAGTTCTGAGTTGAAATAATGTTCCCACTTCTTGTTGTGACCTGTTCCACTCTTTTTCACTACTGTTCCCACTTTTAAAAATTTATTTACCGTTATCATGTTGGCTTTTGAATAGACCTTGAAGATGGAAGCCAGAGTATGCAAGTTGGTATCATTATTGAAGGCATGAATGGTCTTTTTCTCTCACCATTGCTCAGTATGGAAGAGAGTGGGCCTGACGCAAAATTATTTGAAAATATTCTCTTTCGAGGTAGATAACTCAAATGGTTTTTCAGTGATTTTTGCGATAAATTGTGTCAAAAATAACTAAAGGTCTTATCTGAAAACCTAGAAAAAAGAAACGTAGTTAGTTTAGTTTTTTTTTGTTTTTGTTTTTTTTTAGATATTAACTTTTTTGTGGGATGGTTTTATTCAACGCTGTTACACGATTTGGATAATTTTGCTGTTATACCCGGTAAATGAAAATGAACGTCGTTGTCTCGGATTTCGAAAGAATCCATTTATTAAGAAATCGCAAGCCCTTGACAATCAAGACAGTGCGTCAATGTATTTAAAACAAAAGGATAATTTGAAACAATATTCTAAATACCTTTCACAAGGGAACTCTTTTTTTTTAGTATATGACAAATAGATCCAACATTCGGTTTTCTGCCACTTCTCACTTTGGGACTTCAAGGTTTAGATATCATGATATCAACAATATGAGTTGTTAGGATAGACAGATAGATAGATAGATAGATAGATAGATAGATAGATAGATAGAAACAGAATGATAGATATAAAGAAAGAAACTGCATGAGCTAGATAGCTAGCTATCTATCTATCTAGATAGATAGATAGATAGAAAGAAAGAAAGAAAGAACGACAGAAAGAAACTGAATGAGAGAGATAGATAGATAGAGAGAGATAGAGAGATAGATACATAGATACAGAGAGAGAGAGAGAAAGGGAGAGAGACAGGAATAAAATTAGATAGATAGATAGAAAGAAACAGAATGATAGATAGAAAGAAAGAAACTGAATGAAACAGATAGATAGATAGATAGATATAGAGAGAGAGAAAGGGAGAGAGACAGGAATGAAATTAGATAAATAGATAGATAGAGAGAGAAAGAGAGAGTAACAAAATTAGATAGATGAATAGGAACATAATGAGACAGATAGATAGATACATAGATAGATAGAGAGCGAGATAGAGATAGCGAGTGAGAGATATAAAGAAGCATAGACAGAAAAAACAGAGAGAGAAATGGACAGAGGCAAATTAGATAGATAGATAGATAGAAAGAAAGAAAGAAAGAAAGAAACTGAATTAGATAGATAGATAGATAGATAGATAGATAGATAGATAGATAGATACAGAGAGACAGAAAGGGAGAGAGATAGGAATGAAATTATATATATATATATATACATATATATATATATATATATATAGATAGATAGATAGATAGATAGATAGATAGATATGTTGGCAGATAGAGAGAGAGGAACAAAATGAGATAGATGGATAGGAACATAATGAGATAGATAGATAGATAGATAGAGAGAGAGAGAGAGAGAGAGAGATAGAAAGAAAGAAACATAGACAGAAAAGACAGAACAATGGTAAAAATTTTATTGATTGATTCGTGCTTAACGGTTAATCAAGACTGCAGGATTTTTAAAGCCGGGAAATATTTTTCAGATTGTAAGATTTTTTCTCTTTGGCGATAATAATAATTTAATGATACAAATTTTAATAATTAACCCATATCTGGGTGGAGAAGAGGTGGATTTAAATCTTTCCCAAGGGTATTTGCACGTAAGTGAATATAACAGAAAACAACGGCACTAGAAACTCGGCTCTCCGATTAACAATTTCGAATAATTATCTATTACACCAACCGCACATCTATGCTTACAAAACCTGTTATTTGCAAGCGGACCTCGTCTAGGTACTGACCAGGCTCGACTTTGTTTTACTTCGATAATCGCACAGGAACCGGTGTTTGAACGTGGATGATAATACTAGACAACTCTTTATACGGAAACAATCGGAATTCATGGACCGAGCAGCCAGTGCCACTGTTGCTCGAAATTTTGGAAATCTTTCTCTTAAAACAATTTTTCAGAAAAATAAGTTTCTCATGTCCCATAGCTGTTATCGCTCTTTCAAGAATTGGTGGAGGTTTCCTTGCTAACCTTCTGTTCGAAGTATTGCGTAACGTCGACGTCTTGATTATTTCATTATTTTCTCTTTATCTTACATGTGCTATCCATTTTAACTGTTAGAAATCTTCAACTCTTGTGGTTTCTGTTATCTGTTTGCGATGCTGTTGCTCTAGACTCCAAATATTAAAGAAGTGTGTTCCCCGCCATGGCTTTATTCGCTCGAAGCCATTTGTTATCATTGATCTGAAACAGCGGTTGCATACAGTTGATAATTTAGACGTTTCTGAACGGGTTAGACGCCATTGACAAATATATGCAGATGAATAAGGGCTTTTTTCAATATTACCCCAATCCCATATTAATAACTGGATCTGTGAAAACAGTTGTATATCAACTGAGAGTTTAGGTATTATTTACATAAATATTCGAAAGTTTGACTCTAATTTTCCAAATAGTTTTCTTAAAGTAACTCGCAAAAAGACTCTATCCATTCCTGGAGCTCGTCATAATAACATGCATTTTTTTATTATTGTGAAAGCTGAGCTTCCTTTGATTGTGTCTGGAGACGTCGTGTTTGTTATTTTGGGGGAGATTCAAGCAGAGTGACAGTCAGACAAGCAAGCGAGAAATCAAAGAAATGTCATCCAGTCAAGTTAAATTAGCTAGGACACATCTCAATGGACAATCCGTTAAAACCACATCACGTGTCGAAGAAGGTTTGGACGAGACATTACGAGAACCACTTGAAATGGGGAAAACAAACATTGCCAGGGGTCTTTTCTCTTTGTATGAAAAGTAGAGGACATTTGGATTAAGTGGAGGAAAAGATACCGAAAAAGAGGTTGATAAAAACAGCTTAAGAAATAAGAAAAAAATATGAGAAAAACGAAAGGAAGTTAAAGAACTAGAAAAAGAAAAAAGATAAAAGAAAATTGCAAAGTGATATTTGTAGTTGCCGGGAAATGAATGAATGAATAAATGAATGAAAATATAGAAAGAAAGAGTAATGAATGAGGAAGAGAAAGAAAAAAGGAAAAGGAAGGATGGAACGAAGAAAGGAAAAATAGAAGAATAAAAACTATGAGAAGAAAAGTTCATGACTTGAAGGTAATCGAAATTATGAAGAGTAAAAGAAAAAAAAGAAAGAGACTGGAAAGAAAAGGAAGTAGAATATAAGAAAAGAGAATGAAAGAAGGAAAGAAGGAAAGAAAGAAAGATAAAAAAGAAAGAAAGACCGAGAGTAGATATGAAAAAATAAAGAAAAATAGAAGAAGCTGATGAACGATAAGAGAAAGAAGAGGAAGAAGAAAAAGAATAGACAGAAGTAAATGAAAAAAAGATAATGGAAAGAAAAGAAATTAGAATAAAAGAAAAGAGAACAAAAGAAAGAAAGAAAAAAAGAAAGAAGGAAAGAAAGATAGAATGAACGAAAGAAAGAAAGGCCGAAAGCTGATATGAAAAATTTAAGAAAAATCGAAGCTGAAAAACGATAAGAGAAAGAGGAAGAAGAAAAAGAGTAGAGAGAAGACAAAAAAGGCGCATCTTAAAAGAAAGAAGAAGAAAAAAGAAAACAAAATGGATGGCGAATCAAGACAATGAGATAAAATGTAAAAAGGAACGGTCGAAAGAAGGGAGAGAAAAAGAAATTCATTTAATGATGAGAGGAAAGAAGAAAGAGAAAGAAGAGAAAGTAAAAAGTTAAGGAGAGAGAAGAGAGAGAAAGCAGTGGAAAAAGATGAAAGAAAAGAAGCGGGAAAGAAGAGAAAGTAAAAGGTGAGGAGAAAGAAGTAGTAAACGATGAGAGACAAGAAGAAGGAATGAAAGTAAAAGAGGAGAGGAAAGATGAGAGAAAAGTGGAGAGATTAAAAGTAAAAGAAGAGGGGACAGATGAGGGAGAAAGAAGAGATAAAGGAGAGAGAGAAAAATAAGAGAGTCGGAAAAAGAAGAGTAAATTAAAAATATAGATTAATTCACGAAAGAAATGAAACGGGAAGAAATATCCGAACACTGAATAATTTGGAAAACAAAAACGAACTGAAAAAAATCAAATGAAAAGTTCATAAAAAAGGGGGAATTAGAAAAAAAGTGTCAAAGAAGACGATGAGATTTATGTCACAGAAAAAAGAAAGAAAGAAAAAAGAAAGAGTGAACGAAAGAGTGAAAGAAAGAAAGAGATGAGATTAATGCCACAGATTAAAGAAAGAAAGAAAGAGTGTAAGAAAGAAAAAGATGAGATTAATGCCACAGATAAAAGAAAGAAAGACAGAAAGAAAGAAAAAAAAGAAAAAGATGAGATTAATGCCACAGATTCAAGAAAGAAAGAAAGAAAGAAAAAGAAAGAGTGAAAGAAATAGTGAAATAAAGAAAAATATGAAATTAATGCAACAGATTCAAGAAAGAAAGAAAGAAAAAGAAAGAGCGAAAGAAATAGTGAAAGAAAGAAAAATATGAAATTAATGCCACAGATAAAAGAAAGAAAGAAAGACAGAAAGAAAAAAAGAAAGAGTGAAAGAAAGAAAAAGACGAGATTAATGCCATAGATAAAAGAAAGAAAGAAAGACAGAAAGAAAGAAAGAGTGAAAGAAAGAATGAAAGAAAGAAAAAGATGGGATTAATACCACAGATTAAAGAAAGAAAAACAGAAAGAAAGTGTGAAAGAAAGAATGAAAGAAAGAAAATATGAGATTAATACCACAGAAAAAAGAAAGGAAGAAAGTAAGAAACAAAGAAAGAAAAAAGAAAGTGAAAGTAAGGAAAAGTTGGGATTAATACTACCGATAAACGAAATAAAGAAAGAAAGAAAAAAAGAAAGAGTGAAAGAAAGAAAGAATGACAAACAGAACGAGAAAAAGAGAGAAAAATACAAAATGGATAGAGGCTAAAAGTAAGAAAATAACTTGTAAAGAGTAATTAAATTACCAAAACATTGATTTAAAGAAAACGAATGAAAGAATAAATAAAAGAAGAAAAAAATGAAAGAAAAATATCATTGAGAGAGTGTACAAGAACAGAGGAGAAAAATAGCAGAACGAGTTAATTGCACAGAGAAAATGAAAAGAAAGAAACAAAGAAACAAAAAACAAATAAAGAAAGAACGAAAGAATAGGAAAAACGAAAAATGAAAGAAATTTTAGTTAGAATGAAAAAATCTAGTAAAGAAAAGAGGGGAAATAATTAATTTAAATGTACATAGAAAAATGAAAAGAAAAAAATGGAAGAAAAAATTATTAAAGAAATTCTGTAACAAAAGACTCAAGGAATGAAGCAAAGATAAAGAGGAAAATAAAAATGAGAAGAAAGAAAGAAAGAAAGAAAGAAAGAAAAAAGAAAGAAAGGAAGGAAGAAAGAAAGAAGGAAAGAAAAATAAAAGAAGAAACAAAGAAATAAAAATGTAATGGATAAAACGGAAGAAGTAAGAAGTGAGAGAAGAAATGAAGAAAGAAAAAGAAAGAAATAGTTTGTGTAAGAAAGAGAGTGAGCGAACAAAATAAAGGTAAAAACAGAGAAATAAAGAAGTAATGGAATAAGCAAGAGAAGAGAAAAAGAAAAAATATGATAAGAAAGAAACAAAAAGAACAAACAAAATAAAGGAAGAAACTGAGAAATAAAAGAATTAATGGAGGAAACGGGAGAAGAAAGAAACAAAGAAAGAAAGCAAGAAAAGGGACAGGAAGAAAAAAGAAAGAAAGAATAAAGGAAGAAGGAACGAAAGAAAGAAAGAAAAAGAGGATAAAAAGAAATAAGGAAGGAAAGAAAGTTTGAAAATAGAAATTTTTTAGAGGAAAAGTACAAAAATCCTGAATAGATATGAAAAATAAATAAATAAATCCGAAATAACCCAAGGCGGACTATAATGAAAGATGCGTAATGTTGACGGCTCAAATTTCCACGTGTCATTTCAAAGTGCGCCACTAAAACTGAGTCAAAGTAGCAAACAGGGGTAAATGGAGTTTGGGGGGTTGCGACATAGTAGTAGTAGTAGTAGTCGTAGTAAGTAGGAGAAGAGCGATGTCGCGGTGGTGGGGAGAAGAAGAGTTCTTTTTGGCGGGAACGAACTTGTGCGGGTAGCAGAGGCAGAGGCTAATCTTTCCTCCTCAAGTCGTGTGTCAAGAGTTTCATGCTAATGCTTAAAGCAGATGCTGAATGGGGGACATTTGAACAGGGTTCAAGTGGCTTAGTTATAATGAGTGACTGGAAGGGGAGGAGAGGGGCACGAATCTGCACAAGCCAGTCGGGCACGGCGAGACACGGGGAGGTACGGAGAGCAGATTTAATCCGAACTTCTCATACAGCATAAAAAGGGAGTGACTTATTATAAGACACAATGGAATTTGGAACAAGATATTTTAAGGTTCAAATGATATTCCCTTGTACTTTATGGATTAATGAATATCGGTGAGAACTCGGAAAGCCGAGTTCGAATCCCAGTCGAGTTCGTTAGATTCACCTACACACAAATACCCTTGGAAAGGTACGAATCCATTTCTGCTCCTCCTGTACTCGATGCCATACATGAGGACAGATATCACGTCGCAATTTATTTCCTTTTCCTTGTTTCTGGCGTCATTCTCATGTTTCTTAGTACTCTGCTTAGTTTGAGTCTATAGGTAGACATTGGTCGGGTTTTATACTTGAGACTATAGGTAGACATAGGTCTGGTTTTATACTTGAGACGATAGGTAGACATTGGTCGGGTTTTATACTTGAGACGATAGGTAGACATTGGTCGGGTTTTATAATTGAGACTATAGGTAGACATTGGTCGGGTTTTATACTTGAGACTATAGGTAAATACTGGACTGGTTTTATACTTGAGTCTATAGGTAAGTTGGGTGCGCGTTGTGGTGTAAAGGATATCGGCTCGGAGTGAGAACTCGGAGAGCCGAGTTCGATTCCCAGTCGAGTTTGTTAGATTCACTTACGCCCAAATACCCTTGTGAAAGGTATGATAAGAAAAGAAACGAAGAGAGCAAACAAAATAAAAGAAGAAACAAGGAAATAAAAAAGAGTATTGGAGGAAACGGGAGAAGAAATAAATAAAGACAGACAGAAAGAAAGAGCTCCTCCTAGCTAAGGGTTAAATAGCAGGACGGGGTTCTTTCGCCTTGGTTGGCAATCAGTCTACATTATATGTTTATACGTTTATTTGTATGGCAATGACATACTAGTCAAGAGCAGAAATGTTAAGGCTGCTGCTAGTAAAAAGTGCATGTTTAAGCTTGTGGTTCGGCTCTAGGAAATTTTGGAAGTAACTGAGGTTACATCATATAAAAGGCTGAATTAGATAGATAGCTAACATTATAGCGTAATGACTCAACATACACATCCACGTCCCTATCAGTCAAAGCAGTTAGTTGACCCTCCAAGATTACTTGAGCCTGGGCGTTGCCTTGCATTCGCCTTGGAAGACGCACACGTATTCTTCAAGGTATATTTTTATGAAAAATGTGCGTCTTGTAAGCCGGAAAATACGGTAAATGCCGTATCACTGAACAGACCAGTATCGAATGTTTCAAGACTAGGTACATAGCGCACAAGAAACTATTAGTCGTGTGTCGAATTTTTTTTATGATAAATAGAATATCTGATATCTCTCAGGAAATTTATCATCATAACATTAACAACACAGGTCAATGGATCTTTAATCCACTTCAAAATATACCTCTTGTTATCCTACATACATATCTCCGCATGAGTTACACTTCTAAAAATGCTGAACAGTTCTCTTTCGGGATCGCCATCAGCGGCTTCGTCGCCTTCTATTTAACTCATTAATCGGCGATTGTAGCTTTTGGCATTACAAACATTCAAGCATGAAGCATAGAGGATTGAAATGACAGAGTTCGGGTGCTTTTACTAAAAGCCTTGGACGAGACTTGAAGAATGGGTAATGAAATTATTCAAAATGGCTTCGTATTTCCGGACAGCCCGTAAAAATCAGAGATTCACTTCGAATTATTTCATTGTCGATCTCCGATTCCATGTGACCCCAGTTCACGACCGTTCAACAGTTTCCGGGTGTTCTACTGCTTTCCAAATCGGCGGGCGTTTAAAAAATAAACTGATATTATTTCGTAATCTAATAACATGACCAACTCTCGTTCAAGTGATCTCAAATTTTAACAATATGTGTAGAAAGAACTCGTTTCGGGTATAGAATTACGATTTATTGGAAAAGAAAAGGCATTTTGTGTGTTAGAATATGCTCGACCGGAGTCGAACAAGACAGTGCGGCGAGAATTCGCTAAAAAATGCACCAACTGTAATGCAGATTTGGGAGACAGTTGCCCAAGACAACTGCAGGGTTTTTGACAGACTTGGCGTTTGCCGTGTCACATGCAGTGCGTATATTGGGAACTTGTGAAATCGTTCATGCAATCCCCAGATTTTGATGACAAATTCTTATTTTGCCCAACAATAAGCCAGTTTAATTCCATGAGAAAAGTCTATAGAGTTACTCAGATATATACATCACGAATTATATATCAATTTAAAAAAAACAACACTGTATTGACTCATTTTTAAAAGGAACGCAGAAAGGTTTGTGGTGCCGATGCCATCCTCAAAAGGTAAGAAAAAAAAACTGGAAGAATATCTGTAAACTTCTCTATGAGGACAATCGCCATAGAATTATTCAATACTCTCACGAGATTGGGATCATTTTTTTAATTTATATTTTTTTAATCATTTCGCTACAAGCAAGGTGGGAAATGCTACTAGGGTGCAGGCGGTTACAGAGAATGAAAGTTAGAGAAAAGACTGAGTATAGGCTGGACTGAGTAAAGGAGAAAAGACTGAGTATAAGGAGAACTGAGTAAAGGATAAAATACTGAGTATAACGAGGACTGAGTAAAGTAGAAAACTGAGCATACTAAAACCGAATAAAAGAAAAGACTGAGTATATGCTGGATTGAGTAAAGGGGAAAAGACTGAGTATAGGGAGGACTGAGTAAAGGAGAAAAGACTGAGTATAAAGAGGACTGAGTAAAGGAGGATATTGAGTATAGGTAGGACTGAGTATAAGTAGGATTGAGTAACGGAGAAAAGACTGTGTATAGGGAGGACTGATTAAAGGAGAATACTGAGTATAGTGAGGACTGAGTAACGGAGAAAAGACTGAGTATATGGAGGACTGATTAAAGGGGAATACTGAGTATAGGGAGGACTGAGTAAAGGAGAAAAGACTGAGCATAGGGAAGACTGAGTAAAAGGAAAGACTGAGTATAGGGAGGACTGATTAAAGGAGAAAAACTGAGCATAGGGAGGACTGAGTAAAGGAGAAGACTG
Source organism: Acanthosepion esculentum (assembly GCA_964036315.1). Taxonomy (NCBI): domain Eukaryota; kingdom Metazoa; phylum Mollusca; class Cephalopoda; order Sepiida; family Sepiidae; genus Acanthosepion; species Acanthosepion esculentum. The sequence goes on from OZ038487.1 coordinate 26,281,764, forward strand.
AGTATAAGGAGGACTGAGGAAAGCAGAAACGATAAACAGGATTCAAGGAGATGGAAGATGGCGGCTGAAGTTGCATTTAAATTTCTAAAGATAGCATTTGACAGGGAAGCAAGTAAACAGGAGGGATTTACAGAGGCGGAATGTGTGAGAAAAGAAACTATTGGGGTAGAAGTGACAGTTGTATTTAACTATTGTAAAAGTAAAAAAGCTGGGACTTAGATGACAATTTACTAGCACGCTTAAATCCATGTAGTCAGGGAACCAGAGAAAAAAGCTCGATATAGCAGTTGCCATGAAACTATTTGTAGAAAAGAGGTCTGGTTTCTCTCAGACAATACTCGTCAGATGCCTTTTTAATGTCACTTAGTGTATATAAAATAAACAACGTAGATCTATGAGTAAATGAAAAAAATATTTTGACTGTGTGCCTGGATTCGTTCTTCATTTCTTTTAGTGATATTCTGGGGTTCCTATATAAGAAATTCTCCCGAGTTCCTACTTTAAAAAAATAGTAAGCATTACGGCTACATATAGGTCAATATGGGCTAAAAGACGTAGAAGGTATTGAGCTCTTTATAAAATGCGGTGAGAACATTGCAACAACTTCCGGTTATGTCGGCTTTGTAATGTGAGTCACATCTCGATGATGTTAATGATGATATCCGGCCTTTCTGAAGAGAGACTCTTTCCCAAAGAGGGCGGTCGGAGAAGTACCAATTAATGCCCAGTTAGCGACAGACTACGCCTTTCTCTTGTAAATTCATGTCGAAAGCTGAAGGAGCGACACATAGAATATTAATCCCGCCTCCATCACTTCTTACTTCTTTGACAGTTCCTCCTAAGAATCTTGACTAAAATCTTACATTTTCCGCCTCCTTTATCCTTTTGAATTCTCCCTGCCACTATACTTAGCAGCATGTTCGACATTGACACTAAAACCTGTACTTATATACGGTATTTTATTTGTGTTCATTTCCTTCTTTCGTATGAAAATGGATTCCTTTTACGGTAGAAGAAATTTAATCAAGGAACTTGTTACTCTGTCAGATTAAGTGTGTGTGTGTGTAATAGAATCCAGAGCTATTTCTTAAAATAACAATAGTCTGAATACACAGTGGACTAAGTTTTATTATACATATATCTGCGATAACATGAAGAAAAAATAACGTATCCATCAGAAGTTTCAAGAAATTAACAGATTTCAAATCTAACTGAAAACAGTAAATATTGCTTTATGTATTTAATTCCCTAATAATCGTAGTTTGTCTATGGCGGGTTCGGATGATAATGTTATATTCGTACACCCTTGTGCAAATTAATTGAAACAAAACTAATAATTCCGTTCCATTTTTTTTTTCGTATTTTTCCAATGAAACGTGATCCAGTGCACTTCGTATGTCCAGTCAACGAAATCGTTCTTTGCAGATTGACATTAGATTCTCGATTTAAAACGGAAGAGTTTTCGAGCCAGTCGATAGCACTTTGATTTGCTCACTGGTAAGGGTTGCCAGTGTGTTTGAGCAGCGTTACAATTTTTCGTACGCTTATTTGGAGTAAAGTCCATCGCAGACAATGGTCGTAGGACAACTAATCGACAGTCGAGTAAATAAACGTTTCCTATTTGTTCTTTATCCTATCCTATCAAATCTCATTCTGTGATGAAGCTTTAATAAAAGTGAAACATGTTACATTGATAAACGTTTCCTATTTGTTCTTTATCCTATCCTATCAAATCTCATTCTCTGATGAAGCTTTAATAAAAGTGAAATATGTTAGATTGATAAACGTTTCCTCTTTGTTCTTTATCCTATCCTATCATATCTCATTCTCTGATGAAGCTTTAATAAAAGTGAAACATGTTAGATTGATAAACGTTTCCTCTTTGTTCTTTATCCTATCCTATCATATCTCATTCCCTGATGAAGCTTTAATAAAAGTGAAACATGTTAGATTGATAAACGTCTCCTATTTCTTCTTTATCCTATCCTATCATATGTTAGATTAATAAACGTTTCCTATTTATTCTTTATCCTATCCTATAATATCTCATTCTCTGATGAAGCTTTAATAAAAGTGAAACATGTTACATTGATAAACGTTTCCTACTTGTTCTTTATCCTATCCTATCATATCTCATTCTCTGATGAAGCTTTAATAAAAGTGAAACATGTTACATTGATAAACGTTTCCTACTTGTTCTTTATCCTATCCAATCATATCTCATTCTCTGATGAAGCTTCAATAAAAGTGAAACATGTTAGATTGATAAACGTTTCCTACTTGTTCTTTATCCTCTCCTATCATATCTCATTCTCTGATGAAGCTTCAATAAAAGTGAAACATGTTACATTGATAAACGTTTCCTACTTGTTCTTTATCCTATCCTATCATATCTCATTCTCTGATGAAGCTTTAATAAAAGTGAAACATGTTACATTGATAAACGTTTCCTACTTGTTCTTTATCCTATCCTATCATATCTCATTCTCTGATGAAGCTTTAATAAAAGTGAAACATGTTACATTGATAAACGTTTCCTACTTGTTCTTTATCCTATCCTATCATATCTCATTCTCTGATGAAGCTTCAATAAAAGTGAAACATGTTAGATTGATAAACGTTTCCTACTTGTTCTTTATCCTATCCTATCATATCTCATTCTCTGATGAAGCTTTAATAAAAGTGAAACATGTTACATTGATAAAGGTTTCCTACTTGTTCTTTATCCTATCCTATCATATCTCATTCTCTGATGAAGCTTTAATAAAAGTGAAACATGTTACATTGATAAACGTTTCCTACTTGTTCTTTATCCTATCCTATCATATCTCATTCTCTGATGAAGCTTTAATTATAGTGAAACATGTTAGATTGATAAACGTTTCCTCTTTGTTCTTTATCCTATCCTATCATATCTCATTCTCTGATGAAGCTGTAATAACAGTGAAACATGTTAGATTGATAAACGTTTCCTATTTGTTCTTTATCCTATCCTATCATATCTCATTCTCTGATGAAGCTTTAATAAAAGTGAAACATGTTAGATTGATAAACGTTTCCTACTTGTTCTTTATCCTATCCTATCATATCTCATTCTCTGATGAAGCTTCAATAAAAGTGAAACATGTTAGATTGATAAACGTTTCCTACTTGTTCTTTATCCTATCCTATCATATCTCATTCTCTGATGAAGCTTTAATAAATGTGAAACATGTTAGATTGATAAACGTTTCCTCTTTGTTCTTTATCCTATCCTATCATATCTCATTCTCTGATGAAGCTGTAATAACAGTGAAACATGTTAGATTGATAAACGTTTCCTATTTGTTCTTTATCCTATCCTATCATATCTCATTCTCTGATGAAGCTTTAATAAAAGTGAAACATGTTAGATTGATAAACGTTTCCTACTTGTTCTTTATCCTATCCTATCATATCTCATTCTCTGATGAAGCTTCAATAAAAGTGAAACATGTTAGATTGATAAACGTTTCCTACTTGTTCTTTATCCTATCCTATCATATCTCATTCTCTGATGAAGCTTTAATAAAAGTGAAACATGTTAGATTGATAAACGTTTCCTACTTGTTCTTTATCCTATCCTATCATATCTCATTCTCTGATGAAGCTTCAATAAAAGTGAAACATGTTAGATTGATAAACGTTTCCTACTTGTTCTTTATCCTATCCTATCATATCTCATTCTCTGATGAAGCTTTAATAAATGTGAAACATGTTAGATTGATAAACGTTTCCTCTTTGTTCTTTATCCTATCCTATCATATCTCATTCTCTGATGAAGCTGTAATAACAGTGAAACATGTTAGATTGATAAACGTTTCCTATTTGTTCTTTATCCTATCCTATCATATCTCATTCTCTGATGAAGCTTTAATAAAAGTGAAACATGTTAGATTGATAAACGTTTCCTACTTGTTCTTTATCCTATCCTATCATATCTCATTCTCTGATGAAGCTTCAATAAAAGTGAAACATGTTAGATTGATAAACGTTTCCTACTTGTTCTTTATCCTATCCTATCATATCTCATTCTCTGATGAAGCTTTAATAAATGTGAAACATGTTAGATTGATAAACGTTTCCTCTTTGTTCTTTATCCTATCCTATCATATCTCATTCTCTGATGAAGCTGTAATAACAGTGAAACATGTTAGATTGATAAACGTTTCCTATTTGTTCTTTATCCTATCCTATCATATCTCATTCTCTGATGAAGCTTTAATAAAAGTGAAACATGTTAGATTGATAAACGTTTCCTACTTGTTCTTTATCCTATCCTATCATATCTCATTCTCTGATGAAGCTTCAATAAAAGTGAAACATGTTAGATTGATAAACGTTTCCTACTTGTTCTTTATCCTATCCTATCATATCTCATTCTCTGATGAAGCTTTAATAAAAGTGAAACATGTTAGATTGATAAACGTTTCCTACTTGTTCTTTATCCTATCCTATCATATCTCATTCTCTGATGAAGCTTCAATAAAAGTGAAACATGTTAGATTGATAAACGTTTCCTACTTGTTCTTTATCCTATCCTATCATATCTCATTCTCTGATGAAGCTTTAATAAATGTGAAACATGTTAGATTGATAAACGTTTCCTCTTTGTTCTTTATCCTATCCTATCATATCTCATTCCCTGATGAAGCTTTAATAAAAGTGAAACATGTTACATTGATGAACGTTTCCTACTTGTTCTTTATCCTATCCTATCAGATCTCATTCTCTGATGAAGCTTCAATAAAAGTGAAACATGTTAGATTGATAAACGTTTCCTACTTGTTCTTTATCCTATCCTATCATATCTCATTCTCTGATGAACCTTCAATAAAAGTGAAACATGTTAGATTGATAAATGTTTCCTACTTGTTCTTTATCCTATCCTATCATATCTCATTCTCGGATGAAGCTGTAATAAAAGTGAAACATGTTAGATTGATAAACGTTTCCTATTTGTTCTTTATCCTATCCTATCAAATCTCATTCTCTGATGAAGCTTCAATAAAAGTGAAACATGTTAGATTGATAAACGTTTCCTACTTGTTCTTTATCCTATCCTATCATATCTCATTCTCTGATGAAGCTTTAATAAAAGTGAAACATGTTAGATTGATAAACGTTTCCTACTTGTTCTTTATCCTATCCTATCATATCTCATTCTCTGATGAAGCTTCAATAAAAGTGAAACATGTTAGATTGATAAACGTTTCCTACTTGTTCTTTATCCTATCCTATCATATCTCATTCTCTGATGAAGCTTCAATAAAAGTGAAACATGTTAGATTGATAAACATTTCCTACTTGTTCTTTATCCTATCCTATCATATCTCATTCTCTGATGAAGCTTCAATAAAAGTGAAACATGTTAGATTGATAAACGTTTCCTACTTGTTCTTTATCCTATCCTATCATATCTCATTCTCTGATGAAGCTTTAATAAAAGTGAAACATGTTAGATTGATAAACGTTTCCTACTTGTTCTTTATCCTATCCTATCATATCTCATTCTCTGATGAAGCTTCAATAAAAGTGAAACATGTTAGATTGATAAACGTTTCCTACTTGTTCTTTATCCTATCCTATCATATCTCATTCTCTGATGAAGCTTCAATAAAAGTGAAACATGTTAGATTGATAAACGTTTCCTATTTGTTCTTTATGCTATCCTATCATATCTCATTCTCTGATGAAGCTTCAATAAAAGTGAAACATGTTAGATTGATAAACGTTTCCTACTTGTTCTTTATCCTATCCTATCATATCTCATTCTCTGATGAAGCTTCAATAAAAGTGAAACATGTTAGATTGATAAACGTTTCCTACTTGTTCTTTATCCTATCCTATCATATCTCATTCTCTGATGAAGCTTTAATAAAAGTGAAACATGTTACATTGATAAACGTTTCCTACTTGTTCTTTATCCTATCCTATCATATCTCATTCTCTGATGAAGCTTCAATAAAAGTGAAACATGTTAGATTGATAAACGTTTCCTACTTGTTCTTTATCCTATCCTATCATATCTCATTCTCTGATGAAGCTTTAATAAAAGTGAAACATGTTACATTGATAAACGTTTCCTACTTGTTCTTTATCCTATCCTATCATATCTCATTCTCTGATG
>OZ038487.1:26292911-26312911 GCA_964036315.1 Acanthosepion esculentum
TCATAATCATTTTTGACCCTCACCCGTCGATGTGCAGTTGAAATGCACTGAAACCAAGTTGCATCTTTGTAGTGAGTAAAATGGTTTTGTCTATATCATAAAATTATAATATATATATATATATATATATATATATATATATATATATATATATATATATATATATAGCTAATGTGACAGTCTGTTTCATGCTCGTAGAATGCGCTCAAATATAAATGTTCATTTTTATATTTACACATTCATTTACTGATACTTAACAATTTGACCATAAGTATAGCATACCGTAAAACTATATTTTTATCACACACACACACACACACACACACACACACATATATATATAGAGAGAGAGATAGATAGATAGATATATATGAAGAGTCATAGATAGATAGATGCATACAACATACATACATAGTAACAGCCATAGATAGATAGATAGATAGATAGATAGATAGATAGATAATAATCGACTGAGATTAATATATCTCACTCTAAAAGAGTCATATCTACGTATGTCAGCTTTTTTCCTTTTTCTTTTTTCTTTTTAACCTGTAATGCATAAGTAAAATTACCACATGATTTCTCTTTAAAAACATATTGCTACTTATCCATCGAGTAATGAAGAATCTGGCCTCCAGGTACCCGGCCTGAACGATCAAAAGATGAACTATCCTGTCTTGGAAATGAGATAAATATTAATGCGGGACCTGGAATTGTCACAGCCGAAAATTGTTGGCAGTAATCGGGCCTGGCAAGTAAATGACAGCAATAAGTCGGCGGTGAAGCTGGAGACATTGAGATGGCCGGAAGTACAAATACATACATATATATATATATATATATATATATATATATATATATATATATATATATATAAACAGACACACACACACACACACATATATATATATATATATATATATATATATATATATATATATATATATATTTATATATATATATATATATATATATCTTTCATTAAATATGACGGATAATGTCAATTTTATTATTTTTTTTTCACTTATATGTAACGAAAGATGTTTAAAATAAAGGTTATTGCTCAAATATACAGTTCATTTGTACCTCATGATTGCATAGAACATGAAACTCCGAGTCTTATTGTCTGCTTGAGGTATTAAGCATATTTATTAATATATATTTAACAGCTCTGTTATTTTGTATTGAGCACTCTTTTATTTAGACCAAAGGATGTGTGTGTGTGTGATGTTTGTATGTGTGTGTGTGTGTGTGAACGATGGCACTTACATTTATTTATATTCATTCATGTGATTATATATATATATATATAGTATATATCAATAACTGTCCATATTACTTACGTCTGTTGTACGATTCCGACTTTCATGTCTGTACAATTGTCAGGTATTAGTTATGGAATTTTCAATAGGGTTCTTTCAAATTTCAATAATTTTTTGAAACAACCGTATATTTTCTAGCTCTGTTACGCTACATTGAGCACTGTTTTGATTTCACGTAAAATGAAATAAATATTTATTTTTAATTCCGTATATGATAGTAATCGCACGCGTGTATGGTTGCTATATATATCCTTATTTAATTCATATTTATATTTTTATATCTTTGGATCTAAACAACGTCTGACCTAGTGGAAAAAGACGTTGCTTAGACCCAGTGACTAGTTCCAAAGATTTGTGAGTTCAATACCAAGCTACAGCAGTTGTGAACCAAAAAAAAAAAAAAAAAAAGATTGGAGATTGTGGGTTTGTAAACAGTGACAATTAAAGCTGATATAGCGTCACTCTTCGGCAAAAGCAAATTGAGTCCTGTCGGTCACTGTGTGTTTATCTAAAAATAAATACGCTAAAATTCACCTTCATCCCTGCCGTGCGCCGACGGCTTAGTGGTAGAATTTCCGACTGACGCCAATTCAGTCGGGTTTCGTACCTAGCTAAAGGCAACCGGACGTCTAGCCACACTGAAGAGCTGCGAAACACTGTGTGTTTATCTAAAAATAAAGACGCTAAAATTCACCTTCATCGCTGCCGTGTAAATACAGAGACAACCGGAAGAGGCATGGCACGTGGAAGTAGAACACTCTACCCCGGTGGACGAAATAAAGGGTTCGTTTCGAAATTCCAATCACCGACCGAAACGTTGTGAATATGCCAATGAAGAACAGTCCGAATAATTTTAATAATCTGAATGAACCCAATACCTCATACCAGTGATATAGACATATATTATTTGATGCCGTCAGCCATCAATTTTTTTTTTCTTCTCTATGTTGAATATCTTAAAGAAGACTAAGGGGTGCGCTTACCGCTCGCCTGGACCCCAACCCAGGTATTTCTACGTATCCTGGCCTGTGTTAAATGACCGTTGATCCAATTAAATTATACATCTGCCCTTTGAAAGATCTTGTTTTAAATCCCGCTGGTTGCATAGCCATCCGAACCACCCAAAAATCTTGTGGGGGAACCGCTTCAGTTATCGACCATGCGGCTGGTTATACGGGGGTTACAGAGTACCAGTAGCATACATAGAGTGATACGAAAAGCACGTATAGAGTAATGAATACACACACACACATACACACACACACACACACACACACACACATACACACACACACATTTGTGTGTCCGTTTGTGTGTATATGTGTGTGTGTGTGTGTGTGGTACGCGTAGGAGATCAAGCTTAAATTCAATATGTCACTTTATTTTATTCTTTTTGAAAACGGATTCTGAAAATTTTATCCGTCTTCCCCGATTCCGTGATATTATCAACAATTCCTTTTCAAACAAATGTAGCAAAAAAACAAAAAAAGAAAAAAAAAGAGGATAAATTTACTTTTTCTTTATTTGTGATTTTATCTAATTCATTTGTTTAAGTATTTATTGTTTTGTTTCTACTTTTATTTTTTTTTAATTTCTCCGAATCTGATTTCAGTGAAATCCAGTGAATGGATTCCATACCTCGTCCAACCGGATTATCCCACAAGATAAAAGGGTTAAATTTATTTTGTTCTTTCTCTACATAAATCCTAAACAGCATTAGAAATGTTTTGACTTTTGTTTGGATTTTTACTCACTGTGCGCATGTGTGTTTTGTACTGTTTAAATTTAATCAGACAATTTTTATTTTCTGCAAGAACGAGTAAAATCGGGCAAATTTTGGTAAAGTATGAGATGGTTGTGGGTGCTAATGGTTTGCGAAATTTCTCAAGAGTAATTTCATCCATCTTTCTTTCTTTTTTTATATCCAAGAGTGAAGGAAATTACTCCTGACTGGAATCGCAATATATACTAATGAGGTTTCTATTTTCAGTTTAAAAATACAAATGGCTGAACCTTTCCAAGATCGACAATGAAGTTAACAGCTTTCTTCACCTTTCAGCCTTCAAGACATATAAGATAGTTACTGGAGACAGACTGGCCCGAATTTTTACCTGCCCTTACTTTTCAGGATCAGCATGTGTGGCATACCAGTGAGGAAATATTTTTGTTATAATATCTGGCAAAGGGCAGGCATACAGCTATACCTCACACTACGTCGTTAATAGGTTGCAGAGGTCACGACTTATGACGAAAAACGACTTGAGTCGAAATAACCACACTATAAACCGCAAATAAACATTCCCCATTGCCCATTTATGCTATTACAGTATTACAGTACTTATGATATCTACGTACAGTGTTTTTTCTTCCGGGTTATGAACAAAAATGTATTCTAAGTCAGAATGTAAACAAGACTGAATTCAAAATCAGTGTTGGAGCAGGAATTTGAAATAAGAGAGCAAGTAATTGGTCTGCTTTTAATTAAACAATATTAATTGCATAACCGGCCAGAATGTTCGAGAAATTTCGTAGAAAACATGCATCCTCAGACAGGAATCAAACCTGTATTCCTATATATATATATATATATATACATACACACAAATATATATATATATATATATATATATATATATATATATATATATATATATATATATATATTGTCATCCACAGACAGACTATTTCGCTGTTTCACAGCTCTTCAGTGTGCCTTGACGTCCGGTTGCCTTTAGCTAGGATCGAAACCCGACTGAATTGGCGTGAGTCGGAAATTCTACCACTAAGCATATATAAGCTACCACTACCATATATATATATTTAATATTTAAAATCGCCTGATAAAAAAAAAAAAATATATATATATATATGGTTGTTGCGTTTTTTTATCAGGCGATTTTAAATATTTATTATGAAAAAAAAAAGACATAACGTTTCAACCATAACATTTTTAAATGATTATTCCGGAGCATATGATTATCCATATGCATTTTCATAACCTGAAAATAAAAAAAATTCTATTTAAGGAAGTAAGCAAAACAACAATTGTTATTAACAAATAACTTTAAAAGAATTCTTTCTCTCTTACGGGCGCTGATAGATGCAAGGTAAGATCTCCGACAGATGCCAAATCAGTCGGGTTTCGATCCCGGCTTGAGGCAATCGGATGTCTAGCCACACTGATGAGCTGTGATACAGTGAAGCAGTCTGTCTCTGGATGACTATCAGTTGGGTTTCGATCCTGGCTTGAAGCTTTCGGATGTCTAGTCGCACTGAGGAGCTGTAATAAAATCTCGGCTCAGTCCTACGACTTGAGCGGGCATAAATCACAAATATTTGCCTTTTATTAACTTGCGTAGAAATAGTAGTTATGATCCAAAATTTCACAATGATCACGTACAGTAACAGTGTGTAATTCCTTGGCGCAGTATATCCTCATAGACGAATTTTTAGCTACCAGGATTCCACGGTTTTAGAGGTGATAATACGCATTCATGCGAATGTTTACCGGTCTATAGTGGTAGATTATTTCCCTATGATGAAGAGAATCTATTAAAAATGTAATTTATACAAAATGCTGACACAAGCATTGTCTAACCAAAAAAATCACTGACTGTACCTCTGTCCAGATAGTGACAGAATATCTTGCTTCAGTGCGCAAAAATATGTCGTCTTCTTCGTGAAACATCATTCTTTACAATAACTAAATATATTCTCATGATATCTGTTGATAGCGCGGATCAATATGGAAAAATAGATCTATGCCTTTCCGAAGTGGGTTAATTCCGACTTGGTTTGTTGATTCTGTTTCACCGGTTTATAACTGTTACGCCCCTTTCAGTCGTTTTCACGATACGACAGAATGTGAAAATAAAAAAGGGTGGGGGAGAAAAATAATGACGATTGTACTTTCATTTACCGAGACAAACAGTACATTAGAAAAAGGACAAAATATCTATGAAGTTTCCATGAGAAAAAACAACTAGGATCAAAACGTGTAAAAATAGGTTTTATTACCAGCAATACATGTTTGTAAAAAAGTATAACCAGCAATGAATTTTGAAGAAAAAATTATCAGCAATATACGAGGTTCATTCAATAAATAAGGTGAATATTTCGGTATAAGGTCTTCTAATACAGATAGAAGCTTACTCTTTTTTAGTTTTTTTTTTTGTTTTACTTCTTTTTCACATGGATTTAATTTCTTTTGCAGATTAAAAAAAAAAACTTTCAGAGTTTTGGCGATTAACAAAGATGGCTGACCAAGAAGAATGCTCCAGGATTGTACAGCGGTCAGTTATCAAGTTTTTGGTTGCTGAAGGGTGCAAACCAGTTGAAATTCATAGGAAAATGTCAACTGTGTATGGTGCCACATGTTTCAGCCAAAAGAATGTCTACAAGTGGGCTAAATTGTTTAAAGAAGGACGGAGCAGTGTTGCGGATGAAGACAAGCCTGGGAGGCCTACAGAAGTGTGGTCTCCTAAGGTGATCGAATCAGTCAATGACCTCATTCAGCCTGAAAGAAGGGTGACAGTGGATGACATTGCCAGGACTTTGAGCTTATCATAAAGAACAAACGCAGGGGTCATCAGTCAAAAGGAGTCATCTTGAATCATGACAACGTAAGGCCACACACAGCAGTCCAAACGGTGCAGACCATCAACGAGCTCGGCTGGGAACTGCTCCCTCATCCCCCCTTACAGTCCAGACCTTGCCCCTTCAGACTTTCACCTGTTTGGTCACTTGAAAGCGTTCACGAGAGGCAGGAAGTTTAAAAGTGACGATGAAGTCAGAAGTGTTGTGAGCGATTGGCTGAGACATCAGATGGGAAAGTGTGTGACAGTGCTGGGAGACTACGTTGAAAAATAAAAAAAGTAAGCTTCTATCTGTATTAGATGTTCTTATACCGAAAGATTCACCTTATTTATTGAATGACCCTCGTATTTTTGGAAAAATCAAACAACAAAAAAAAAAAACAATTTATCAGCAATACATTTTTAGAAAAATATTACCAACAATATATTTCTGAAAAGAGAAATTTGGAAAGAAAAAATTACAATCAATCTAAATCTGGTCGACATTAAATAATCCATTGAGGTTGATATGCCGTAAACCAAACCAAACTAAGTTAACAACGTGAAAGCAGATAAATAAAACACAAACAATTCCCTCGCGAGAATAACAATAAATAAACCTACTTGTTGTTCGAGTTAAAACCAGCTTTGCAATTTGAAGCTTTAAGAAACATTTCCTGTGAGAGGTGCCGTCTGGCTTTTATTAAAGGAAAATGTCCAGTTAGAAAGATGGCGCCCATGGCCGGCTATTTTGCGGGAAAAATCTTAAAACGACCCGACGATCATTTCAACATAATAGCGAAAGTACAATAGAACATTCGGACAGTGTTAATGCCTGACGTAAATAGAATTGTTTTCATTCCAAACCTGCATTGTGTTTTTCTTAAATATTTTATCTAATTGTTTTATCGTTACTTTAAAAAGAAATAAGCTGACATCCATGGAAGCTTACTCGTTCCTTTTATAAGCGACACTTTTACATATTTCTCTCATTCTCTTTCGTCTTATATATTTTAACTTCTGTTTCATACGTCTTTTTAGCTTTTAGATCCTTCTTCATATGTGGTATCTTCATCTTCACCTTTTCATTTAGATTTAGTTAATATTTTCCATTAATCTTTTAAAAATTGAACATTCATTTCATTTATTTTCATAATTTATTCATTTATCGAAGATATTTCATTTTTTCGAAAGATGTACTTTCTTCACAACTGATTCTCTTTCACGCGTTAATGCTTCCGAATTTTGATTATTTTTTATTCTCTTTCTTTCTTTTATTCTCTGCTATTTTCTTTTAGTTTATTGTCTTTCTCTCTCTTTTATTCTTTCCATTATTTCATTATGTCTACCTTTTCTTTCCATTATTTCATTCTCTCTCTTTTTCTTCCCATTATTTTATTCTCTCTCTTTGTTTCTTTCTATTATTTCATTCTCTCTTTTTCTTTTTTCTATTATTTCATTTTCTCTATTTGTCTTCCCATTATTCTTATTGTCTCTCTCTTTTTTTCTTTCCGTTATTTCATTATCTCTCTTTTTACTTTCCATTATTTCATTTTCCCTCTTTTTCCCCATTATTTCAATCTCTCTCATTTTCCTTTCCCTTATTTCATTTTCCCGCTTTTTCTTCCAATTATTTCAGTCCCTCTCTTTTTCCTTTCCATTATTTCATTCACTCTCGTCTTTCTTTCAATTTTTCATTCTTTTTTTACTTTCCATTATTTCCTACTCTCTCTTTTTTCTTTCCATTATTTCATTTTCCTCTTTTTTCTTTACATTATTTCAATATCTCTCTTTATTCGTCCATTATTTCATTTTCTCTCTTTTTTCTTATCATTATTTCATTCTCTCTCTTTTTCTTTTCCATTATTTCATTCACTCTCTTCTTTCTTTCAATTTTTTATTCTTTTTTTTATTTCCATTATTTCATTTTCTCTCTTTTTCCTTTCCATTATTTCATTTTCCTCTTTTTTCTTTACATTATTTCAATATCTCTCTTTATTCGTCCATTATTTCATTTTCTCTCTTTTTTCTTATCATTATTTCATTCTCTCTCTTTTTCTTTTCCATTATTTCATTCACTCTCTTCTTTCTTTCAATTTTTTATTCTTTTTTTTATTTCCATTATTTCATTTTCTCTCTTTTTCCTTTCCATTATTTCATTATGTCTCTTTTTTCTTTCGATTACTTCATTCTCTCTCTCTTTTCTTTCTATTATTTCATTCTCTCTCTCTTTTTTCTTTCCATTATTTCATTTTCCCTCTTTTTCTTTCCATTATTTAATTCTCTATCTTTTTTCTTTCCATTATTTAATTCTCTCTCTTTTTCCTTTCCATCATTTCATTTTCTCTATTTTTTCTTTCCATTATTCTTATTCTCTCTCTTTTTTCTTTCCGTTATTTATTTTTCTCTCTTTTTTCTTTCCATTATTTCATTCTCTCTCTTTTTTCCATTATTTTAATCTCTTTTTTATTTCCATAATTTCATTAACTCTCTTTTTTACGTTATTTCAATCTCTTTTTTCTTTCTATTTTTCATATTGTCACTCTTTTTTCTTTCCATTATTTCATTCACTCTCTTTTTCTTTCTATTATTCTTTCTTTTTCCCCCTGTTCTGTCACCTTCTTTATTTTTCATTTCTACACGTTTTCGTTTCATTTAGTATTCACTTTCCTACCCTATTCTCTTTTCAGATTATTTTCCCCTTTTTTATCATTTCTTTTTGTTTATATTCATTCAATTTTATTATTTTTTAATTCCCTTTTCATCATAAATGTCCTTTTCCTCTTTTAACTTTCTTATTCCTTTCATCTGTTTTACGTTATCTTCCCTATTTTATTTTCTGTCTTTTCTTTTTTCCTTCCTCTATTTTCTTACGTTTATTTATTTCTTTGTTTATCTGTTGTTCTTTCTCTCTTTTCTTATTTTTCTCCTGTCTTTATATTTTTATCTTTCTTTGTTGCTGCCATTATTTCTTTTCCTTTTTTAACATTCTTTCTCTCATTATTTATTTCCTTGTTTTTATATTTCTTTCTTTTTTCTTTCTTTCTTTTTCACCTATTCTATTTTTATTCCTGTTCCTCTTCTCTTCCTATTTGTGAAGTTTGTCTGTTTCTTGGTCCTTAAAATTTACTTAAAATTGTCTTTGCTTTTTTATTTCTTCCTTCATTTCTTCTTGTGTTGCTTTTCTTTTAATTTTTCATACCTTTCTTTTTGCTTTTCTTTTATTCTTTCATTTCTTTTTTGTTTTGTTTTATTCTTTCATTCCTATTTTGTTTTCTTTTATTCTTTCATTCCGTTTTTGTTTTCTTTTATTCTTTCATTCCTTCTTTGTTTTTTTATTCTTTCATTCCTTTTTTTTGCTTTCTTTTAATCTTTCATTTCTTTTTTGTTTTCTTTTATTCTTTCATTCCTTTTTTGTTTTCTTTTATTCTTTCATTCCTTTTTTGTTTTCTTTTATTCTTTCATTCCTTTTTTGTTTTCTTTTATTCTTTCATTCCTTTTTTCGCTCTTCTTTTAATCTTCCATTCTTTTTTTGCTTTTCTTTTAATCTTTCATTCCTTTTTTGCTTTTCTTTTAATCTTCCATTCTTTTTTTGATTTTCATTTATTCATTCATTACTTTCTTGCTTTTCTTTCAATCCTTCATTCCCTTTTTATCTTTAGAACTCTTTCCATATTCCTATCTATTAATCAAATAATAATTATTTGCAAATCATTTCTCCCACCTTTTTAAAAATTTATTCTTATTTTCTCTTCCTTCGCGTTTTTCAGTCCGCAACTAATTCAATATGGCCGTCCTCATCATACGTTTTGGGAACACATTCAATAATTTATTTCAATGCAAACCAACAATTCAAAAATATTTTGAAAAAAATAATAAATGAACGATTTTATTCTCATACACGACATTCAATACAAAGATGCATATGACAACGAGAAATATCCTGAATACTATCAGAGAGAAAATCTAAAACAGGCCGAGTTAACATTTGATGATGATGGAAGGAAAATCGTACCCGTTTGTATATGTAACCAAGATTAAGTAAAAATAACATATTACTTAAAAAGGTTTGCCGAATTATTTTAAAAGAGATATCAGTAAAAAAAATTGAAATAAAAATTTCAGCATCAACATTTTTGCTATTTTGACACCTATGTTCAGGTCGACAAACTTCCTAACGATTATTGTAAATATACCGGATGTAACAACAAAATTGTCCAAATCGTGTAACAGCAAAATTATCTAATTGTCAGATTAAGATTTGAACCGTTGTATCTTAGAAATGATTACAGATATTTTACTGGAATTTGCCGGTATTTTATAACACTACTGGAATCTATAGCCTTGTGCAAATTAATTGAATGAAAACGAATAATTCCGTTATTATTTACTTTTCTTTTTTCGTATTTTTCCAATGAAATATGACCCAGTGCACATGTCAGTACTTTGTATGCCCGTTCCATGAAGTCGTTCTTTTCAATTGACCACAGATTCTCGATTGGATTTAAATCAGGAGATTTTCCGGGCCAGTCAATAGTACTTTGATTTGCTCACTGATAAGGGTTGCCATTGTGTTTGTGCAGCGTTACAATTTTCTTACGCTTCCTTGGAGTAACGTCCATCGCAGACCATGTCCGTAGGATAACTAATCAGTCCAGACAATAGTGCCTGGGCGTGATTAAAATCTTATGTAAACATGGATGACGCAATTTATTTCAAGGCCAAACATATTTCATCATACACCCCGAAAATAGATTCATATTACTGCACACCACAGCAAATTACCTAATCTGAGGAAAAAATAGAAATCAATTACACCCTGTCACTCTAGTGGGTATAAAACTGATCCTATGAGGAAGAAAGGAAAATAAAGCGGTTGTATCAATTAATTTGCACACGGGTGTATTTTGAGCAATAAAAATCTATAATTACTCTTAAAACTTAACAGAAGAATCGTGATTGAATCGATTATAAACGAAAATGACATGTTCATCATTAATTAATCGTAGCTAAGGATCGGAAGCTCTTGAAGGATTGAAATAAAGTTTATATATATATATATATATATATATATATATATATATATATATATATATATATATATATATATATGATTCCAGGATCATTTTCAAACTTATTTATGATGATCCTCGCCCTCTCTAACTTTCTCACTTTCTGTCCTAGAGTAACAAGTTGCCTCACACGTTTCACGTAGGATATCATTTTTTTAGTCTTTTTTCCTTTCTCTTTGGACTGTCATAGCTGAAACTCCTCTTTCACGTGCTAGGATCGGGGATAAGTCTGTGTTGGTATTTTTAAAGACGGCCATTGATTGTCTGGGCTAGTGCCTTTTTTGTGGGGGGGGGGGTTGAGGCGTTTGATAAATCTAGAGTCTGTTCTTAGTAAAATGCTTCTATTATTGAGATTCTGTTGAGTGAGACGTTGAAAGTTGGGGAAGGGATAACCTTTGTCATCTAACGTTGAATTTGAGGCAAGGATCAAGGCGAAGAATTCGCCTTGTCTGTTGAGTTTGATATAACCATGGCACCATTTAAAATAGTGGGCACAACCACTTTGCCTCTGTTCATAATTTGGTTGGTGATCTTCCAGAATTTGCGAGATCAAATTTGTTTTTTTTTCAGCTCAGGCGTAGACGGTTTGCGAGTAAAACTGCATTTGGCGTTTTCCAGAATTCTCTTACAGCGATTGCGAGCGGTTTTGAAAGAAGTAAGGTCCAGAGTACTCCGCTACTTGCAATACATAATGAAGTAGTAGTTCGTGTGAAATCTGAAATGTTAATCTAGGCATAAATTCAAATTCAAAATTAAACTACAACTGCCTTAAATAATTTTACAACAGTAATAAATCCACCCGAACAATAAAGTATCTCGCGATCATAAAACAAGCGTTAGCCCAAAATAAAAATGCCGGCATTTGAAAATTGCGTCGGCATGAAACTCAGGGTTGTTCAAACAATGAAATGTGTTATGTATATTTCTTAATATATATATATATATATATATATATATATATATATATATATATATATATATATATATATATATATATATATTGTTATATGCCGTATATATGAAGAGTAATGATTATGTCCCAATCCTCATAGATACGTTGAACACAATTGTAAGTAGGAGCAAGATGCTGTCTAAGTAGTCGACCACTAGCAGTGGTTTATCTACATCCGTCTCTAGCGAGTACTCTATTTTGTTGATGTTAAAATGATTACCATTTCATTTCAACGTCCGTTTTGGTTATTCCTCATTCAATAAATTTTTCTAGGTTACAACAATGAGGCACACACACACACACACACACACACACACATATATATATATATATATATATATATATATATATATCGAGAGAAAATCTGAAAACCTTCTCAAATAGAACACACTTTAGGAATATATAAAAACGGATGAATATCTGTAGTTTACCTTCACTTCAGAACATGTGCAATCATGGTCCTTCCCAACGTCCTATCACTTGTGACTCTCAGCTGTATTTGTCCATTTACCAAACCTCCCGCTCCACGTTCCGCCATCCACTCCCACAGGCTCGTCAGGTAGCTAGCTCGCTACCTTCAACAATCTTCCTTGACACTCATATACCTTGTGAGGGTTTAATTCTCCAAGACCTCTTTCCTCATTATGTGTTCAATAAATTTCACCTGCCATTTTCTGATTTTGAATAAAAGTGTTCGTTTTGTTATCATTTTTAAAGACATTCTCCTTCTCAGTATCCTTCTGTAGAACAATATTTCTGTGTCCTTCAGTTTTCTCTTCATCTGTGGGGAGATTGTTCAATATCCATTCCCATATAAGAGGATGGACATCACAGATAAATCTATCATCGTTTTCTTTGTTATAACGTTATTCTTTAGCATTTAACTTCGCTTTTGAAATCCACTTTGCGCTAAACCAGTGCAGGTTCGGAATCCGATGTTTCATTTTCCATAAAAATATATCGAGATCTCGTACGCGATTTGCCAGATGGATCTACTCCAGAATCTCGAATTACTTATCTTACTTTTAGTCAGTTCATCTGACAATTGCATATTAGAGTAAGTCATTGAAGGAAAAAAAAAACTATGATAAAACGCCTGCCCGCTGACGCCGCTATCCCCTTTTTATCAACCGACCAGTCAACGTCTTTCTTCCTGTACGAACATTATTCTTCGTAAGGTCAGGACCCCTCCTTGAAAACCTGTGGCGCTGTGTTTCTTCTTTAAACAGATAAGCACGCATATGCTACTTGATCAAGACAAATTCTGACCTGCCAGCCTCACGAAGAAAAGCTCATCTGTACATGGTTCTCTTTTGCCGACATAGCACGCCGGATTGAACGGCGGTTTCTCCTGGAAAAGGAGGTACAGGTTCAAATTCTGCCGGAGGGCGCATTTTCTTTAATACGTTTTCTCAAAGATGCAGGCCGGCAGACGAAATGAATGTATTAATATGCAGGTATTCAATAAAAATAACGTTTACAGCAATATATATATATATATATATATATATATATATATATATATATATATATATATATATATATATATATATATATATATATATATATATATATATATATATGTATATATATGAACATACTAAAATAAGCAGCATATATTTACATTACAAAGAGTCAATCATACCTTGAATCAATCAGCAATGTGTATGCGATTATTGGCGAAATCACTTCGCTAATGGAGATAAACATAAGCATTCCACTACTGATAATCCTCCGAATGATGAGATCCTCATAATTAAATTTTGATTAATTATGAGGATCTCATCATTCAGAGCTTTATCAATAGTATAATGCTTATGTTTATGTCTACTAGCGAAGTGATTTCGCCAATAATCTCATACATATTGCTGATTGATTCAAGGTACGATTGACACTTTGTAATATATATATATATATATATATATATATATATATATATATATATATATATATGTGTGTGTGTGTGTGTGTGTGTGTGTGTGTGTGTGAAATGGACAAAGTCCGAGAATTATTATTTAAGACATTTTTTATGTTTATACGTTCTTTTTATAGACACAAATATTTAAGTAAAATCGACTTTGCTAACCGAACGCTCCTCTGTGACCCAATCGGTTAAGGCACGTCAGGCTATATGACGGTTCCCTATAGGATACAGGTTCGATTCCTATCGGAGAATGCATATTTTCTATGAAAATTTCTCGGACATTCAGGTCGGTAAATGTTGTTGATACTGTTTATTATAAGCAGACCATTAACTTAAATATTTGTATCTATAAAAAGAACGTATAAAATATAAAAATTCTCTTAAAATATATATATATATGTGTGTGTGTGTCAGTAAATATTTTTCAGAATTAACCTGTAGAAAAAGACAATAGGCAAAATGTTGTTTTAGCCGACGCGTTTCGTCGAATGTAGACTTTGAAAGGCAAAAACGAAATGAATTTATTAAAACAGAATATGTGTAAACAACAAACAAATTGTCGTTATCAACTACAAGAATTTAGAAACGCTATTGTCTAATCGTATGGCCAACTGAAAAATTTATTGAACAAAGTAACTAATAATAACAAAACAAAAGTCATTGAAACAAAGCAAGTTTAGTCGACCAATGATGACAATTCCAGAACAACGTAACTATAAACAATTTTCTCTATCCTCTGCCAGCTATGATGGAGAAAGCATTACCTCGAACCGTCGCCAGTGAGACACGCTGCAAGAGCCACTCCGTTTCGCGAGGCTCGTTCCTTAATCGAGACGCAATTGCGCCAATCCTCCGAAGGAACACCATCGAACGAGGGCCAATAACACCTGAGGTCTCCACTGTCACAAGAGTAAAAAAAATCTATCAGCAAGAGAAGAATATTTAGCTATTTTTTTTATCTCTGCTTCTCGGCCATCCCAAATCAACGACTTACCAATTTTAAAAGGGAAGATGGTAATGCCACCCGGTCGCTTTCCATCACCACGGTCGAGGTCTACGGGTTTGTATTGTTGTGTTGACGAATTCAACTGTTTTCTTTTGATTTCTTGATATATTTGTTGTGTACATTGACTTTTGTTAGGAATGGCCATATTGGGAAAAACCTGGGCGTAGTTTAATACTTTGACAATATGAACATACAATAACGTTTCTAAATTCTTCTAGTTGCTAACGACATTTTATTTCTTGTTTAAGGATACTTTGTTTCAATAGATTGATTTTATTTTTTTGCCTTGTAAAAGTCCACATTGGACAAAACGTGTCGGCTAAAACTACAGTTTTTCTATTGACTTTTCCCATAACAAACACACACACACACACACACACACACACGTATATATATATATATATATATATATATATATATATATATATATGACATAATTTAGCTCTTGAAAATACATTTCAATTGAGCACTGTTGAGTGACAAGCTAATTCTATAAGCAACAGCCACCTGCACTAATGCAAAGGTCTTCAGTAAAATGAATGGAGCACTTTGGCTGATTGGCATTTGTTTACATTTGTAAAAACAATATGCTTGATTTAGTTGTGTAACTCTACCGAGTGAAGATAGCTCTGGCTGACACCAAATTTGTTGTGTTTCAATCCTGGCTTGAGGCATTCGGAAGTCTAGTCGCACTGAGGAGCTGTGATACAGCGAAACCTTACTGTCTGTGAATGACATATATATATATATATATATTTAAAGACATTTATATTATGTTTAACGTTCTTTTTATAGATACATGTATTTAAGCAAATGCTCTGTTTTATAATAAACAGTATTAAATAACATTTACCGGCCTGAATGTCCGAGAAATTTTCGCTCTCCGATTCGGGCTATGTCCAATTCTAAAATATATATATATATATATATATATATATATATATATATATATATATATATATATATATATATATATATATATATATATATATATATATATATATATATATATATATATATATATATATATATATATATATATATATATATATATATATATATATATATATATATATATATATATATATATATATATATAAAAAAAATTATCCCCAACCAAATAATGGATTTTTATCTATTAATCCGACAGCGTAAAAATGTTATTTTAATGGACACCTGTATTTGAGTAGGCGTTTCGTTTATTTATTAAACAGTACATTTATTCGTGAAATATTTTTAAAGATGTACCCTTCGGTAGGGTTCGAACCTGCGCCCTCCTTAGCAGAAGAAACTGTTGTTAGATCGACGTACTTTAACCGACTCAGCCATGAAGCATGCGCCAATCAAGCGAAGCTAAATATTGTCTTTAAGACCAATTTCTTTTTCAAAGATTCTCGAAACATTCCTAACGGCTGAATTTCCTATCCTAACGTAAACAAAGCAATTTCTAAAGAGTTAATGGATTCTATTTTTTTTTAGTAATCCGACAGAATTTCTCCCTTAAACGTTATTATTAGTGTGTATCCATATTTGCGTAGACGTTCCCTTTATTTATTAAACAGTATAATTAATTATTATCGTCTACAGGCCTGAATATTCAAGAAATCATATTAAAGAAAAGATTCAGCCTGCGGCAGGATTCGAACCTGCATCCCCTTAGCGGAGATGATGTAAAGCACGTTGGATCTAAAATGAATGGGCAGAACATTTTAGTTTTAAGGAAAATCAGATCTACAAGGAAACTGATGCTTATATTTAGAAATAAGCAACATTTATAAAAATAGAGAGGAAAGAGGGTTTGGAGAAGTTAACACACACAGTATATAATAGAAGTCAGCTAAACATTGGGAAACAAATGGTGAAGCTGATAATGAATTGGATTGCAGAAAAAGGTCAAAGAGAAAGGTTAAAGGGTCAACATTTAGTTAGAGTAAAATTATACGTGGACGTTATGGAGAGCTATGCTCACCCACGCATGGAAAATGTATGCCACATATCAAAGAAAATGAAATAACGTTTCGCTGCCTTGAATATCTAAATGGATTGACACAAGGACTCATCACAGACACTTACATATAAATACATAATTTCACACTCACACATCCATATAAAACCATACACAATCGCTAACTAACATACGCGCGTTCTGCCAATCCCGTATTCTCATATAACTGTCCGATTTTATACACACCCGCACATATACAGTCAAGCGCGCATACGGCAAAAAGCAAATCACAGAGAGAAACGCACACACACACTGTTCAGGACAACAATGAAAACACATCCTGATAAACACGTAACAAAAATTTCTTTATGTTGTTTTACTTCTTTTTTTTTTTTAAGTGACGTGAACAAACAAAAATTCCAGCTTGTTTGTGTCTCGTTTTTAACCCTTGACCTTCACACATAGCACTTTGAAATCTGGTCCAATCCCCGCTGCCCTCCTCCACTCCATCTCTCTCTCTTAATGATCACTTGTTGTTAGTAAAGGAGGCAAAATAATTATAAATTAGTGTTGTGATAATCCAACCAATCGATCATCCATTTGTTATTTACTTAGGGTACCACAGGTCTGGCAAAGGGTCGTGCCTATGGAGAATGAGGCAATGAGGATCTAAGCCGAGACTAAGAATCTACAAGCCCAGTTTACTGAGCATTACACTACGATCGTTTTTCTTTTCTAAAGAATGCTGTCGTGTCTTTTACAGTAAACTGGATGTTGACTGCTCGACGACCCAAGGCAGAATGAGAAAACGCGTCTCTGCGCATCATGGCATGAAAAAAAAAAGAAAAGACCACGATCTCCCATATCTAGACAGGCAGCAAATGGTCCCAGATGAAACACCTGAGAAATTGAGGATGCTAAAACCTTTTCGGTACAGGGAGATGAGGTGACTCACTTACATAGGAAGTAACAAAGATTATGAATAGCTACGACTATTACCCCTGAGGCATTTTAGTTCATACTACTTCCCTTAAATCATTGACATTTCACTAAACCTTATTTAAATAATATAACATTAACTTCGTTGATTTTTTTAAAGCTGTCTGACCAAGCCAGCATTCTGGATGGAGCAGCCTGAAATCGAGACAACTTATTATAGTACATTTGATATCATTGACCAGGTACCTCCAAAATGTTACAGGGTCCTGTTTTAGACTTTATTTCAAGGGATAAGGTATCATTCTTAAAAGGTTATTTTTCGGCAGTACGATCGAATAGTATTTCATTACTTTCCATTTCGTGAAATCTAGAAGCGCTTTCAACGATTTTGAAAAGGGGGCTAAAAATAAAACAAATTTTTCGGAATGTTAATAATTATTTCCTACGTTATCCGTCTTTCGTGTTCAGAATGTTTGCGATCATGGCCCTCCTCAACATTCTATTTTATAGGTTGGAATAAAAATTGAATTTTTACCATCACTATTTGTCACTCTTCACCAGAAACTCGTTAAATAAGGTACTCGCTGTTTCCTCACCACCTACGTTTGCCTTCAGTATATCCCTGTGAGTGTTAAATTCTCCATGTACTCTTTTCTCATTATATGGCAACGGTAACAGTGATATTAGCCGTTTCATTATAAGAAAACATTCGGTATTTAGTGACCAAGCAGCCAGTTGTGCGCTCCGTTGAAATTTATAAAATCTCTCTCTGAAAGCAATTTTTCAGGAAATTAGGATTCCCATGTCCAGTAGCTGTTATAGCTCTTTTCACTATTGATGTGCCGTTTTCACCCTGACCTTTTATTTGAATTAGTGTGCGGAAGTTTAAATATCTGGTAAGAGTTTTGACAGAGGACGGCAAGTGCGACACTGAGATCCGTAGATATATTGGGAAGGCCAAGGGCGCATTCCAAAAACTGGGCAGAGTATTGCCAGACAGGAGGGTATCTTTGGTAATGAAGAAAAGAGTACTGAGCTGTTACGTGACGTCGGTCCTCCTTTACGACAGCAAATGTTGGACGGTCTCCTCAAAGATGAAGAAGAGACTGGAGGCGACGGAGATGTGGCTCTACAGAAGGATGCTGAGGATATCATGGAATGAGCGTGTGATCAACGATTAGGTCTTGGAGAGAAGGCAAACAAGGAGAAGGCTTATACTTAACATCAGGAAGAGGCAGCTGAAGTTTCTTTCTGAGAAAGGAGCGCCTGAAGCATCTTAGACTCACAGGTAGAATAGAGGGAAATAGAGACAAAGGAATGCAACGCATGATATAACTGGCGGGCTTGAGCAAGTGGACGACAGAACGTGGCCTGGTGGAGGTGGCACAGGGACGAAACTTACTGAGAACTACAAGGGATAGAAGGAAGTGGAGAGCCATGACCGTCTACGTCCTGAAACGACACGGCACATAAAAAGAAAAGTGCGACATTAAAATATTGATTAGGCCATTATTTTTTTTTCGAGTTACATCCATTTTAGTTGTTGACAGTCCTCAAGTGACGTGATTTCTATTATCTAGAACAGTTCTTCGTTTGCGGTACTATAGCGCCGTTCCACAATGTTCAAAGAACGATTGTCTTCGCTAAGATACACAGGCCTCTCTCGCTCAAACCTATTTCAACCCTTGATCTTATAAGTGCTGTTGTATACAGCTAACACTAGATATTTATGAACGGTTCTGGCCCTATTTATGACATCCATATAAAAGTCTCGATCTGACAGGTTATTTAAGAAGTTTTCTGTTTAATGTATTATAGCAATTTGCGGTGTTGGGTGAAACTACCTCTAGTGCAGCCTTTTCTATGTTCAATTTTCTTATGTCCAATCTTAAATTTAAATAACTAATCTATACGCCATATTTGATGTGTTTAATATTTACTAAGAAATGCTACCCCAAAACAACATTGGTCTAAAATTTCAGTATGAATTTTCTAAGCTTAATTCTATATTTTATTCATGAGTATACAATACCAAAAGTCCGGGTCCTGCATCAAAGTAGTAAGGTCATTATGGTCGGATTCTGTGTCATTATATATGTTTAATTTAATAGGATTTATAATTGATTTACCATATAAATGCAATGAAAATCCGGAAGAGGTTGTAGCAGTTAAGAACTAATTGTTACTGGCAGAAGAGGTATATTTTAAGTATAATATAAATACATTATTAATTGTTTAACTATATAAAAACATTTACTGGGTCTTA
>OZ038487.1:26317911-26417911 GCA_964036315.1 Acanthosepion esculentum
AGACGGCTATATTTAACAGTTTCAACAGTGAAAGTGTGAGAGCGAGATGCTAGCCTAGTTGAACGCTTAAATTCATGAAATCTTGGAAACAGCGAAAGAAGCTCATCGGAACATTTACCGTGAAAGTATTTGTAAAAAAGACAGAGGAAGGTGACAGCAGGTCTGTGAGAGAGCGACTGCAGACGAGATGGCAGATCAGAGCTAATTACATTGCATATCCGTCTTTGGATTTTATCAAGCACCTTGAGACAAACAGAAGGGGCTCCAGACCATGTATGGAAGCAATACTCGATGCAAGGGCGAATGGTTGTCTAAGGAGTTGCGATAAAAAGAAACTGAAATTAAAATGAACAAATTGCTAGTCAAAAAATAAAAATGGTCAGAAATGAATCCTTCAATAAAGAATTTCAAGACAAATCAAATGTTGTTAAATTGCGTGAGAGGCTTGCGGACACGTCACGGTGAAACGCCTGGCCCCGTAGGATCTGCGAATTTAAACCACGTCGAGACTGGTCAATTCATAGATCGGTGACCGCTTGATAATGCCAGCTGCTGTAAGTTTGGATGAGCGGGTGGTGTAATAGATAATGCCTTAAAATTGTTAACCAGTGAGTCTAGTTCCGATTCCCGAGACGTAACAGCAGCAGACGAAGAGCTGCTGGACCACACGTGACCTGCTGACGAGAGAATTCCTGAACTCTTTCTGTATGTTTAACCTGTCCCAAGTATTAGAAGCAAGAGATACAGTGTCACAATAGAGAGTTTAACGGGAAGGGTTAATTTTATTGTAACAACGAGGATATAAACCAGTTGAAGATTACCCCAGCGACTTTCTTCGTTATTTTTTATGATAACTGTATTTTTACGCGCGGAAGCGTACTTTGTGCTTTTCGTAGCACGGTTCCACAGCAACTCGATTCAGCGCTTAAGTAGGTTTGATCTTTGCTGCACTGTGATCAAAGAACACAACATCGGCACAGCGAATGAAGGAACAGAGCGATCAAAAGATAGTCATCAGTTGACCGGCGCCAATACTGACCAGCGTGGGAAGAACCACGGATCGAGTTGGGCCGGCTGTGTTATATGTCCAATAAAAAATTCATATAATCTAAAAATATTTCATGGCTTTAAATAACCGAGAAAGGGCTGTTAAGTCGTAATAAACAAATCAGTCAATAAATAAATTGCCCCGCCTTTCCTCTTTTCGCTAAAATAAATTTTTAACTATTTAAGTTAATAGAAACTTTGGATTCATATATTGTTGAACACTAAAACTGGAAAAGTTTGAGATTTACTTCTATATATAAAAAAATATATAATAATTTTGTCCGTTTTCTGATCTGAGTAACCATGGACGAAAGTGGATTAATAATGCAAGCTGATTTAAAAAGATAAAACAATTATAAGAACGGTTTATTATTTAGAGAAACTGATAAAAAAACATGCAGATTTATCAAACTCTATAGCAGGGGTGGGAAACTACGATTCGCGGGCCACATGCGGCCGGCCCAAAGATTTCATGCCGCCCTCCAAATGTTAATAAATTTGAAAGAGAATGTTACCAAGCAACGCCAATTAAATGTTACAAGCAATTTGATGCCTAATTTAAACAAATTGGTAAATGACTGCAGTCAGATACATTATTCTCATAGCGTCATTGAGATCCTTCTGTTACTGAGTTACTTTGTTTTTCATATAAAACTAGAAGGTCCAACTAAAAAAGAACAATGCGAACTCAAGTTGAGTCCAACCGAAGATGCAAAGATAACAAACAAGACCGATATACGAATGGGGATCCAAAAGTAACCGGAATCGTTTTCTGTTTGACAGGCCCGTTGTAGTTCAGGCTTCCACTGCTAAATGCCACTTGAGGCAACCCTCAGGCATCAGTGTACTAACTAGTGTCATCGTGGAAAGACGTACAGCTCCGTGGCTCACATTTGTTTTGAAGTGCTTCACGCCATTTCGTCTATTTTTACCATGGCTGAAAGGATAGCTTACGTAAACTGAAAGAACAGTTGGAAGTTGATCCAGATCTTTTTCGAAGGTCATCACTGGTGACGAAACTGGTGCTATCGCTAGGACCCGGAAACGAAGTAACAATCAAGTCAGTGGAAACATCCAACGTCACCACGACCCAAAAAAGCGCGTCAAATGAAGTCCAATGTCAGGACGATGCTGATTTGTTTCTTTGATGTGAAATGAATTCTCCACAAGGGATTTGTTCCTCCTGGTCAAACTGTTAAGCAGGATTTTTACTTGAAAGTCCTGAAGGGTTTGCGAGACAAGGTGAGACAAAAACGCCCTGACCTGTGGCAAAGTGGAGGGTGGTGGTTGCATCAGGACAATGCGTCAGCGGACACGGCCTTGAGTGTGAGACCGTTTCTGACTAAGAATGGCATGACCTCACATCCCCACCCTCCCTATTCACCCGATCTTGCCCCCTGCAACTTCTTTTTTGTTCCCCCAAATGAAGAAAGTCCTCAAAGGAAAACGTTTTGCAGATGCGGAAGAGGTTAAGAAGAAAACGACAGAGTTATTGAAAAACATAACTTCACAAGAGTTCCAGGACTGCTTTGAAGAGTGGAAAACACGTCTGGACCGGTGCATTGCTTCAAATGGAGAATACTTTGAAGGTGATTAGAATATAAACATGCAACAATAAATGAATAAAATTATATGACACAATTCCGGTTACTTTTGGGTCCCCTCTCGTATATATATCAACAAATATATGTATTAAACAACGAATTTACAAGTGACATAGACATTAACATTTGTGTTTGTGTGTGAGCGTAAAGAGTTTGTATATTGGTGAATGTTCGTACGTACGTGTATGTGTGTTTCATGGCGTTTTCCCACAAGTGGGCGAAAACGCGGATCTCTGCGAGAGATCACATTTTTAAATGTGTCCACTGAAATGCAAAGTAGAAAGAGAGAACGAGGCAAGAAGTTGCTCAGTATTTGTAGTGTAGGGAGAGTGACCCCTAGTGAACAATTAGGGAATTAAGGAGGAGCTAATCCGACAAAGTTACTACTTCAAAATATCAATATTTTTTCTTCTTTCAGCTGAATTAATTTGCTTTCAAACAAATCTGTTTCATGTAAAGTTTCTATTTTAAAATCTAAATATTTTTTTTTTTAAATTTAGTTACTATATATGTTTTTATTTGAAGTTTCTACTTTAATTAGTAAGAATTGGTTTTTATTTCTTTACGCAGAGTTAATTTGTTTTTCAAAGAAATAGTTTTTCTACTTTATAATATCAATTAATAAAGATAATTTTTTCTTAAAACAAGGTTATTTTGACTTTCAAATGTGTTTTATATAAATATTCAACTTAACAATACTTATTAAATTTTTCTTTAAATTTCTTTAAACTGAGTTACTTTGTCTTTCAAATGAATACGTTTCATGTGAATCTTCTACAGTACATTAAAATATTAATTAATACAAATGAATTTCATTTTTACCTTTTAAGTTTTTTTTGTCTATTTTAAATGTTAACTATTTTGGGCTAATATACTTTATAATAAATTGTGAATTTTTGAACGAGGGCCAAGCACTGAAAAGTTTAGCCACCCTCTCTATGGGAACTTCGAAGTGGTGTATGAGATAATATGCTTGTCTCTCAAGATCAATTACTATAGAGTTCGATGCTCACTGGGTGTTCTATATTTCCGGCCTTCCGCATCTAAGCTACGCTTAGTAAATCACGACACCATACTGTATTGTAGCGTGACAAAAACAATATTTTTTTTCCTTTACACCAAAACACTTTGTTGTTCTTCTGCAAAAAGTAAAAATGTTAGCACTAATTCTCTTATGTGGTCTCTATTTTTGTTTTACGGAAAAGGAAAGAAAATCTGCGATAAACAGAAGATAATGTCACGTATGATAAACAAACTGGCCCGTTACTGGGTAAATATCACGTTATTTAGGTGTGAAAGACGGATAACAGAAAAAGAGGATCAATAAACGTAGGAACCAGTAAAATGTGAAGAAAAGGTTTTATTTATGAAGTCATACCAGTCTCAAGGTCTCTTCTCCTTGAGATGAGACGTAAGAAATATGTTTCATCACATTCGTAATTTTATATATAAAGTACAGTGTGTGTGTTTGTGCGTATGTGGGTGCCCAAGCACATTCTCCGCTCCCACTGGTTCGATTTCGATGATTCATAGCTCATTCATAAGCCCTAGAAAAGATTTTTGTTGAGAGCAGATTCAGGGTTGCCAGATTAGGCGTGGTTAAAAATACATATTAATATATTATACTAGCCATTATCGGTGCTTTAATGGTTCAAAGGGAGTAACTTTTATTTTCCTTTTGTATCCAAAATTGCAGTGCAAGTTTAATTATAAACTAGCTTAAATGCCGCCATATCGGGCGGTATTTAAGTTAGCTCCTGTGGAGGATTTGGTTAGGCCATCGTCACAGTAGGTAAGGCGGAGTAGATGCGATCGGTATCAATAAACTACTGAAGAACTCAAAACTGATCGCTGCATTTAAGTATTGAATTAATGTTTAAGCTTAGCTTTGAAAAGTTCAACGATAATCCTTCTGCTGCCACTTAATTTATAGACGATTTGATGTACGTAGATCGTTATTTTCCGTACAAACAATATTTTTTATTTCAGGGGTGACAGAACAGGGGACAATTTATAAGATAAAATTAATATAATGAAAAGATGGGGAAATAGAAATTAGAATTATCTATATATTCAACATTTGAAGAGTTAGAGAAACATAATAGCTAATTAAGTAAAACCTATATTATGAAATATAATATATTTCCACTCTCCTTTCTGTCATTGCTAACTTCATTAAAAATACTGATGCGTAAGCTTCTACAAAATCAAGCGGGTGCCCCAATAAAATCTCAGCATCTCTAGACAAACGTATTAGGCGAGAAGGTTAACTTAATTCAAAGATGATTTGATGTACGTAGATCCTTATTTCTGTTGGAGTTTTTGGATTCCTTGATGTACTAGTGAGCCAGCCAAAATGAGCTGACTCATTTTATAGTTCACCAATAGAGAAAGGTTAACCAATCAGAAGGCTCAAAATATTCAATAAACGTGTATAAAGGCGGCCATATTTTTTTCCGGAATATTCACAGCCAGCCTTTGATATCGAAGACTGAAGAATTACTGAACAGCTGCTGGTGTTATTGGCGATATAGTCAGATTCAGTAGAGTGTCTGACTCGTGAGTGTTAATCTTTAACGTTGTTTCATTGAACAGATTACGTATTGCGCTGGATTCTATATTCATAGACTATGGTGAACATGGTCAACAATTTCCCGTACAAAGAATTATTTTTATTTCAGGGGTGACAGAACAGGGGACAATTTATAAGATAAAATTAATATGATGTAAAGATGGGAAAATAGAAATTAGAATTAGTTATACATTCAACATTTGAAGAGTTAGAGAAACATAATAGCTAATTAAGTTCGTTCGGCATACTTTCGTCTCGGGAGACGATGGAGTAGCGCTTTAAAAAAAAAATAAAAAAATAAAAATTCTATGCGATGGAGTTAAATCGCCTCTGGTGATTGTGTAGTCCCACTCTGGAGCGGCAGTCTCCCAGGCACTTGGCGAAAATGAAACTGGATGACACGGAGACGGAGGCTGTCCTTGATTTTCTCCTGGTTCTCTTTGCCGCCTGCTTATCTTCCCTCGCGGCTTCTGCAATCGTAACGCCATCTCTGACTATGGCTCTCCAAAGCTGGCGATTGTCAGCCGCGGCTTCCCAGGTGTTGGGGTCGATGACGGCTAGCTTCATGTCTCGTTTGAAGACATCCTTGAAGCGGAGCTGAGGTCTTCCAGTTTGACGGGACCCCCCACACAGCTCTCCGTACAGGATGACTTTTGGAATGCGGCCGGTATCCATGCGTCATACGTGCCGCAGTCATCTGAGACGTCTTTGGCAGAGCAGCGAATACAGTCTGGGGATGCCGGCACGATGGAGGATCTCTGTGTTAGTGACGCAGTCTTGCCACTTAATGTGCAGGTGACGTCTGAGGCAGCGGAGGTGGAAGGTGTTTAACCTCTTCTCCTGGCTGGCGTAAGTTAATTAAGTAAAACCTATATTACGGAATATAATATATTAATATATATCAGTTTGCTCCTGCAATGCGAATGCACTTGCAGGAGAAAAGCGACTGTACTCGCGCGCTTGCGAGTGACCAGCTAGTTCTTTATATAATGACACTTCTGTTCCAGATATATTAGACTAATAGACATATACTAACGCCCTATCCATTTCGACGAAAGGATAAACTTAATGAGACAAATATATGAGAAATAAGAATCAAGTATTACCACGGAATCAAGCCACAAAATTAAACAAACTGCCACCGGTAGCAAAGCCTTCTCCTTGAGTGGATGTGATAAAGCTTTCTGTCATATCAGTCTTCATTTTTCAGTGAATCTGGACAACATCTTCATATATTGTTGTAACCTAGGGAAGGTTACTGAATAGAATAATCAAACAAAGGCTGGTAATGAACGATAATACTTAGGACAAGGACAACACGTATAAGTTTCACCAGCGGTACGTAGAAAAAGTAGTCAACTGCTAAAAGTGAGTCAAGTGAATTCCACAATGAATCTCCAACTACAGGATATCTATCAACTGCTCGCGGTCAAATGTGGCACAAGGCCGAATTTAATGTGGGGTAGCCGAGCTAAAATTACCCTGCAGACCCCGTATAAAACGGGTTCGGGTAGCTGTTTCCGGAGACGAGACTCTGTCCCTCGGCAAAGCCTCGTCTGTGGGATAATCTTTGACCGGAGGCAGAGAGTTTAACCAGAACAGCTGGAGACGAATATCCAAATGCAGACTAGCATACACTATTTACTACTGTATGTATGTGAATGGAGACATCCCCATTATCATCCTTATGTATGATACAGCACATATATATATATATATATATATATATATATATATATATATATATATCATAGCAATAAAAGTATTAAGCTTAATATTACTAGACATATTAAAAAACGCGCGGAGCAACCGGTTTCGCTCCCGCTCATCAGGCTTACAACGGGAGATTTAAATTTAAAAGACAGAAAATGTACAATAAAAGGAAATGTGGAGGGGGATATAAAAAAAAAATATGAGCAAAAGGAGCTAGAGGCAAATGACATTTGCATCTAGCTCCTTTTAGTCATATTTTTTAAAATTTTTTTAAATTTTATTTTATCCCCCTCCACATTTCCTTTTATTGTACATTTTCTGTCTTTTAAATTTAAATCTCCCGTTGCAAGCCTGATGAGCGGGGAGCGAAACCGGTTGCTTCGCGCATTTTTTAATATGCCTAGTAATATTAAGCTTAATACTTTTATTGCTATGATAAAATTTTGTACCTCTAAAAATATCTTTAAATATATATATATATCTATATATATATATATATATATATATATATATATATATATATATATATATATATATATATATATATGAAACAACAGAAATGTGGTTGTACAGAAGGTTGCTGGGAATATTATGGATACAGCATGTGAGCAATAAAGAAGTTTTACGTGTGGAGGAAGCCAAAACAACACTTAAACTTAATATTAGAAAGAAAAAAATAATTTTTAGGACACATTGTGAGAAAAAAAGGCTTGGAAAATTTGATACCCACAAGTTAAGAGCGACAGTCAAAAACTGATTAAACTACGAAACCATCTTGTGTGAATGGATGGCAGCGCAGGGATTGCGAGGGATGATGAAAAGACATACCTTATTAGGAGCAACAACGGATAGGAAGTAGTTGAGAGCCATGATCACCCAAGTCCTGAAATAAAACGACATATAAAGAAGAAGAAGATAGCTATTGGGAGAAGGTGTTTATTTAAGTTGCGGACCACTGAACAAAAACCTGATTTTGTAATGCGAGCTTTATTTTGCTTTTCCGTATGATTTCAACGTTCCCCACTCTCAATCAAAGGGCAGATTATTGTTTTCCCCAATTCACATATACTAATTGTCACTAAAGATACATAGGAGAAACTTCAAGAATTTTAAATAAAAGATTATATGAAAACAAAAGAGATATTTTACATAACAACATAGTGAATGTATCGAATGCTCAGCGAAACGTGACTAACCACAGTTTTGATATAAAAAGTACTAGTTTGCTCAAAAGTGAAAACAATTCACTAAGAAGAAAATGTGTAGAGAGTGCCCTGATCGCTAGATAATCAACGGTAAATCTGCAGCAGGGTTCCTCGAATATTGCATCACTTCTGGTAGATCTTCTGTTATCATAGTGAGGGATATCCAATACCAAACGTGACAGAAACAGAGAGAAAACGAATATAAATTAAATCGTTTAGATTATACGAGTAGCATGGCCCGACGTTACCCGTGCTTGATTCAAAAATCGTACGACTCATACAGCAATAGCTATCACTTGACTTAAAATATTTTTGCCTTTAAAGGAGTGCCCTTTGCCGTGCTGATGTTGCTACATGCCTTACTTCTAGCCTATCTCACACTGCGAATTTTTTCTACTCACTATACTAACCATTAAATCTGTTACGAAAAAATAATTAAACAAAATGAACACAAAAGTATCAGCTTTAAAAAAGGAATCGTAACTGGAAAAATCGAATGAAAAAAGAATGTTAACAACAAATAATTGTTCACACCAAACGTAGTCCTGCGGAATCAGAATCAACGTTGAGTTTAAGCAAGCGAATGAGCCAATTGGAGTAAAGTGCCATGCAGATTTAAATTTTTTCCACTTGTGGCGAATGCAGCTATCGATTTTTTTTGCATGCTAGTTAACATTCGTGTCAGTCAGCTGTCGGCTCTCACGCTGGCCAGTAGAAAATGGCCGCAAACTACATGAAAACTGCCGTAGAAGCATGAAAAAATCGATTATTTCCACTATCGATGGCAGTTGCGAAATGCAAAGTCAGTCTTGACCATTGTCCTAATTTGGAGCATGTGCATGTAAATTTTGGTGCAAATCCGTCGAAAATTGCGGCCGTGCATTCGTTACACACACACACACACACACACACATCCTGCCTTTTATAGATGGAGATACGCCAAACATCAAACAAGCACACGAAGACACACAAAGACATATATATATATATATACATACATATATATATATATATATATATATATATATATATATATATATATATATATATGGGGTGGGTGGGTGTCGGTGTGTGTATTATTTTTATTATAAAAGATTATAATTATAACATCTGGAACTGCAGTTACTTACCATCGCCTGAAGAAGCGATGAAAGCTTGTGTGTAGCGATTTCAACATGTTTTTATTATAATCTCTTATAATAAAAATAATAATATATTGCTCTACTTTGTATCCAACACTTTTTAAAAAGTAAATGCTACGAACAGTGGATTTTTACTCCATCTGTTCTTCCTCTGATTATATATATATATATATATATATATATATATATATATATATATATATATATATGTATGTATGTGTGTGTGTGTGTGTGTGTGACAGAAAAAAAGATAAAAACGAAATTAATTTAGATTTAATATTAAAAATCGCACCAATATAAATAAAATCAGTCCAATTTGTCATAAATATTTCCCCACCAAATTGTTCTTGGTATAGAAAAATTCATATATATATACATATATATATATATATATATATATATATATATATATATATAGGGTGTCCCGAAATAATATATACACTCTTTAAATATTAATAGTTAATAATACATTATCGTGATGTCAGGACATATATTGAAGAAAATATGCAAAACAGGTGGGTTGGAAGAAGAATTTAGATATAGAATTGGTCAGTATAAGTAGTACCCTACAACGTAACAACTACTCTGTGTACATGGCAGCAGCCCCCTAAAACTGGGATAGGCGGGTACAAGAGGAGGAGGAGGAGGAGGAGGACAACAACACTCAGAAAACAGTCTGCCTACCTTATATGAAGGAGTTTTCAGAGAAAATACAAAGGA
Source organism: Acanthosepion esculentum (assembly GCA_964036315.1). Lineage (NCBI taxonomy): Eukaryota > Metazoa > Mollusca > Cephalopoda > Sepiida > Sepiidae > Acanthosepion > Acanthosepion esculentum. The sequence goes on from OZ038487.1 coordinate 26,327,915, forward strand.
TCTGCGGTCCATATAATATCAGGACAACCTTCAAAAGCTTGACAACACTTCGTAGATATCTCCCCCGAGTAAGATCCCTCATAGAAGAGAACATGACTAAAGACTGTGTGTACGCTATCCCGTGCAGCTTCGGAAAGGAATATAAAGGAGAGACAGGCCGCCCTCTTAAGGTGAGACTTCAAGAATACCAGAACACGAGGGGAAGTGGAAAAATCAGGCGTGGCTGACCATATATGGAGAGAGAAGGGAGATCACCGCCCTCTGTGGGATCAGGTTGAGATTATAGACAGGGAACAGCATTGGAAAATTTGTAAACTTAAGGAATACTGAGCCAATAGTAAAAGATAAACAAAACAAAACATATGCGAGGGCGCAAAAATCATCCTGAGCCGACCAAGCATAGAAATGAATACATTATGGGAACCACGTAATAAGGAGTGCCAGAGAAAAGCGATAATAACAACAAAGTTGCAATATGAGCTCTGGTAAAAACTTGCAATGATAACAGCAAAAATTGCAATATGAGCTCTGGCAAAAATGGTTGCTGAAGACATTAGGTTTATAATACCCTAAAATTCATACACAGATGTCCTCAAGGATACATGGCACAATGGATAAAGGTGTTGGTTAGATCCAGTGTGAGTTCAATACCCGGTTAAGGCAGTGGAGAACTTTCAGAGGGAAAAATTAACAGGAGATAACTGATAATTGACATCCATCAAACAGTCTACCCCAGTGAACGAAATATATGGTTCAGTTCGACATTCCAACCACCTGATGAAGGGGTGTACAACGGCCGAAACGTTGTAACAAATATGGTGACAAAGATGCGGACAATAGTCCGAATAATGTAAATAATGATTCAAAGAGTGTATACATTATTTTGGTACACCCTGTATAAATGTAAGCACTAATACTCGTCCGGTAAAACCTTAGATGCTTTAGCTAACTAAGAACATGTACTTCCGGCGAAAATAATCGTCTAGAATCTAAGTTCAGAGTTCAAAGAAATAACCTCCGACACGAGTAAAGTAAAAATAATTAAGGAAAGTGCTCAATACGCTAACTAGAGCAAACTAAGTAAACCTGAAGAGCCAGACAACCTACCTAGGTTTCACCTACGCGGATCGACGATCCGCGTTGGTGAAACCTAGGTAGGTTGTCTGGCTCTGTAGGTTTACTTACTTATATATATATATATATATATATATATATATATATGTGTGTGTGTGTGTGTGTGTGTGTGTGTGTGCGTGTGTTTGTATGTATTTATATCCGTGTGTGACTGAGTCTGTGTGTGTTAAAATATGTTGAACGAACCTTAGTCCATATTTACATATTTTAGGGTTGGCGAATTAGTAAAAATCTTCAAAATCGTCCATGCAACCATTAGTTCGTCTTTTTATCTCGATATTTTTACTTGATAGATGTATAGTTGATTTAAGTTGGGTGATTTATTTAATTTTGCTTCTATTGTCACGACTATTGTTATCTTTGCTGTTGTTAAGGTTGCTACTGTATCCTCCGCAAGTTATGATCAAAATATAAAATTATAAAAAAAAAACAATTCCCAAAACACAGCAACAAGCCATCACTGATAAAATTCAATCAAATCAGAGCCACCAAATGAACTGACAAAGAAAAAAAACGCAAGCAGTGAGAAGAAATAAAAGAAAAAAAATAGGAGGAAATGTAAAAATGGCTTCTAATTTTCAAAATGGCCGGACGCAGAATGTGCGCGTGAATGGTAACATATCACGTGACATATGTTGTATTGATTTCGGTTGGTCGGTGCACAGAACGTGGCGGGAGTCGCTCATTAGGAAGGCATTGTGTACTTCACACACAAGGCGAGGAATTCAAAAGGCTGGAATTAAAATTAAAACAGGATAAAAAAAAATGGAAATATTATACCTGTATATCTATCTATCTATCTATCTATCTATCTATCTATCTATCTATCTATGTTTCTACTCTCTGTATCTGTTATAAATTAGTCACGTCTCTTTTCTCTCTTCTCTTTCTGAATGAAAGCATAATTTTGCATATTTCTAAATCATATATATATATAAATATATATATATATATATATATATATATATATATATATATATATATATATATATATATGGGTCGCTGTTAGGTGGGGTGGAAATATTTTCGGCCTATTCAAGAATACATTCCACACAAAATCTGATATTTTGTCATATTCACATTCTTTTCATCCTTGTTGATGTTATCACATTTTAGTTGTTATGATCTATGTCCTACAGGGGTATATCATATCCTACAGGGGTATATCAATCTGGGTATCCTTCAGGAAATTTTGAACTGAACCCTTTATTCACTCTAAACGGGTGGGGTATTCTTGTTCCGATGTCCATATAAAGGGGTATCTCGTTAATTCTTTTTCATTACTAGTTTCCACCGAGTTTAAATTTGTATAACGTCTGTGGTTTGGTGCTTCTTTATATGGTCATTTATGGTAAATGGGCATAAGTTTTGATGACTTACTAATATATATATATATATATATATATATATATATATATATATATATATATATACACAAACGCATATATATATATATATATATATATATATATATATATATATATATATATACACAAACGCATATATATATATATATATATATATATATATATATATATATATATATCAATTAAACAATTAGCTTCATTATTTGTTTTTCGTATGAATGATTTACGTTATATATATATATATATATATATATATATATATATATATATATATATATATATATATGCATGTTATCATTATTATTATTATTATTTTTATTATAAAAGATAATAATAAAAACATGTTCATATCGGGGTACAAAACAGCTTTCATGTTTCAATACTATGATTGTACTTCTTCAGGCGATGTTAAGTAACTGGTGATTAAATGATGTTTACGGAAATTTAAAAATAAAGTGTTACCTCTTTTCCGAAGGTTAAAGGTGAGGGACATATATAGATATAGATATTCATAAAGAAAGAAATGGATATTTTATATGTTAATCTGATAGATTTTATTACGTAAAAGATATGTTAATGGATACCCATGTTTGAGTAGACGCCCCGTTCATTTATCAAACAGTATATTTAATTATTTTATTGTACTTGCCTGGATATTACAGAAATCATAGCGAAAAATAGCGCTCTCCGGCCCCAAAATACGTGTTCCTGCTCTGAACCGTGTGCCTTCTCTTCTCGGTGGCGAAGCGGAAACTAAGTTACTAAACACAATATGACGCAGATAATCCCATTTCCGATGGTGATACTTATCAAGTATACATAACCAACAGGACTGGCTCCAAAAGCAACGTCTTCCTTCAACAAGCCGCTCCATGCAGAGCATTAGAAGCTGGATACAGCATAGGATTATATAAATGAATAAGAATTTGGGGGCCATGAATTCCTGTCTAGACCTAGAAACCTCAACAGGAAGCAGAAAATCACTGGATCATTTTCGTTTAAAATTTTGTTCGCTAACTGAGACATTTTCATTTCGAATTTTCTGTTTGAAAACCAGTTTGTTCGACATGTGAGACGTTTCGGAAGCGAGGTTGCACTTTATATATAAAAACAGTAATTTGAGCTGGCAAACTAGACGCTAACTCTGTAGCTGAATGGCATAGCGCTTCAGGTTATATGACGGTTCCATGTAGAATACAGGTTCGATTCCTGTCGGAGGATATATATTTTTATGAAATTTCTTTCAAGCCGGTAAATGTAGTTATTGCTGTTTATTATAAACAGAGCATTTAATAAAACATTTGTATCTATAAAAATCACGTATAAACAGAAAATATATAAACATAATTGTCGTAATTAATCCATTTCATAATATATATATATATATATATATATATATATATATATATATATATATATATTCAAATTATTTTATATCTTTACATACATATATATATGTAGTTACATATCTTTACATACATATATATATGTAGTCGCCTGACGATTGCACTAGCATGAAACAGACTGTCGCCTCTAAGTGCTGACTTCCATGTCGACTTTTACATTTACACACGCTCTATCTCTGATATTGAGCACTTTATCCCATAAATATAGCACACTTTAAGACTATATATATATATATATATATATATATATATATATATATATATGTAAAGACATTAACTAATTTGAACACCAAACATTCTGGTACCTTGCTTTCTACCAATCTAGTATCATCAAGTAGTAATATCAGGAATTTTACTGTTTGATGCTAACTGATTGGTAGAAAATGTAGTAGAAATGTTGGTCTTCCAATAATTTTAGGTCTTATATTGCTCCTAATTCAACCCTTTTTCGGCAAATAATATATATATATATATATATATATATATATATATATATATATATATATATATATATATATATATATATATATATATATATATAGTCAAACCTGTTGTGGTAGGATCCACCTAATCTGCATAGGTGACTACCAACTATATAAATAATGGTTGGTACCGGGAGTGGGGGGGGGAAGGAATCACGAGATCCAACTAGAGACTCTGATCGACTGCGACTAGTCAACACATTCTCCAGGAACGTCTTCCCAGAAATATACAGAAATACTATATGTACTTATTGTGTACACTTTCTTGTTATAATACATTCTTGTTCTAAGTACATTTTGTGTTGCATTATTATTCCATGCATTAGGCGAGATTCAACAATGAGTCAAGACTCAACAAAACCTAATGAGCCAGACAAACCTACCAAGGTTTCACTTATATCGTCAGGGTCAGCTGGCTTTTCTTTTCTTTTCGTTGTCTTTGGTCACGTGGCGCTGTCTTAGTTGTCGCCTATAAATACGCCGTTTTCTTTTGCCTCTTTAGACAGCTGACCCTGACGATCTGCGTAAGTGAAACCCTGGTAGGGTTGTCTGGATCATTAGTTTTGACTAGGTCTGCTCTACGTTTGTATCGAGCTCTTTAGTTAGGTGTTTACTCGTATCGTTTTTTTTTTCTTTGGGCCTTGAACCTGTATCTGTGCGATTATTTTCGTCAGATTTTCATGTTCCTGGCTCTTTCTTTTTTAAAACCTTTTTTCCCTTCGCGATTTAACTATTGGTAAATCAAGAATTCGAAGCTTTTTCGACAAGAAATAGTATAGTTACCTATATTTATATATATATATATTTGAAATTATTAGGAGAATTTGATAATTATATTTAAGTGATTCATCGATTCTGAAACCTCAACAGAATCCTATTCGTCCTATATTTGGGACTCATCAGCATTGCGCATCCACTACCGAGAATTGAAACCCTGACAGTTAGGATGTCAAGCAAACACCATACCAACTGTTCCAACGGGCCTCGGTGACGAAGAGGTAGCAAATCAGACTCACATATTGCGTGGTGGAACTCTACTGAGATTCACTTTAACCATAGGTCTGTGTCCCCTGGAGCCACGACTACTATCACCAAACCGCTCACTCCAGAGCATTAGAAGCCGGTTCAAGCAATGATATACATTTTAAATTATTAGGAGAATTTGATAATTATATTTAAGTGATTCATCGAGTCTGAAAACTCAACAGAATGCAGAAAGCAATGGACGGCCGTTTCGTCCGGCATTTGGGATTCATCAGCAGTGCGCATCCACTACCGAGAATTGAAACAATATATATATATATATATATATATATATATATATATATATATATATATATAGTTTTCATTCAGCGCCTGTGCTACGGCTGAGGAGAAAATTATTATTAATATAAATTATAACTGCTATTATGCATACAATAATTATTTTTTTAGCAACAGCACTCAATGTGTGATATTATATATATATATATATATATATATATATATATATATATATATATATATATATATATATATATATATATACCAATAAAATACAAAATTATTTCATATGGGGAATAGCTAAAAATGAATTTGTCAAATTCAAAATTACATAAAAATAGGTTTTACTTAATTAGCTACTATATTTTCATAATATGCACTCTCGTGTAACTCTCGTGTAACTCTTCAAATGTTGAATGTATAATTAATTCTAATTTCTATATTCCTCACTCTATAACCACTTTACACTATATTAATTATAATTTATAAATTTTCCCGCTCCTCTCAGATCTCCTCGAATCTCTTTCCATTAATGCTTTACATCCTTTTATCTAAACTTCTTGTTATTCCTCTTTTAATTTTAAATTAATATTCAATTCTGCATATAACCCCAAATTAATGACATAAGGCTAATATTCGTGTTTAATTTTATAAAACCTCTCCCTTTAAGACAAATACCTTCCACCCTCCCCTGCCCCCTGCCTCGTGCCTTTCGTCTGACTGAAACATTAAAATGGATAAATTCTGTACTAATTTTTCGACTGCTTTTTTCATTTTTTAATCTTTTACAGTTAAATTTCTGACACGAACTCAGTCCACACCAGAGTTGATAAGACAGACGGCCGACATCTTCGTCTGCCGAAATAGACTATTCCCCATATGAGGTGATTTGGGATTTTATTATTTATTAAATATATTGCTCATTATAAATTATAACATTGAACTCCCTTTGTAGATCAGTTTTTCTATTTTATATTACTACGATCCACTTGGATTATATACCAACGGATGTGTTACCTTTAACATATATATATATATATATATATATATATATATATATATATATATAATTTATTCAACAATTATAACATAAATATTTTATAAAATCACTACAAAAATAGCCATTTTGTTTCAACACTTCTGGTGTCCTATCAAGTGATGGTGTTGAATGTAGAATAAAGTGTTAAAAGAAAAACTCTTTATTCTACATTTAACTAAAGGGAAAACTCTTCCTTCTACATTCAACACCATCACTTCATAAGACACTAGAAGTGTTGAAACAAAATGGCTATTTCTGTAGTGATTTTTTAACATATTTATGTTATAATTTTCGAATAATTGATTATATTTGCTCTACTCTGTATTGAGCACTTTTTAAGAGTAGTATTTTTGGTTATTGGAATTTTTTTCCGTATACACCAATCGTATACATGGATATATATATATATATATATATATATATATATATATATATATATATATATATATGTCATAATTGAAGGTAGAAAATACGTGAAAATTGAGATAATTTTACGTGTTTTTTGATTTTCAGAATTTCTGCCCCCAAAGCGCTTAATCTATAACCAAATATATAATTATCAATAAATTGAAAAATGTTCAAGTTATTTATCTCTTTAGCCGAATCAAGTTTTTTTTGCATAGGTTCGCACTGATGAGCGTTTCGCTGCGAAACACTTGAGCCATCTAACCAGATAAGGCACTTGAACGTTTTAATTTCTTGAATGTATCTTTTCTTTCTATCTCTCTCTCTCTCTCTCTCTCTCTCTCTCTCTCTCTCTCTATATATATATATATATATATATATATATATATATATATATATATATATATATATATATATATATACATATATATATATATATATAGAGAGAGAGAGAGGTTGCTGAAAAGTTCGCGGCCTATTTTTCTCCTTGTGTTTATGTGTTGATATTTGCCCTATCCCAATCATTAATGCTTTTTTGCTATCAGTTTCTCTATAAATCTATCCATATTCATTTGCACGCTTAAATACACACACACACACACACACACACACATATATATATATATACATATATATATATATATATATATATATATATATATATATATATATATATATATATATATATATGTATACATTTGCCATAATTTTATTCTCTCTTTTATTCTTTTAACTGCGTGCTGCTTTATCTAATTCTTGATCGAAATTCCTAATTTATTAACAAACTTCATATATTCTTCATTTCCGTCTCTTTTTCGTGCATGGCAATCTCTCATTGACACATGAAGCGTTCCACGTCAAACCCATTCACATAGGTTTACTCATTAGCTCAAAGTCGCCGCCATTTTATGCGAAAGTTTGTGTATGTTCCCATGAGCAAATTATTTTCGACAGAACTGCAGCAGATATAAGCAACAACATAAACATATAGTAATTGATATCTACCGTCGAACAGAGTTTGGCGTATTTGTCTCCGAAATATATATTTGCGGTTTCGATCCTAAATGATTCCTTTACCGAACGGGTTTTTAGCATTCTGCTACCACTTTCTTGTGCAAATTTCAACACAAAAAGTGAATCACAGCGCCGTGATATTTTTCTCTCTTCTCATTGGTCAGTTAATATTAAAATCATGTTCTTGCCTACGTCCATACAACGCCCACGCGGTTTCAAAACCATTTATCCGCCAAAAATAAGAAATGCTCCCTGGAGCCTATCACGTGACTACGTTTATTATAAATACTTCGACACAAGTTCGTTCTATCTCTTTTGGCCCCTCTTGCCTTCTCTGACATACAAGATGTGGTAACTAAAGAACTTGCGTTTCGTCCTTTACGGGCGAACGCTGTGAAAGCACCACACACGCACACATACACGTACGTACAGAACATTAGGAACATTCAATCTTTCAACTACAAGTTACAGAATTCTTTCAAGTCTCACACGGTAAGCATTTAGAGCGGCAAGTTTAATCAACTTTTCAATATTATCATGCAGAAAATACTTTTTCTGTTAGCGCAGATAAAAATATTTCCTTCGTAAAGGATTCTAAAAAAATTCCAGGCAAAGAGAAGTAACCCCTATGCTTGTCTATCATTGACATACATAAATATGAACATTGTTTGTTATTGTAAAACTGTTTTGTGTTGCTTTTTATCATTACAAATTTTATGGTATGTTGCGTAAATATAAATTCAAGAATCAAAAAACCTCCACAATTTTGTGTCTGATGAAGCCAAGCTTTAAAATTCATATATGCGCCGATGACAGATTGTAAAATCTTAGGCATTTACACTTGCAAATCATTGTTTTTTAAGTGGGATTTTCACAAAATGTCCAAATGCGCTGATTCTGTTTCTGCTGAAGCCAAGCTTTCAAATATCCATCGAGAAACTTTCCTTTTCCATTATTTTATGAAAATATATCTGGCCATAGATCGAAGCGCAGGGATAATGTTTTCATGCCTTTAGCAAGTGTATGGCCGAGATTCTTCAACTATGATCCGTGTCTCTTCTCGGGCGATTATGGCTACCCACAACTTCCTACTATCTGTAGTTCTTAATAAAATCTTGCATTTTACAGTGTCTCGCATACCTCTTTTGCTATCGGTTAAGACCAGTTCGTCAGATAGGTGAGCCTTGTCATTTTCGCCTAGGGTATGTCCTGTGAGTGTCAAATTATCGAAACCTTCTTTTCTTATAATCTGTCCAAGAGACTTCAGCTGTCTTTTTTGGTGTCTGTGTATACCTGTCCATTTTGTTCAAATTTCCTTTAGACTTCCTGATTACTTACGTGTTCAGTTCATTATATTATCAACATCCTTCTGTAGAACCACTTGACGCCATTTCGTGTTTTATCGGTAAGAAAATTGTCCACCATTCATTTTTCTATAATATAGGTTTAATTGAATTAGCTACTATATTTCTATAATATCCACTCCCCTCTAACTCAATATTCATATAATCTAAGAAAATACAGTCGGAAAACTAATCTTCGGTATATGTACGTAATTGGCCCTGATCTGGCATCTCATCTGCAGTCGCTCTCTCACAGACGTGCCGTCGCCTCCCTCTGTTTTTTTTTTTACAAATACTTTCATGGTAACTGCTCCGAGGAGCTGCTTTCGCTGGTTCCCAAACTTCATGAATTTAAGCGTTCTACTAGGCTGGCATCTCGCTTACACCCTTTGACTGTCGAAACTGTTAAATGTAGCCGTCTCTTCTGCTGCAATATCTTCATATTTCGCACCTCTCGCCTGTGGAAGTTCCTCTTCCTGTTTCCCTGATAGCTATAATCTCCAACTATTCAAATGTAATGTCAATCGACGTCTCCAGATGCCCTGATTTATCCCCTATCCTTCTCTTCATCCTTTATCTTTCATTCCTATTTTCTCTAGCTCCAACTCTCTGTAACCCCTTGTGTGCTAGTGGCTTCCCGCCTTGCTTGGGGTGAAACGCTTATATATATATATATATATATATATATATATATATATATATATATATATATATATATATATATTGAAAGAAAAATGTCAAAACTAGTTGAGGAACCTAATTGAAATAATAAAACAAAAATTATTAATATTCAATCCAGTGTGTCTGAAAATTTTAATTTTTAATATTTTTTATTGTTCAAAACACACACACATATATATATATACACACATTGTGAAATGGACAAAGTCTGACAATTTTTTAAAGTCATTTTCATGTTTAATATTCCTGTTTATAGATACAAGTATTTAAGTAAATGCTATGTTTATAATAAACAGTATTAAATAACATTTACCGACCTGAATGCCCGAGAAATATTCATAGAAAATATTCGTCCTCGACAGGATTCGAACCTGTATCCTATACGGAACCGTCATTTCGCGTGACGTGCCTTAACCGTTTCGGCTACTAAGGATCGGTCAGTTGGCATGGTCGAATTTACTGCTTGTAAACTTCAATCTTCCATGAATCTCTCACGTACATTCATAACTGTTCATGGCGTATCAAAACAATGTTAAATATAAAAATGTCTTTAAATAATTGTCGGACTTTGTCCATTTCATAATGTGTGACGTCATTTGTTTACATTTGTTACGCCATGAGCAGATATGAATGTACGTGAGAGATTCATGGAAGATTGAAGTTTATAATATTGGTTCCGTATAAGATACAGATTCGAATCCTGTCGAGGACGAATATTTTCTATGAAAATTTCTCGGACATTCAGGCCGGTAAATGTTATTTAATACTGTTTATTATGAACAGAGCATTTACTTAAATACTTGTATCTATAAAAACAATGTTAAACATAAAAATGTCTTTATTTATATATATATATATATATATATATATATATATATATATATATATATATATATATATCCATGTTTCATTACAAATGAGAAGCAAGGTACTACGGTTAAGCTTTTTCATTTAATTTTTCTTGTGTTCGAACAAGAGCTTCCTTTTCTGGACAAATAGTGTGTAAAAACTGTTCAAATGTTTTATAGTTTCGAGCGCTTTCGGCTACACCTTTAGCCATTATCAAGGATGATTCGATTTTACGGCTTAATTGAGTGTGTGCATTATGTGTATGTTTTACTGTGTTGTAGAGATATTTTTAATTTCCGAATACGGTTAGCACGTTGTGGCCTTGTTCGTAGTTAATATTGTTAAGAGTTGGCATTTTCATTTTTATTATTAATGCTTCCATTATTTTTAATCTAGTCAACACACAGTCAAAAATTACAGAAACATTTATTAGAAAACACAAATGCACATTAACTACAAACAGAACAAATCTTCACTAAGACATATTATAAAGAAATACACTACCCCAACTGACCCGAATATATATATATATATATATATATATATATATATATATATATATATATATATATATATATATATATATATATATAAAAACCGAGTGTAACAGCAAAATTGTCCGATTCGGCACTCTTTATTTTATGTCTAACGAAAATTTACTGTTTTCATAATACATTGCTTAGCTTTTGGAAGACATCTTTTGGCTATTCCAATGCGCATTAGAATTTCGGTACCAGTCCTCTGTTAAGTCATGTTCCAGATATTCAAATTTCTGCACTTGTCCGATTCGTAGATCGCATGAAAGGCTTTGTATCTCTTGATGACAAACATACATTCTGTCTTCTCCAAATGATTCCCCCCTCCTTTATTTCTCCCTGCCTTTATATCTTTAAAAGTAGGAAATTTTTTAATTTCTTTCTTTCTTTCTCTGCCGTGAGCACGGTGTCATCTGCGTATCTCATATTGTTAAGATTGTGTCCACAGATAATAAATCCTGGAAAGATCTGCAAACCCCCTTAAGACAGCGTCGATGTCAAGGTTAAATAAATCCAGTGAGGCGACACATACTTGCATTTTTTTCTTTTGAAATGTCTTTAGTTTTTTCTTTATACTGTCATTTGTTCAAAATTCACATACGAATTCTATTTATCAACAACTGTTATCGGAATACACTGGTCTGCCGATTGTTTGCTGAAACAAATATAATCTTCGGTATACATACATATATATATATATATATATATATATATATATATATATATATATATATATATATAATAGGTAGGATGTGTGTGTCTGTGTTTAACGAATGCACGGCCGCAATTTTCGACGGATTTGCACCAAAATTTACATGCACATGCTCGAAGTTAGCGGGCAGGCCAAGACTGACTTTGCATTTCCCAACTCCCATCGATAGTGGAAATAATCGATTTTTTCATGCTTCTACGGCGGTTTTCATGTAGTTTGCGGCCATTTTCTACTTTTCCAGTTACGAGTCCTTTTTTAAAGCTGATCGTTTCATGTTCATTTTGTTTAGTTCTTTTTTCGTAACAGATTTAATGTTTAGTATAGAGCTTAGAAAATTTCGCAGTGTGAGATAGGCAAGAAGTAAAGCATGTAGCAACATCAGCACGGCAAAGGGCACTCCTTTAAAGGCAAGGAAGGGCAAAAATATTTTAAGTCAAGTGATAGCGATTACTGTATGATTCGTACGATTTTTGAATCAAGCACGGGCAACGCCGTGCCATGCTGCTAGTATATATATATATATATATATATATATATATATATATATATATATATATATACAAAATTACCTCATATGGTAGTATAGATCGATTTCAACCAACGACAAGTATATTAGTCTTATTCAACCCCGGTGTACAGACTGTGTTCGTGTCGGAATTAGAAATTGAAAATTTAACTTCTCAAAATATCTCTGTACCCAACACCATATGAGGTAGTTTGTGATTTTATTGCATAATCGATATGCTCAGTTTTTATAAGTATATCGATTTCTTTTTGTGGATCAGTTTTAATATTTGACATTGCTAGGATCCACTTGGATTATATACCAACGGATTTATTGCCTGTGCTATAAATATATATATATATATATATATATATATATATGTGTGTGTGTGTGTGTGTGTGTGTGTGTGTTTAATTATGCATAATAAATATACATATATGTGTGTGTGTGCGTGTGCGATGTGGGTGTGTGTCGACAGCGTGTAACAGCAAAATTGTCGAATTATTAGAGTAAGCTTTAAACCGTTCTATATTAGAAATGATTAATTGTATCTTACTGCAATTTTCGTAGGTTTTTATAAAACTATTCTACTGAAAATTAAGAATGTATGAAGCTCTAAGTTAAAATTAGGATCCCGCTTCCTGCTGTGACCTCCAGATCCAATTTTCCTCTCTACTGTTCCATCTTTTATTATACTTATTCTCCGTTCTTTGAGGGTTCTTGAATGAACTTCGTAGATGGAAGCGAGAGTATTGTTAGTACCATTACTGAAGCCTTGAATGGTCATTTTCCTCTCACCATTGGTCAGTTGGGAAGGCATAATGGGGCTGATACAAAACGGTTTTAACCAGTTCTCTTTCTAGCTGAATAACTCACTGGGAGTTTTAGTGATTCTTCCGACAAATGATGTCAAGACGGATAAACGTCTTAGCTGAAAACCTGGAAAAAGAAAATCAATTTAGTGTTTTTTTTTTAGATATTAAACATTTTATGGGATGTGCAATTACACAATCTTGATGTTACACCCGACATATATATATATATGTGTGTATATGTGTGTGTATGTGTGTGTGTATATATATATATATATATATATATATATATATATATATATAAAAGTGAACATTGAAGTCAACACTAAGAGACGTCAGGCCACGATTGCATCTAGCATGAAACTGCCTGTCGCCTGTAAGTGTTGACTTCAAGTATAGGATTGGTTTATACGGAATAAATTCCAATAACCAACAAATACTATTCTTAAAAGAGTGCTCAATATAGAGTAGAGCAAATATAATTATTTATTCGAAAATTATGACATAAATATGTTATAAAATCACTACAAAAATAGCCATTTTGTTTCAACACTTCTGGTGTCTTATCAAGTGATGGTGTTGAGTGTATAATAAATGGTTATATATATATATATATATATATATATATATATATATATATATATATATATATATATACGTTGGCTGCTCAAATAGCATCAGGACTCATGCTATAAAATTAAAACTACAACATATACAAATTCGCCATTTCATCACTTTCAATTTAGTCCCTTTCTGTAGCTGTATACTTTAAACATGGTTGTTTCCATTGATGGAAGTATTCTTGGAACTCCTTTATTTAAGATAAACGAGCAGAACACTCAACGCATTCTCTTCTCAACGTGTTGAAATCTTGTTCCATTCAAGTGGAATCTGATTTTAAGAAAGAGAAGAAAGTCACAAGAGCTGATATCTGGGCAATATGAAGGTTGTTGGTGAATGTTGTTCTCTTCCAAAAACTGCTTTGCATGTCATGGTCACTGCTGGAATCTATACAGTGTGGTGAAACAATCACACTCAGCGCACTATCCTTCCAAACACCGCCATAAACAACGGAAGCTAACGAGAACGTTATAACTTATGGTTTATGTCCAAGGCTTTACTCTGCGTAATTTAGCTCCGTTACCATAGTGACTGTCTCAATAATATATGTTCATACCTCGTATATTTAAATACAGTCGAAACTCGGTTCACGAATTTAATTCGTTTCTATTCGTAACCCGAAATGTTCATAAACCGAAACTATTTTTCCAATAGGAATCAATGGAGAGAAAAAAGTCACAGTAAAATAAAATTGGAAAAATAGAACAGAAAACACGAATACATACAACACGTCCGTCGACTCAGAAATTATTCCGTTCTGGCTAACTCGGTTCGGCAATGTTATTCGAGAACCGATATTTTGTTCGATAACCGAGGTATTTTCATCTCGAATTTTATGTTCGAAAACCGATTTGTTCGACATGTGAGACGTTCGAGAACCGAGGTTACACTATTTATTTTAAATAAATTAGTTAGACATACATATATATATATATAGATAGATAGAAATAATTAGGGTGATTTGAAGTAATGATAATTAAATAATTCATCGAGTCTAGAAGAAACCTCAACAGAATGCAGAAAGCACTGCTGGACGGCCGTTTCGTCCTGTATTTGGAACTCATCAGCAGTGCGCATCCACTACCGAGAATTGAAACCCGAATAGTGACGATAACGCAAAACGCCATACCAACTGTACTAACGGGCATCGGTAATGAAGAGGTAATGAATTAGACTCGATATAGCGGCGCTCGATCACATTTATCCGTGGTGGAACTCATCCGAGTTTCTCTTTACCCATAGGACTACGAGCTACGACTACTACACCCAAGTCGCTCAGTCCAGAGCATTAGAAGCCGGATCAAGCAAGGATATACAAATAGACGTATACACACACACACATATATATATATATATATATATATATATATATATATATATATATATATATATATATATATATACATATACATATATATATATATATATATAATTATATATATATATATATATATATATATATATATATATATATATATACACATTATGAAACATAGTTTGAAAATATGCTATACTTATGGCTTAAAGTGCCCAATAACAGGCATAGAGCGTTTGAAATATAAAAGTGGGCATTGATTTCAGCAGCGACCGGCGACATTGTTTCATTCTAAACGCAATCGTCAGGCAATGTGCGTTGTGTCTTTGCTCCAGTATTTATATAGAGAGTTCACTGACGCATTGTGGGTAGTCTAATGTATTACTATAACGGTTATTTAAGTGGGCGGTGTCGGTTGCTATTTCGAATTATTCTAGAGTCTCTTCAGTGGGAATAATTATGGATAAAATTTAGAGAAAAAGGGTAAAGAAATGTCAAGGAAATAAAAAAAAAATTGCGGTATGAAAATATTAAGAAGTCGACTTCAGAAAGTGTTGATTTTATAATGTAAAAGGCAACGAAATTCGAAATTCTAATCACCTGAAGAAGGCCGGAGCGTAAAACGGCTGAAACGTTGTGGATATGGCAATAAAGATGAGCATAACAGTCGAATAATGTAAGTACAATAGCTGCCATTGTGCTTAACATTAATTACATTATTCGGAATTCTATCCTCATCTTCATTGCCATATTCACAACGTTTCTGCCGTTGTACGCTCTGGACTTCTTCAGGAGATTGGAATTTCGAACCAAACTCTATATTTCACCCACGCGGTAGATTGTTCTAGTTCCACGTGCCAGGCCTCTTCCGGATGTCCTCAAGGGCACATGACCCAGTGGATAAAAACGTTGGTTAGATCCAGTGACTAGATCCAAAGTGTTGTGAGTTCAGTACCAGGCCACAGCAGTGGTGAAACAAGACTTAGAGAATTGAGTTAAAGGGAAATAACTGGGACATCCGGAATAAATAAATAAAGGTACAACGGCCGAAACGTTGTGACTATGGGAATGAAGATGAGGATAAATGTCCGAATAATGTAAATAATGTCAGTCAGTTATGTGCCAAGCGTGATACACGCTTAAGCGATCATGTATCTTTCGATACATGACTGACGAGGCTGATTTTTCCCGCGCTAGGTTGCGGTAGACCAGTTGCTCTCTAAGACTATAGAAGTCGGTCTGTCCTACTGTTTATCCATAGCTTGGGTGGGGGAGAAGAGGATTCACACCTTTCCCAAGGGTATTAGCACGTCAGTCAGTCAGTTATTTGCCATACTATTTATCCATAGCTGGGGAGAGAGAGAAGAAGAGGCTTCCCACCTTTCCCAAGGGTTTTAGCACGTAAGTGAATGTAATGGATTAGAATGAAATTCGAACTCGGCTCTCCGATTCCCCAAGTCAAACCGCTATTCATTACTCCACTGTAATCATAATATCTGATCTCCGGATATAGATAGATGCAGCCATTATAGTAAAAAAAAATACTAACAGCTTAGTAACCCATACATGCCAAATAAAAGCATGTGAAAAATGATTAATATGAGGAGAAAGCAGAGTTTTAAGTGCGTATTCCCAGTTATAATCTTGCAGGCGAATAACACAACACGGTTCTCCAGGTTAAAACAAATAAACGATAATAATAAAGATGACCTAAGTTCCAAAATGATTAAGTAATATCCGACGAAGATGTAACAATGGAAGGACACACTGATTACAAAATAGGACGTCCAAGACAGGAATCTCTTAGAGAAAGATAGGCATCAAGATCCCCAAGGAGGGTGATCGAAGTAAAGCAATAAATCTTGAAAATAAAACTTTATAGAAGGAGTAGAAGAATGTTTTTATAAAACTATTCCCCCACTATAAAAGCCCAAGAGCCTCTCAATGTAGAGGGTTACTGAATGGGGTTGTTTTATGTATGTGAAAGGAGGAGGTGAGAAGTGGAGATTATGAGGATATGTAGGGTAGATAACGGTTGACTTTAAGAGGATTAGATTTTAGCGATTGAGTAAGAAGATGTCTGAGTAGAACATAACCCTTAAGAGTGTGAGATCCATTCGACACTCTATACACGCCATGGTGGGTATTAGCTGAAAAAAAAACTGAACTGGTAAAACTAAATGATGTGGTTATCAGAAGGTTTTCCATGGAAATAGTGATAGAGCAACGATAGAGATACAACAATGCCGGTAGAAAGTTCATCACTCTTTTGGACTCTGTCAAATATGGAAGCAATATTTAATTTTTAGTCTAATTGGATTCTTATAAAGATAGAGCATGGTAATGTTTTGTTTGCTTAACGGCATATCAGCTCCATATGGTTCATTTAATGTCGAATTTTAATTTTCTTGTGAGCTTTGAAGCAATAGAAATATAATATATGTTATTCTACTTTCACAATTGAATACATGGTAGATGATACTCAGCTTGTGTGCATAGACATGTTCCTGTGGACGTGATTACTACAGGCGGTGATACATGTGTTTTATGTTGTAGTTTTGTAGAAGTTATATTTTTGGACTGACTAGATTTATTATTTGTTTTGTTTTGTTAATTAATTGAATATTATTTAATTTTCTTTATTATTTATGCATTGATTCCATTTTCTACTGCCATCATATTTGTTTTCGCCGTTGTTTCCAGTAAGCAGATAATAGATTTACCGTCACAAAACTACAGCAAAAAGGGAAATGACTTGACAGAAAGGTCAGACGCCATTTTTTAAATATCGGTAAATCCTTATTCACCATTCATTTTTTCAACTTGTTTTACTCTATCTTTCGTATCTGTAGCAGCTTTCCTTCCCCTGCTTTCATTTTATTGTTTTATTATTTCTTTTCATGTTCACGGTAAATTGTCAGCAAAAAACACAGCTCACTCAACTATTATTCCTTCTTTAACATTTGCTTTGTCGATGAGAATCGAATACGGGTTAGTGATTGAGGTCGTTTTGTAGACATGAAAGGGGGCGGTGAGAAGTCTATATTATGAGGATATGTAGGGTGGATAACTGTTGAGTCTATGAATTCAAGAGGTTAAGATTATAGTGATTGAAGAAGAAGATGATTGAATGGAACTTCTTCCTTAAGAATAGAATACCAAGAGAATGAGACTGTTTCGACGCTGTTTACATGTCGGGTGTTAGCTGAAAAATCCTTTTCGATGGAAATAGCGATAGAGTAACGACAGAGATGCAACAATGTCGGTGGAAAGTTCATCACTCTTTTGCACTCTGTCAAATATGGAAGCAATATTTCATTTTTAATCTAACCGGATTCTTATGAAGATAGAACATGGTAATTTTTTGTTTGTTTAAAGGCATATCAACTCCATATGAGTTATTTAATGCCGAATTTTAATTTTCTTGGAAGCTTAGAAGTAATAGAAATATATGTTATTACGTTTTCACTATTGAATACACGGTAGATGATACCGAGACATGTTTGTTTGGACATAATTACTAGAGGCGGTGATATGTGTGTTTTAAGTTGTAGTTTTGTTGAAGTTATATTTTGGAATAGAGTTTGATTTCTTTGAGAAATTGTAGGATATTATATGGATCAATGCCATGAAAGAGTTCTTTCATGTTGGTGCATCGGTTGGTTGATTTTGTTTGGCGACATATCAATTGTTATGGGTTTTTTAATGTCGAAATCTAAATATCTTTACGTAATTTTATGCTTTCAACTACAAATATTTGGTACATCATTTATACTTTCAGAGGAAAGGTATGTTTTTAGATATATACATTTTGTAGATCATAAAATGTATTGTCGGTATTTCCTAACGATCTTAGAATGCTCTTAAGCAAAGGGTTACGATAAACAGAAAGAGTAGAGAGTTTTGAGGGGTGCTTACATTAATCTGATTAGCTTCAGAATCCTGGCCATTGACGGCATTGAAAACCAATTTACTAGGAAGCACTTGCTAAGTGCGAAGATTCTTCCAGAGATACAACCGCTGGAAACTTTTATAGCAACCTATATGCTACACCTTGTCAAACCATGATAACATAGACTATTCTTCTCTGTGCCGTGTCCATTCAGACGTGGACGAGGTTGTGGCACTTAGTAAGAGTTCTCCTTTTGCTATCCCACCTAATCTCTCTTCTGACAACCAATTACTGGGGGACTGTCGTTACAGAATCAATCAACAAAAAATAATCTTACCAGATAACAGAAACGACATCATTTGACGACTTTCAACAGCAGCCACAACTAAAATAGATATCACATATAACTCGAAGAGAAAATGATGACATAATCAAGATCCTGATAGTCCACACTACCTCCAAGCAAAAGCAAGAGAAAAAGCTCCTATTTTCCTGGAAAAATTTTCTAATAGAAAAACTTTCTTTATATTTCAACAGACAACAGCCCTGACTTAACTCTCCTAGCAAATATGAGCTCTGCAGATGACATTCTTGCGATGACGTGCATTTGACATAATTCGGTATACGTTATTCAACATCAGACATTCTTGTAGTGCTGTGTCTTCAGCTTTCAAGCCTTTAGCTTTTTTTTATGTCCTTTTGAAGGTGTCAACAAACCGTTCATCTTGACCATTCGACCTCGGATGAAAATTCGTCAAAGGTTCATACGTGTAGTTTTTGAAGAAATTTTTAAACTCACTAGAAGTAAATTGACTTCCTTTATCGGATACCACATTGTCAGGTACTCCAAACTTTGCAAAAAGTTCGCGTAACAGTTTAATCGTTATTGAGGTAGTATGTCGTTTACATTTTAATATGTCGGACAGTTTTGCAAAACTGTCGACCACAATTAAATAAATGAACCCTTGGAATTTATTGACTTCCGCATCGCCCTGTGAATATACACCAACTCCACATAATTCTTTTCCGTGTGAATTCGAATCCTCGTCGCCACTGTTATGACTTCATTCCATTGAATGAAAATAACAGAGTCATGAAATATAATGTTGCTTGCCGTCGACATAGTCTTATTGAATTCTGTAGTAAAGTTAGGCACGGTGGAGTGGCTCGGATTGAGGAATCGGAGAGCCGAGTTCGAATTCTAGTCGAATACACAAAATTCACTTACGTGCTAATACCTTTGGGAAAGTTATGAATCCTCATCTTTCCCCCAACCCCCAGCTATAGGCATATAGCAGGACAGGACCGGTTCTATAGCCTTGGATGTCCACTGGTCTAGAAAGAAATGCAAACCTACTGCGGGAAAAATCTGCCTCGCCAATCATGTATCGAGTTACAGAATCGCCTAAGCGTGTATCACGCATGACATAACTGTGTAGGGATATAAGGTTCGCTTCCGGTTAGCTGTCTGCTGACGATAATCGGCGTCAGTATACATGATACTTGGAGACATTACAAATAACCATATCCGAGAAACATGAAATAATCTAGAATTCATTTATAATCGTCGGCACAGACGGTTTGGTTCTATTAAGAATGTTATTATAGATTATTCAGAACATCCGCGACCCAAGTTTTTGCTGTCAATTTTAACATGGACTGACTAGTTTTATTATTTGTTTTGTTTTGATAATTAATTGAATATTATTTAATTTTCTGTATTATTTATGCATTGATTGCATTTTCTACTGCCATCATATTTGTTTTCGCCGTTGTTTCCAGTAAGCAGATAATAGATTTACCGTCACAAAACTACTCCACCGTGTTTTCCAAAAACGGAAATGATTTCGAGGGCCTGACAGAAAGGTCAGACGCCATCTTTTAAATATCAGTAAATCTCTATCCACCATTCGTTCTTCTCAATCTCTTTTTCTCCATCTTTCGTACCTGCATCAGCTTTCCTTCTCCTCCTTTCATTTTTTCTACTCATCTTCCCAGTAAATTGTCAGCAACAAGCAGGGATCGCTCAACTATTATTCCTTCTTTAACACTCGCTTCGTTAATGAGGATCGAATTCAATACATTTATATTAGTCAAAATTACTACTTGCAGCCATAGCCAGCTGGTCGATCAGAAAAAGCGTTCAATTAGAATGGAGCAAAAACAGGACCATCTTTAGATGTAACAGAGTCTATCTCCTTCAATTACTTTAAAGTACTTTAATTAAAAACATTTCCAATCAATGCAGTTACTGATATAACAGCAGTAGTTTGTATTTATTCAATCAAAGTAAGCCGAGGACATGAAGGAATTAAATAGGAAACACGAAGACCCACCTCACATTACAATTATTTTGTAGTTTTTGAAATTCATTTTGTCGGTGTGCTACTAGGGATGTAAAAGTGTTTACAATTGATTAGTTTGATGACATTTGGTTGAAAGATCAACGAGAAATAAGAAAGAAATCAGTAAAAATCGCAACTTTTCGCTATTTACGCCGATTTTCACTATATGGGTGGACTCAGTTATCAAGTTCAAATAATGTTAAACAATCAACTTCTTGTTACTTACAATTGAGTGAGTTTCTATTAGATTGCTTGGAAATTGTGAGAGTTTTTAGTTTAAAATGTGTTGAAATCGATGTTTCGTTTTTCGCGGTTTTTCGCTAAACGCAGTGGCGTAGAAATAAAAATGAGTTATCGGTGAGCTCGTCACGATTTAAGTGACCTACATACTGAGTTTCAATGACATTGGTGGGAAACAGTTGAATTTATAGATTTTTGATCCGCTTGTTTCCTCTTTAGAAGGAACCAGAAGGAGTAGATAGGCTTGCATACAATCCTAATGTCTTATTCTTAGACAATCTGCAGCCACTATTATTCTTGACCTCTTCCATCTTAAAATATAATGATGAAGACGTTAAAGCAGAATAAAACAGAACCAAGTTCAATCCGAGAAGATAGGATTGCCTAGCGTCCAGCTCACACTCTACTCTGGTCTTTTGAACAGTAAACGTCTGTCCATTGTTTTCTGTTTAGAATTGGGTTTCGGATGATTACTTATGTCATATTCTCCTTAATCCCCATTAGACACTTGTACATTAGTGGTATTATTGCCTTGCTTGGGGTGAATTGATAAAAAGAAATGTCATAAACTCACTTGGTTCCCAGACCGTTTAACAGTGTCATGAGCTAATAACATTCTATAGTAGGGAATTAATGTTTTACTCTTGATTGATTTAAATATATTTGTCCACAGATAACTGCATTTATTGTATCTACACTCTTATTTGGTCATTTCAGTAACTGACGAATCTGTTAAAGAGTTTCTTTTGTAGACCAACCTTAAAATAATTACTGGAAAAATCTGTTGTGACAAGAGTAAATTAATTTCCCATTGAATTTTTAGGTGAAATAAATTATTGCAGCTTATGCTAAGTGAAAACTTAATACAGTGTAACCCGGATATAAGAGACCCGGATATAAGAGAAACCCGGATATAAGATAGATTTTCTCTGGTCCCAAATTAGAGCCTGTGTTAATGTATATAAAATAGACCAAACCCGGATATAAGAGAAACCCGGATATAAGAGACTCCTTCTCCGGTCCCGACAACTCTCTTATATTCGAGTTACACTGTAGTTGTTACAGCGCTGATAGATTCCTAAACTCCATAACAAATTATTTTGATGTCAATCCCACACCAGAAACCCCACCATATTCTCAGTGTTCTTAATTTTATATTATTTTATTTTTTACCTGTGTGTTTTATCCGTATTTTTTATATACAACGTCTCCGCCTAATCTCTATTTTTATTTATTATTTATTTTTTTAATTTATTTTTCTCATTTATATCCTCATTTAGAGTAGATAGGTTCACCCATCGTCCCGTTCACATTCCTCTCGGTCTTTTGAAAAGAAGTAAAGCATTATCCTTTGTTCACTATTTAAGATTGCGTATCCGGTTCCTAAGTATTTTCAGTCTCTTTCAATACCTGACCCGTCCTGGGTATGACGATAAACTACATCCGCATCCTGGGTAAGACGATAAACTACGTCCAGCAGCAAGACTCTGATCAGGAGGTTTTGAGGAGCGTGGTGGTAGCACCGGTTAGGTTCCCATCTATGGGCAAATAGTTAACCCTGAAACTGGAGGGGAAAAACACTATGAAAGTGTAAAAACAGGTTTTAATACCAGAAATACTTTGTAAAAAAATAAAAATTTCCAGCAATAAATTTTTGAAGAAAAAGAAGACTATTACCAGCAATACATTTTTGAAGGAAAAATATTACCAGAAATAGATTTTTGACAAAACAAAATATTACCAGAAATAGATTTTTGACAAAACAAAATATTACCGGAAATAGATTTTTGACAAAACAAAATATTACCAGAAATAGATTTTTGACAAAACAAAATATTACCAGAAATAGATTATTGACAAAACAAAATATTACCAGCAATAAAAAATTTGTAGGCATTAAATAACCTATTAAGTTTGATAATCCGTAAAAAAAAAAAAAACCAAATAAAACAAACAATGCCTGGCATCCTAGTGGCTTTACTGCCTTGCTTGAAATGAATTGGTTAAAAAAGATTACATTGAAGCAACCTGACATTACAAGAGACAAAAATGAAGTATTGCTGATATACCTGGGCTGGATCTGCGCAAAGAAAACTTTCCAGTCTCGACCGAGGTCAAAATGGTTTGCGCGGCCTCGCGGGTGATGAATTGTTCTCTACCCATCTACACCTTTCCCTCATATGAAACGTTGTTGGACTCTCGACAATCTGTCACTATTTTCATGCAGATGTTCAGCCAAGCTTCATTCTCTAGCTCCGCTTGTTCTGACTTTCACAGGTCCTGTCATGCAACGTACAATGAGTCGGCACATTCTTACCTTCTTCATCTTCCCATGGTAAGTAGTAAGTTTACTCAGACAGCTTCTTCACTACAACTGTTTCAATATGGAACAGACGCCTGAGGCAATTATTTCCTGGTCACTATAATCTTAACATCTTTGTGGCTCAGTCGTTATCTATCGTACATATGCTCATAGCATGCAAACCTTGCTCCAACCTTAAATGTCCTTACAACATCCCCCACATCTTTACAACATCTTCATTTTATTTACCCTTTACCTTCAGTGGCACTTAAGCCTTGTAATAGATGAACACTAGTAAAAGAATTGCCATTTGTTTATCAAGACCGCTAACCCTAACTCACTTAGACTAGATCTCCATACGGCCGCGTTTAAACTACCGTACAAATGTACTAAGCTCGATACATAACATACTGCGGAATATGATACGCATCTCCGACTGCATAAGATGACTAAGAATAATAGAAGCCGTTATCATAAAAACAACCCATCAGTATCTGTCTATATTTCTGAGATGAGGTATTATGTACATTATTTACATTATTCGGACTATTTTCCTCATCTTTGTCGCCATATTTATTACAAAGTTTCGGCCGTTGTATGCTCCGGCCTTCTTCAGTATCTGTCTATATTTCTGAGATGAGGTATTATGTACATTATTTACATTATTCGGACTATTGTGCTCATCTTTGTCACCATATTTATTACAAAGTTTCGGCCGTTGTATGCTCCGGCCTTCTTCAGTATTTGTCTATATTTCTGAGATGAGGTCTTATGTGCATTATTTACATTATCCATACAGATATCCCGAACTAGTTAAGGAACGCAAAAGTGTTACAATCCACATTTTTTTCTTCGGGCTGGGAGAGAGAGAGAGAGAGAGACGCACTCCTGTAACTCAACAAACCGACATAAAATTAATCACTATTCCGAACCAGTCGCTCGCCTTGAAGTTGTTGTTTGTGCTTTTGTTTTTTTGTCTACAATTATTGTGCAGTATCACCACGGCCCGACGTCTGATTGATCTCGTCAACCTAAGATCAAATCACAACGTGGGTAGGTTGAATCGAGATCAAAGCAGTTGCTTCGGTGACCAGGCGTTGGAAGCGAGCCGAGTACGACAAGTTGGTACTAGAACCCAACCACACTTCAACCGATGTCCCAGGGTTAGCCCGTCGCAAAGGACCGACGTCACATTTTGGCGTCGTGACTGAAAAAGAAGTTGGGTGTCACAAGTGCGCCGCGACCAGTACGGGTGTCACAAACGGTGCCCTGACCAGGACAGAGGAGGGTTGGGTGTCACAAACGGTGCCGTGACCAGGACAGAGGAGGGTTGGGTGTCACAAACGGTGCCCTGACCAGGACAGAGGAGGGTTGGGTGTCACATATATATATATATATATATATATATATATATATATATATATATATATATATATATATATATCGGGTGCAACAGCAAAATTGTCCAAATCGTGTAAAAGCAAAATTTGTCCATTCCTTAGATTCAGATTTGAACAGTTATATCTTAGAAATGATTAAATATATGTTACTGGAATTTTCCGAGTTTTTTATAAAACTCTTGAAATCTACATTGTGCAATAAGAATGTCTAATTACTCTGCAAGCTTACCCGAAGAATCGTGTTGAAATCGATCGTAAACGAAAATAACTTGCTCATCATTAACCATAGTATTCACATAAAGTTCAATATATATATACAGAACAGTTGGTATGACGTTTGCTTTCAGACTCAATGAATTACTTAATTATAATTATCAAATCCTCCTTACAATTTCCATCATGTGTATATCATTGCTTGATCCGGCTTCTAATGCTTCAGTTCGAGCGGCTTGGTGATAGTAGCCGTGGCTCCGGGGGGGCAGAGTCCTATGGTTATAGAGAATTTCAGTTGAGTTCCACCACGGAATATGTGAGCGAGCGGCGCTATATTGAGTCTGATTTGCTATCTCGTCGTCAGCGAGGCCCGTTGGAACAGTTGTTATGGACGTTTGCTTGATAATCTATCTGTCAGGGTTTCAATTCTCGGTAGTGGATGCGCACTGCTGATGAGTCCCAAATATAGGACGAAACGGTCGTCCAGTGCTTTCTGCATTCTGTTGAGGTTTCTTTCTTGTCCCCACTTTTAAAAAAAATATTCACCGTTTTATTAATGGTTCTTGAATGGACTTTAATAATGGAAACCGGAGTATGAATATTCGTACCATTAGTAAATAATATTTTTCCTCACACCATTGCTCATTTGGGAAGACGGTGGGTCTGACACAAAACGATTAAAACCTGTACTCTTTCTAACCGAATAACGTAAAGGTTTTTTTTATTCACGACAAATGGTGTCAAGATTGCTAAACGTCATATCTGAAAATATGAAAAAAAAAGAAACTCAATTAGTTTAGCGGATTTTTAGATATTAAAGATTTTGTGTGCTGTAACACGACTTGGACAATTTTGCTGTTACACCCGGTATACATACATACATACATACATACATACATATATATATATATATATATATATATATATATATATATATATATATATATATATATATATATATATATATATATTGTTTTGTGCATGTATTGTTTAATATATTGTAATGTAATTGTCATCTTTGATAATGGCTTATGTAAGCCAAAAGTTTAGATAGGATTAAAAAATATGTATCAATATATATATATGAAAAACAATTGATCCGCAGTAAAGTATTCCTGAGAAAAAAAAACTACTAAGACATATCACTCTGTTAATTGAACTATCTACTTAGTTCATGACATGTTAACTGAAAAACACTTATAATAAAAAATTCGTGGATTTACCAAATTATAAAATTCAAAAAATTCTCACTTGTAATATTTGAACTTTAGCGTTGCGATTTGCACGCCCCAACACTACATAGCCATTAATAAATAGCTCATTCTTAAAAACATCTTTCGGTCGGAAAAACACATTTATTTCGTCTTCCAGTTTTGATTCTAAAGGAAAAGAATACAGCCTGAAGATGAATGCGGGAAGCATTTGAAAGTACTAGCTGAATTAAAAAATACACCATCTCCATTTTATACATAAGGATCTCATCATTCAGTGGATTATTAGTAGTATAATGCTTATAATTATGTCTACTAGCGAAGGGATTTCGCCAATAATTGCATGAATATTGCTAATTGATCCAAGGTATGATTAACTCCTTGATCCCATCGCAACACAAATAGCACTGGTTCGTCACGGTCGAGGGATGCCACATATTTCCTAAGAAAAAAATTGTTAGTATTACAAAACACACACACACACACACACACACACACACACATATATATATATATATATATATATATATATATATATACGATGGACTCTCCCATCGATTTCGATGTATGAAGTTCCGACGACCACGAACTAATTATCTGCATGCCTATGACGGGCATGACATTTGAGACCGGCTCGAGAATTGCACAAATGACTACAAACAGTACAGGAGAATATATTGCATCCAACTGCAGCAGGAACACACGCAGTCGACTGATGCTTACTTCTTGATGGTGAATTATTCCTGATCTCTTCATAGCTAACTCTTCAAAGTTATTGAATGGAATGTTGACGCAAGAAAGGTTGCTCTTCAGTTTAACTTTATACCTGAGCCAAGGTCTACCAACATTTCTATGACCACTATGGAGTTCACTACAAAAAAAGGACTTTTCGTATGCGATCATCAGTCATCGTTTCTACATGTCCAGCCCAACGGAGTTGTGATTGCATTATGAAGGTCTCCATGGTACCAATCTTGCATTTCTCAAAAAGGTCGCCATTTGACACTCGATCATCAAGCGTTAGACCAAAGATTGTACAGATACAACCTTTATTTTTTCTGACAACTATATATATATATATATATATATATATATATATATATATATATATATATATATATATATGTATGAAGAAATATAGTTTTAAGGCGTGATATATTTATGGGATAAAGTGCTCAATATCAAAGATATAGAGTATGTAAATATAAATATAAAAGTGAATATTGAAGTCAAAACTCAGAAGCTACATGCTGTTTCATGTGAGACGCTATTGTCTGGCCGCGAATGTTTGATTTTTCCTCGACTATTTATATATATGGGTCAGTGGTGCATTGTGGGTTATCTATTCTCGCGGTTATTTTTGCGGGAGTGGCTTGTTTGTTTATTTATTTATTTGTTTGGGTTAATTTCTTTTACTTGTTTTTCATTTTCATTTTGTATGATTTATTCTTTTCGGTTTTTGATGTTTTATTAAGGTACAAAAATTAGCTGATATGGTTAGGTTGCTTATTTAATAGCGTGTATTGGTCTGGGAAGATATTTAAATCTATTTATTCGTCCAATGTTTAGATTACTTGCCGTAGTCTATTCTGTTATTTTGGCGGGGTGAGCGGTAATTAATTTATTTATTTGGATTGATTATTTTTACTTGTTTTTGCTAATTTATTCTTATTAATTATTAGTTCTAACGGTTATTATAGCGGGGGTGATTTGTTATTTTGTTCATTTATTTATTTATTTGGATTAATCCTTGTTTGTTTTTTATTTATTTATATACTTTTTATTTTGTATATTTTTATTTACTCTATTTGGTTTCCGATTTTTGAGTAACATAGTAATGTGTTTTTTTTTATCGTTATATAGCAGTTAAAGCTATTTTTACGTCCAATTTTTAGATTCGTTATTGTAGTCTATTCTAACGGATATTTTGGCGGCATTGGTTAGTCATTTGTTTATTATTATTTACTTTATTTATTTGGGTTGATTATTTTTACTTGTTTTTTGTGTATTTTATTTTTATTTTTATTTATTCTATTTCGTCTATTCTAACGGGAGTGACTTGTTAATTTGTTTATTATTTGTTTACGTTAATTTATTTTACTTGTTTTTTATATTATTTTGTTAATTTTATTTATTTATTTCAGTGTTCGATTTTTTCAATTTTTAATATATATATATATATATATATATATATATATATATATATATATATATATATATATATATATATATATATATATATAAGTGCATTTAACAAAAGATTAATGCCATTTTCCTATTCTGCCAATTCCCTGTCAGCCCCCTTATGTTGGGACGCTTGTTTTTGCAGAAAATTCCAGAGCTACATCGGATAAATTTAAATCTTTTAAATAATTATAAACAGAGTGCGATCACACATGTTTTTTAATCCCCAGCACAATGAAACGCATATTTTATAACAGTTAAAATAAGTTTGTCTTTGTAATTAAACCATCAGGAGGATCTTGGAGGAAATCGTAAGTACTTGGGTAGAAAAAACTACGGAGCCTTCCTTGATGAATTTCATCTTAACCTCAATAAGCTGATTAGACAGCTGGAAAGGATCCGTATAAAAATAAAGTGAATAAATAGGAAAAGTTTATCAGTCTAACACGTTACACTTTTATTAAAACTTCTTCAGAGAATTCCGATCCATATTTGACCCAAAATATCTCTCTCACACACACAGACACAGACACAGACAGACACACACAGACACACAGACACACACACACACACGCACACACACACACACACACATATATATATATATATATATATATATATATATATATATATATATATATATATATATATATATATATAAAGACATGTTTCTTTGTAATGTTTAGACATGTTCTGTCTACTTATTTTCAATAAGATCCTTTCATACTCCCGTTTAAGTTTTTCATATCAAGGACGAGAGAAAATCGCCGTGTTTATACACATTTGTTTTATTTACAAGTACTTTCGACATATCCGTGTGTGTGTGTGTGTGTGTGTGTGTGTGTCTTAGGGAATGTCGATTTTTAAACCAGACACTTGGACAGGTCTAGATAGGTGGTCATAATATCATATGACAACACACAAAATATGTTGTGTTAAAATTACGATACCATTTGAGGAAATGCAATCAAAATCAAATTAATTCAAATCTCAGAGATTTTTGCGGTGTTAACTGAAGTAAATAATCAAGCCTGATTATCCCATACTAATAAATAAAGTGAATATAAATCAATTTTAAACCGAGGTTTAGTATTCCTTTAAAATACCGGAATAGACAAAAATATAATATAGTACAAGAAATAACATGCTTTATAAAATATCCGTGCAGTTAAAATGGCAATATCGTTGTATCACAGGTTAAGAAAGAATATCAATTAAAAACTATTTTTTAAAAATTTTTTTCTTTCCGAAAGAAATTGTTTCACAATTAGTTAAGTAAAACTATTCATAAATCGTGAAAAAATACCCTAATTTATTTTGAGCGATAGTTTTATTTCGGAGAAAAAACTCAAATATAAAAAAAAACATCAGTTTTTTTTATTTTTAATGAACCAGATTTAAATTTCGTGTATGATTATTTGCCTTTACACCGTTATATCACCGTGCTCTTTGATTTCATTTACATAGGAAGCTTTTAAGAAATTTAAGATGAAAAAATATATTAATTGCAAATGTTTTAAGCAAAATATAAATTGACAGGGTATTTTAATTTTTTATTATTTCGTTGGGTAACATTTTTTCAACGTTTTATTAAAATGTTTGAAGAAAAACGCAATATACACTGGTGTTGCTCTAACAAAAGCTTTTAGTGTTTTGGAAGAATTTGATAGTATAGACATCATTAAAACTTTTCTTCTGGACAGAAAAATACTGTATGTAAAGGCGAGCCTTGTAACTTATCTGGAGAATGAGCTCCAATGTCTGAAGAAAAACGCAATATAGGGAAGATATTTCCTCAACTCTTGGAGTATCTCTTACTAGTGCCTTTCAGTTGCATTTACGGGCTAAGGTCATTTTAAACCCAGGGTTTGATTTTAAAAACGTTATAATTGATAAGTCAAAAATAGACAGAAAAGAGGTTAAAAATAATGACACATTATAGGCACATTAAAGATATTAAAAAGTGTGTCTGTTTACGATTCGATAGCAAGATTATAAAGAAACTTTGTTGTATAAAGAAGTTATAAGGGAATATAGTGACGTTAAACTAAAAATAGAAAGCGGCTTACAATACTATTTAACTTTTACTCAAGAGACAGGAACTGAGACTGGAAAATACCTGACTCATAGAGTAGTCCTATCTTCAGGTGCTACCGGTGTTGCTCTAACAGAAGGTTTTAGTGTTTTGAAAGAATTTGATAGTATAGACATCCTTAAGTCTGTTCTTCTGGACAGAACAAATACTGTATGTAAGGCAAGCCTTGTAACTTATCTGGAGAAAAAGCTCCAACAAAACTTACATACAATCTACCATTCAGAACTTAAATAGGTTGATGGTACACGAAGCCCGGCTGCTTTTACAAGCATATTTGGCAAATTGTGTGAAATGGACCGTCATAATTTGCCACAAGTAGAATGTATACAAATTAGTGGCTCTATTTATAACGTTGGTCGGAATTAATCAGTCTATAACCAAAGTAGAATGTTTGAACCTGGAACCATTGAAACGATTTCAGAACATGAAATTCAAGTATCCCTTATAAATAACACAAAGCTAGAGTTGCCTGTTTTTTCTTCACATTCTCAAAGTGTTGAAAGAGCACTGAACTTAACATCTGAAGATTCTCATATTGTTTACAGATTTGAAGCAAGACATAGAAACATTCTTGCAAGAAACTTATGTCGCCAACTCAGAGCTTCCTTTGTTTCTAAAGGCTCTTACACTGACAAATTTGATATAATTATATAAATATTTGGATCGTATGAGTTTTCATGTAATAAAACATTTATTTATTATAATAGCCAACTTTTCTGATTTACTGTTGAAATAATAACATTTTTCAATCAAATATTGCCAAAACCAAAAATGAATGATTTTTTAAAGGCATTTTAATGCGGATTTTTACTGTATTTCCTCAAAATCTCAGTGAGTTTCAACTATCTAGACTTTGTCCCAAGTTGACTTGGGATAAAAAGATATAATTGACCTACCTAATATATATATATATATATATATATATATATATATATATATATATATATATATATATATATATATATATATATATATATATACAAGACGAGTTCCTAATAGCTTCACGGCCTGATCTAGATCAGTTTCCAAAATTAATTCGGCTCTTTACTTTACGCCACTTGGGCAGATTTGTGCGTTGGTCCCAGAATTCTCAGCAGCACTTCGTACCATCCTAGCAAATGAAGCATGGTGAAACATATATATATATATATATATATATATATACATATATATATATATATATATATATATATATATATATATATATATGTGTGTGTGTGTGTGTGTGTGTGTGTGTGTGTGTGTGTGTGTGTGTGTGTGTGTCTGTGTGTGTGTGTTTGTAGATATAGGCAGAGAGAGAGAGAGAGAAAGAGTGAGAGGCAGTGAAAGAGAGAGACAGAGACATAGATTAGTGAGAGAGATTGACAGAAAGAGAAATGACAAAGAGGGCATACTATAGAAAAATATATGCTGAATCTTTACAAGGAATAAGCAGTGTGTGTGGTGGTGGTGTGTGTGTGTGTGAGAGAGAGAGAGAGCGAGAGAGTGAGAGAGTGAGAGAAAGAAAATGTTAGCGCAAATAAATGGTGTACAACAGAGTAAAAAGCGCTGATCCAATCAGTAAAATCGATTGCACGGAAAACAAATGCAATAAATAAATAAATAAATAAATAAAAATAACAAAGTAAAAAAAACGAAATGATTGTCTTAAAAGCCCAAAATTTTACCTCCAGCTGAAAAAAAGGGGGTTCCACACATTACCCACAAATGAACGTAACATAATGTAACATTCATTACATTTGAAGCCCTGTTTTGCTGTTGCTTTCCTTTCTCTCTTTTTGTTTCTCACCATTTCTTTTCTATTCCAACTGCCATTCTCTCGCTTTCCCGTTTTTCCTTTCCTTCTCTCATACATTTACATGTTTTGCTCTCTATGTTAACTTAAATATTTCATTCATCCAATCTAATCTTTCTTTCTTTCTTTCTTTCTTTCTTTCTTACATTCAATCTAATCTTTCTTTCTTTCGTTCTTTCGTTCTTTCTTTTTTCTTTCTTTCATTTGTTCAATCTAACCTTTCTTTCTTTTTTCGTCCAATCTACTCTTTCTTTCTTTCTTTCTTTCTTTCTTTCTTTCAATCTAATCTTTCTGTCTTTCATTCGTTCATCCTTTTTTGTTTCTTTCAATCTAAACAGTATTTCTTACTTTCACTTAATGTTTCTTTCTTTCGTTTATTTCAGTCTCATCTTTCTTTTAGTCGTTCATTCTAATCTTTCTTTCTTTCATTTGCTCAGTCTACTCATTCTTTAACATTTCTCACTTTCATTTATTCAGTCTAATCTTACTTTCTCCATTCGTTTAATCTAGTCCTTTCTTTTATTTATTCTAAACTTTCTTTCTTTCTTTTTTCTTGTATTCACTTTTAGCATATTTAAGTTTCATCTTAATTCTCTTCCCTATTCTTATGTAGTTCTTATTCTTTCGTCATTAACTTTTATTCTTAATTCTTATCCCTGTTCGTTTTCCTATTTATTTCTTCCTTACTTGTTATCCTAAGTTTTTATTCTGATTCCTATTTAACGGTTATTCTTAATTCTTATTCTTGTTCGTTTTCTTATTCTTGTTTTCCTTATATTACCCTTAATTCATTTATTCATCTTAAGAGTCCTCTATTTACTGAACCATTCGGGTATAAACAGATTCCGATTTACTGTTGGCCTGTAAATACTTTCTTCACATCACCTGTGAATAATTCGACCACAAATTTTCAGCATAATTCAGAAAAATCCGCGCTGAATTTTATAACGGATGAGCCACTTCACGAGAAATTCAATTTAAAAACATAGTTCTCTATAAGACATAACGACTTGGTGACTCTGAACCATTTAGGAACTAAAAATATATAAATATTTACCATTTCTTGTTAAATCCTTTTTAATAAAATTCACTCTATACAATGGTATTGCTGATAATGATGAATGGGGTGTCATTTGGTGATTAAAAAATTATAACCCCGCTTATAATTTTAACTCAAAAAGTGAACTTGAATTTACGGATATCGATAATCTTAAATAGACAATTTAAAAAAATAAAAATTGACTGCGTTACGCTGTTCTTTCTCAAGGAATACCCGATTCACATTTGTTTACTAGAATAAGGCATTTTCTGTTTAAGCAAACACTCCACTTATGTTTTTAAAACTAAAACAACGAACTTGAATTCTCGGACCAGAAAACTTCTTTTGGAACAAGCTGAAGACTTTGCACTCTTCCTTCTCAGATAATACAATTTCTACAATTCTCTCCGTACACCGTTTGTGTCTGAAACAAATCGTTCGTGTTTTTAACGCTAAAACGGTTGATTTAGTTTTAAATCGCAACATTTACAATATTTTTAAACTTCAAAATTCGTTTCGATCGAGCATTTTTCTCGTATTTCTTTAGGCGCCGCAAATAAATTTTACTTGTTAAAAGCCCAATGTTTCGACCATTACCGCTTCTGATCATCATCAGATATTTATCGTAATTAATGCGAAACCTTTTATTCATTATCTAATGGGAGATATTGTTCGCATTCCGCTGTCTATATTAAGGGAGATTACTCGTTTTACTTAATCGTTTGGCTTTTGTTAATTCCTTCTTGTTTCCACAAATGTTCATTCTACGAATCATGAATGTATGGACATCATTGCTTGAACCAAGGAGCGAACCGACGCCCATAAAATAAGCTTCAATGCTAAATCAACTTTTATATCCACAAGGACATCAGCTGATGTGCCATATTTGATATTTTATGCTGGTTAAGTGTTACAATTTATCTGGTGAAGCCAGGCAGTGAAATTTATATATCTATATATTTTTCCAATTAAAATAGCAGAAGTGTCACCTTAAGGACAAATTAAGAATTAAAAAATATGAGTTATGTCCCTTTGCACGATCGTTGGATTTTACCTTATAGAGAATTAATTTATGGCTCGATTATTACGTTTTATCGTTCTATATCCAATGTCTTTCATTCCTCCTTATCCTACCTATCTTTCATTGTTTCTTTTTTATGTTACTTCATTTTCATTCATTACTCCTTATTCTACCTTCCTTACTTGTTTTTTCTTGATTTTTTTTTCCGTTGTTCATTCCTCCATATTGTTCATTCCTCCATATTGTTCATTTCTCCATATTGTTCTTCATGTTACATTCTGTTTTCACCTTCGGGTTTTTTTTCGTTCCTCCTCGTCGTTCTTTCGTTTCATAATTCCGTTTTTTTTATCCTTCTTGTGTTCAGTCATCCAGCTCTCTTTCTCCATTTTATTCTTTTAGTTGATTCCGATATTCTTTCTTCTATTCATCCATTATTTTTCATACCAGCTTAGCTTTTCTTCGTTTATTAAGTCCTTCCTACTTTCTTTTTCTCAATTATTCTTCGTTTCTCCTTCTCCTTCCGCTCAGAATTCTGTTATTTATCCCTCCTTCTTCACATTGTCTTACATTTTTCCTTGTTCTTTCTTTCGTCATTCTGTTTCTTTGATTGTCTTGCCTAATTTTTATTCATATTTTTCCTTCCTCTGGGCACTTCGAAGCGCTGCAGTGGTTAGCAAGCTTGTCTCACTAGACGAATTAGTGAGTTCGATCCTACCTGGGTATCCCATACTTTCGCCCTACATTTAAGCTACACTTAGAAAATCTTTTGGGCTCTTGGACGTGGTGTTATGGTTAGCAATCTTGTCTCGCTAAATCAATTACAACTGAATAATGAATCCGATCTTCACTGGGAGCTCCACGTATTTTGGCCTTTTGCCACATCTAAGATACGCTTAGAAAATCATTGAGCTAATTGACGTGGTGTAATGGTTAGCAACGTTGTCTCGCTAGAACAATGAGTAGTGAGTTCGATTTTCATTGCCCCCCACAAATATTCAGTGTTGTGTCACATAAGTTACGCCGAGAAAATAATCTTAATTTTATTTCTTGATTCCGTAAAGTAAAGGAAACCTAGAAGAATGGACTTCTCATCTGTTGTAACTGATAACTAAAGAAAAGAATACACCTTTTCGGCTATTCTTCAAAAACGGAAGTACTGTGTCGGCCATATTGTTCGGAAACGGAAGTACCGTGTCGGCCATATTGTTCAGAAACGGAAGTATAGTAGCGGCTATATTGTTCAGAAATGGAAGTACCGTGTCGGCAATATTGTTTATGTGTGAATAAACTTATATTTTTAAAACTAAAGCAACGAATTTGAATTCTCGGACCAGAAAACTTCTTTTGGCACAAGCTGAAGACGTTGCACTCTCTTTTCTCAGATAATATATCTACAATTCTCTCCGTACACCATTTGTGTGTGAAACAAATTGTTTGTGTTTTTAACGCTAAAGCCGTTGATTTAGATTTAAATAGCAACATTTACAATAACATATTTCTCTATCATTCGTCGCAATATTTTCCCTCTTACTATACCTCCGATTCTCTGTTCTACCATCCACAAGCTTAAGTACGTTATTCATGTTTCCACTGTCATTCTTGACCCTAATATACTTGTGAGTATCAAAGTCTCTACACCTTCTTTCCTCATTGCGTGTCATAGAAATTTGTACATTATCTTTTGGTTTGTTTCGTTTGGTTTGGTTTACGTTATATCAACCTCAATTGGTTATTTAATGCTGACAAAATTTTTATTGCTGGTAATATTTTTTTTTTCAAAAATCTATTGCTAATAATTTTTATTTTTCAAAAATATATTGCTGGTAATATATTTTTTAAATATATTGCTGGTAATCATGATAATCATTGCTGACAATAATTCTTTACAAAGTATTTCTGGTATTAAAACCTATTTTTACACTTTCATAGTGTTTTGACCCTAGTTTGGGGGTTAGCTATTTGCCCATAGCTGGGACCCTAACAGGTGGTACCATCCCGCGTCAGAATGGACCTGGGAACACCAGCAATTAAGAGGTGGTTCCATGCTCCTCAGAACCTCCTGATCAAATGCCTTGCTGTTGAATGTAGTTTATCGTTTTACCCAGGACGCGGATGTAGTTTAACCTCTTACACAAGACGCTTCGTCATTCAAATCCTAAATAATTGTGTTTACATTCTCCATTTCCAGTAAAGTCTGGCGGTTCCAATAATGTTGTGTGTCAAGGCACATATTTAATAGGTTTACCTTTGCCTTGTACATGGTTTCATAGATGGGGAAACCACCGGCCAATAAGCTTTTTAAATTAAAAAAAATTGTCTGCAGTAGTTACTTATTAACTTTCCCCCATGTCACAGCGCGTAAATAAATATATACTAATCTTTGTTTAACATTGCATATAGACACAAATATGGGTGAATTAATTTTTAAAAATGATTTCACTCCAAGCAAGGCGATAAAGGCACTAAGATGGGATACTGAGCGTGGGATAATATGAGAAGAGAAAACACTATTAAGGAGAGCGAGCAATAGCAGAACACAAATTATGAAAACAGAAGATATCGATTGACATTGCATTTAGATTTTAGAAGAGCAAAGTTGACTAGAAAGCAAGAAGCTGGTTTTGAGTTTCACAAGCGAGAAATGGGAGAGTAGAAACTGTTAGCACAGAACTTACGATTACATCTAGCTATTTAAGTGTAAAATGATGAGACCTAACCGCCAATCTAGCACTGCACTAAAATTTGTA
Source organism: Acanthosepion esculentum (assembly GCA_964036315.1). Lineage (NCBI taxonomy): Eukaryota > Metazoa > Mollusca > Cephalopoda > Sepiida > Sepiidae > Acanthosepion > Acanthosepion esculentum. The sequence goes on from OZ038487.1 coordinate 26,365,883, forward strand.
AAATCTAGGTACCAAAGAGGAAAGCTCATCAGGACAATTAGAATAAAAAAAATATTTATAGAAAATGCTCAAAGAAGGTATGGCTTTGCGGTGGCGAATTAACCCAGGCCGAGGTGCCAAATCAAGTACAATAAAATTGCAGATTATTCTTTGTATTTTATCAAGTATCTCTAGCCATTTTAACTGAAAAACGATAGACCTAACCGTCAATCTAGTACTGCGCTCTAAATACATGAATGATATTATTTATAGAAAACGCTCAAAAAGCTACATTACACCGTGGGGTAGTGATCGAAGTCGAGATGCCAGGCCAGGTACAATAACAATTTGGATTTTATCAAGAATCTCTAAATATATAGCAGAAGCACCATACCAGATATGGCAGCAATATCCAATGCAATTTGTTACAAAATTAGCGGTCTGCATGAGTTGATTGTTGATATTGTTTTCAGCTACGTTCATATAATCCTGAACTACCGGTAATGGTTAAAACATTTGACAATGGTTAAAAACATCCGGTAATTATTAAAAGGTTAAACTAGCCGACTATTTCTATTTTAAAGAGTTCGTGTCTCACTGGGTTCCGCATATTGTGGCCATACGAGGTATGCCTGAAAAGTAACGGGAGTGAGTGTATTGACCTATGGGCGAAAGAGTGCTCGTTGTTTTTAACATTTTCCTGTTTGTTTTTTTTTGTGGGGTGCGTGGGTTTTGGAAGGCATTTTCTTTTCGCTACTCTAATGCGCCTTCGGATTTCGGTGCCATATTTCATGTCTTGTCTTAAAAATTGATATTTAATTTTAGTACTTCTTGATTATGGCATCTCCAATTCGTAGCTCGCATAGTGTGATTTATCTTTTGCTGGCAAACACTTTCCGTCTTCTTAAAATTGATGGTGTCAGAACATGGTAAGGAGGTGTCTGTAGTAACAATGCAGTTTCGACTTAAGCCGTAGCTATTTTATTCACACATAAACAATATGGCCGACACGGTACTTCCGTTTCTGAACAATATAGCCGATACTATACTTCCGTTTCTGAACAATATGGCCGACACAGTACTTCCGTTTCTGAAGAATAGCCGAAAAGGTGCTTTATTTTCTTTAGTATCAGTTACAACAGATGGGAAGTCCATTCTTCTAGGTTTCCTTTACCAACTTTTCCAGGAGTTCCTATAGTTATCCTTCTGAGCCTTCCATAAAGACGGGGACATCTACGTATCTTGTAATGTTAAGACTGTGCCTTCGATAATAATCACTAGTAGGATATCAAACAGCTTAAAGGGAGCCTCGCAATGAAAGTTGAATAGATTTGGTAAGACAAGAGACGTATACTTCTCCTTTTGGTTTCCATTTCTCTTAAAACTTCCTCGTGATTACATGCTCCATCCATGGTATTCTCAGCATCTTTCCCTTGTCTCAAGACATGTCTTCATGGAATTGTCCAGCATTCATTGACGTATGGGAGGACTGATATGGTTTAGAAGTTTGGTACTCGGACATTTGGCAGACGGACATTTCGCCGAACGGACATTTCGCCGAATGGAAATTTAGCCGAAAATATAGTGGCGTACTCACATGTGTCTGTCACACTCTTTATCGTAATATGCTACATACATTTATATTTATTTACTGTATTAATTTATAATGTGTTCCTTTTGACCTTTTGTTTTTTTTAATCTGTTCCGTATATATTATATTACGTATCTTGTAATGTTAAGACTCTCCCTTCGATAATAATCTCTAGTAGGATATCAAACAACTTAAAGGTAGCCTCGCAATGAAATTTGAATAAATTTCGTAAGAAGAAACATCCTTGTCATTTGCCCATTTCTCTTTGTCTGTACTTACTCCGTACAGTTTATAGTTAGTAACAGAATTCGAGCATTCTGTATGTTAAAGACACTAAAGTGGTTTTTGATAAATTGACGGGTAGCTGTCAAACATTGATAAAAAAAAACAAAAAACAAAACACACACACTAACTAAATCAGAATGCTTTTGCTTGATAAATACTAAAACCAAGATGACACCTGGTAATGCTTATGGTAACAATAGCTGTTTCCTTATAAGGAAATATTCGGTATTCATTGACCGAGAAACCAATGGTAATTCCGGTTGAAATTTATAAAATATTTCTATTAAAACAATATTTTCAGGAAAACAAATAGATTTCTCAATTCCAATAATTACTATCGCTCTTTCGCGTATTGATTGGCGGTGGGCGGGACTTCCTTCCTAACATTTTGTTTGAAGTAGTGTGTAATGTCATCATATTGATTATATAATTACTTTCTTTTCGAAATACATGTACTATCCATTTCATTTAATGTTGGTAGTCCTCAGAGGATGTAGTTTCTGGTATTTAGCACAGTTTGCGATAATGTAGCGCCAGGCCACGAGATTCGAAGACCTATAGTCCTTGATAAGGCCTACAGGCTTCATTCAATCGAATACATTTACTTAGGAAAACGGTTGTCTACAGCTGGTAGTTTGTGTATTTAGGCAGCAGTCCTTCATTTATGCACGTTTCATTAAAAACGAAAGACAAAGTACTACGATTAAGCTTTTTATTTAATTTTTCTTGTGTTCGAACAAGTGTTTTCTTTTCTGGACACAGAGTGTGTAGAATCTGTCCAAATGTTCTATAATTCCGCGCACTTTCGGCTATACTTTTAGCCATTATCAAGGAGGATTTTATTTTTTTTTCAATTTAATGGACTGCATGCGTTGTGTGTATGTTTTTAGTGTTATAGGGATGTCTTATTTTCCGAACACATCGTGGCCGAGTTCGAAGTAAATATTATGGGCTGTGTTTTTTCTTTTCATTATTCAGGCTTCTATTATTTGTAATCTTGTTTTTTTTACATGTAGATGACGTTATTATGTTTGTATTTTCTACTAGTATAATTCGGATTGGGTTTGGTAAGTTTGTGTATGTGTTTAAATGAATTCTAATAGAGCTGTAGTCAGAAAGTTGTAACGTAAGGCGTCTGGATAGGCATGTAGTTGTTTGACCAATGTAATTATTTATGAATTCAGTTTGATCGTTGAGAGACATTTGAACTCATAGATAATGTTTGTTTGTTGTAATTTTGACTTTGCTGGTGTGTTGTTATTTTTGAGGATAAGGTTAGCTTTTTAAAAATTTTTATAGTAGGTTATTAATTTGATTTTTTTTATTCTGGTCATTTGGGGCAGTGTATTTCGTTATAATATTTCTAAGTGAAGATTCATTCTGTAGTTGATGTGCATTTGGTTTTTGTAGAATATATTTATGTTATTATTGACTGGCAGTTTACATATTTCTGAACAGGTTTCTCACCATTTACATTATTCGGACTATTGTCCTCATCTTTGTCGCCATATTTATTACGACGTTTCGGCCGTTGTGCGCTGCAGCCTTTTTCAGGTGGTTGGAATGTCGAACCGAACCTTTTATTTCGCTCACTGGGGTAGACTGTTCTAGTTCCAAGTGTCATGTCTAATGGATGTCAGTTATCAGTTATCTCCTGTTAATTCCCCACTCCAAGTTCTCCACCGCCTTAAACAGGTATTGAACTCAAGGACACATGGCACAGTGGATAGAGACGTTCGTTAGATCCAATGACAGGACCCAAAGAGTGTGAGTTAAATACATTATTCTTTCTTTCAATCTTTCTTATACATTTAATCAACTAGGAATCATGAAAAAGTTAGGTTTATAGTAATTAAACCAAATGTATAGTGATTTTCCAAGCGTGGCTCAGGTGTGGCACAAGGCCGAAAGTAGAGCGCACCCAGTGAGGATCGAACTCACTGCTCAATCGTAATTCTTCTAGCGAGACAAGTTTGCTAACCATAACAGCCACTCGAGGTACCCTTAAACCAAATGTATATACACTATCTCAGGGAATATTAAAAATCATTGGTTTTTGAACTGCTATAAGGTGTAATCCTAAACAAGAATACTGATTTGCTAAGCGTAGCTTACATGTGGCACAAGGTCGAAAGTATGCGGTACCCAGTGAGGATCGAACTCTCTATTCAGTCATAACTGTTTTAGCGTGACAAGCGTGCTAAGCATTACTCCACATCGAGCCGTCCAATAGTGATTTTCTAAGCAAAAGCTTAGATATGGCACAAAGCCGAAAGTGTGGAGTACCCGGTGAGGACCGAATTCACAAATAAGCCGAAACAAGCTTGCTAACCATTACACCACCACGCATAAAGGATCAGACCTAACCATTGTGAACAAAGACATCTGCCTGGTAGAGAATGTTTTTGTTCCAGCAGATTTGATATCAAAGAAGAATGACACGAAGGCGAAGAAATGGGGGAATGGAAACAGGGATTTATTTGTCATTCGTGGCGTGCCGAGAAGTTCTAAAAAGCCTCGGAAAAAAATCAAACATTGAAAGAAGAATCGAAAGCATCAAAGTCAAAGACATTAGTAAAACCAGCAAGAATTCTAAAGGTGAGTACGATGGTAGTGATGAAACTTACTCTCACTTGAGACTCATACGTAGCAAGTAAATAAAATACATCATATATTCTTAACAATAAAAGCCAAGTAATTATGACAGGGTTTACTTAAAATGAACAAAGAGAAATCTGTACGATTCCACTTCATTTATTTCAAGTTAATCAGAAAATGAAAAATGAAAAAAGTGTGAGGCTACAAGAAAAAGTAAAATCAAAAAAGAAAAAAAAAGAAAGAATGAAAGAAAGATGGTCAGCAAGCAAAATAGGCGGGCAGAAAGAATGCGATTAAAAGAATAAACAAGAAAAAAGAAAGGAAAACATAGAGAAGAAAGATAAATACAAAAAAAAAGGTTTAAATACATGAGAAAGAATGAGAAAGAAAGAAAAAGAAAGAAAGAAAGAAAGACAGAGGGGCAGAAAACATGAAAAAAAAAACGCCATAGCATTAAAATAAATGTATAATAAATAAATAAATAAATAAATAAAGAAGGGTAGCAAACACATGACAAAAATCAAAGAAATAATTTAAATATATAAGAAAGAAAGAAATCAAGAAAGAAAGAAAGAAAGAAAGAAAGAAAAAAAGAAAGAAGGTCAGCAAGCAACACAGGCGGGCAGAAAGAAAGAGAGTAAAAGAAAAAAAGAAAGAAGAGAAAACAAAGAGAAGAACGACAAATACCAAAAATCATTTAATAGCATAAGAAAGAAAGAAAGAAAGAAAGAAAGAAAGAACGAGAGAAAGAAAGAAAGAAGGCCAGCAAAACACAGGCGGGAGTAAAAGAATAAAAAAGAATAGAAAACAAAGAGAAGAAAGACAAATACAAAAATCATTTAATAGCATAAGAAAGAAAGAAAGAAAGAAAGAAAGAAAGAAAGAATGAAAGAAAGAAATAGAAAGAAAGAAGGTCAGCAAGCAACAAAGTCGGGAGTAAAAAAGAAAGAAAGAAAGAAGGGCAGAAAACAGAGGAAGACAAAAATAAAGAAATGATTTAAATGTACCAAGAAAGAAAGAAGGGGTGTAAAATATAAAGAGAAAAACAAAGAAATAATTTAAAGGCTCAGATGCGAAGTCAAAAGAAAGAAAGTAAAAGAAAAAGACAAAAGGAAAAGAACAACAATGAAAAACAAAAAACATTAAGACAGCGTCTATTGAAAAACATGAAGAAAAAGAAAAGAACAAAAGACTAATACACAAAGAATAGAAGCAAACGGAAAGTCATTAAAAGAAAAAGAAATGGAAATTAATGGATCGAAACGAATATGAAAAACAAAATGAGAAAAGGAAATCGAATAAGGAAAGAACGAATGAAAACTGACTAAAATGACAGAAGACAGAAAACAACAAAAACAAAAATGACGACAAACGACTTTCGAGAGAATGAATGAATGTATTTCACAAAAAATAAGTCAAAATGCATGGAATTAATAAAGGGAATGAGTAAAAAAAAAAAACTATGAAAAATGTCAAAAGAGAAAAACAGCAAAAGAGTGAGACAAGAAACGAGAAAGCAATTTTCCAATCGCCGACAAATATGCCAAAAGAAAAAAGAAAAAAAATATGATGGCGCACACAGAAAAAAGCGGGAAATATTGTGAAGATTGCTTGTAATTAAATTAGAAAAATTCTCACCATTTCATAAGGTATTTGCCTCATTGCTTACAAAATTAGTTTTGTATTTAATTCTATTTTAATTAGGTTTTTGGAGAGATGCAGCGGAATTCCGACAAACCTTTATGGCAGGCAAACATTTCTGTTCTACTTTATTTATGAATATTTTGAACAGAAAGAGCGGGAAAAGGAAAATGGCGACCATCGTTATTTTTATGATGGGTCGGTTTTACCTTTCTTTTCTTTCTTCCATTTGTTCTTTTGATTTTACGGTTTTGGGCCGTTCTCTTTCTCCTTCCATTTACGCTTTTTGACTCTTCACTTTTGTTTTGGTTATTAATCTTCAGGAATTAAACTATTCGCTACTATAATGTCTAACTTCATTATTTAATACTTTCTTCCATAATTTACATAGCCATACGCATTTCCTCCGCAAGATATAATCTATATTATAGGAGAAATAGTATATATTTGGTAAACGGAGTTTGTTCGAATTATTTTATATCTTTTACGTGTTATCTTCTTGTCAGAATATTTGCCAAAAAATGGTTATCGCAAGTCTATACGAATTTTCTCAATATATTAGGTTGGTGCAAAAATAATGTCGTTTTCTCACATGAAGTTGAACGTCAAAAAACGACATTATTTTTGCACCAAACTAATAGCATAAGAATTCAGCAGATATGTTGTTTAGACAGTCTGAATTCATTTTGGAATCTCTACACACGTACTTTGGTTTTAGGATTATTTCGTGCGTACTAAATTTTAGGATTCATCAAAAGTATGTTCGTTTTTTACAAACCTTTACCCCAAAGGTTATTTTACGGACACATCCAAAAAACTGTCTCAGACTCAATTATGCTGTTATTAAATATTATTTCTTCGGGTGTATATAAATTATTTTCGTTTTTTTTTTATAAATCTCTACTCTAAAGATTTTTATTGTACATATCGAAAAATCTATCGCTAATTGCACTGAATTATTGTCATCATATTATATATTAAGTTATATGAAAAATATTTTCGCTTCTACATACGTTTAGTCTAAATCTTCAGATTCATATCTAAAGACAATTTAGAAATACTATATAATTATTATTAGTAGTAGTAGTTACTGTTATAACATTATAAATATAATAATAATAATGATTATTATTATTATTAGTAGTAGTAGTAGTAGTAGTAGTAGTAGTAGTAGCAGTAGTTGTAGTTGTAGAAGTAGAAGTAGTATTTTTGATAGCCTCCCCGACTTTTAGATGTTTCGACAGGGTGATAATGATCGCATCTCATCTCCTACGTGCAGGTTAGAAACGCAGCTCTTTCAGCAGTACATGAACCGTTTTAAATAGTGCCGCCATTTGCAAACATTATTATTATTATTATTATTATTTAATCGGGTTTACTCCAAGCAAGGCAGTAAAGCCACTAAGACACAAGGGATTAATGGTGTGAAAGATTAACAAAACAGAAATATTATAAAGGAGCAAGAACAATACGTAGAATAGAAATCATGAAGAAGATTTATATTACATTTAAATTTTTGAAATTTGGCGAAAAGTGCGAGAAAAGAAACTGCTGGCATAGAATTTCCGGTTACTGCAAGCCAATTAAATTGTAATTTGATGAGACCTTGTTGACAATCTAGTACTGCGCTTAAATTTATAAAGTCTATTTACCGCAGTGAAAAGATTATCCTAACTATTAAAATGAAGTATTTATAGAAAAGGCACAGGGAAGCAACTTTACGCCGGTGAGAAAGTGACTGAAGAAATTTAAAATAAGAAAACTGTGATATTTCTCCGGGTATTTAAAGTTATTATTCGTAGTAGTATTAAATAATTATCAATGCGTTTCAGCTGTATCGCTTGTTTCCGATGTTATAACGACGGTACACTAAACTTCTGGCATTTTTTAATCATTATTTTAAAGTGCACCTGAAATCCACTTAAGCTGTTGACTAAAATTGGAAAATGAAAATAAATGAATTCCAAAAAGCGATGTAAGAGTTTAAAGATGATCACGAATATTAACTAATTATTTAACTCATCACGTTTTTGCTTGATATATATTTCATATTTTAAAAGAGTAATAGGAAATATACAGAAAAAATGGAATTTAAACCCGTTTAAGCCCTGGCCATCGCTTTACCGCTGGTAGAGAAAAATGACTTAATGCCCAACCACCGTTTGAAAGGTGGGTAACTATTTGTAACTATTTGTAAAGGTGGGTAACTATTTGTAACTATTTTTATATCTACCGTGAATCATTATATAATAATTATTTGCGAATTTTCACTCAGGAGCTCAGACAGAAGGGTTAAAAATTTTCAGGGACGCAGGGCTAGAAGGGTTAATCAATCAGCATCCCTATATCGTATTTACCTAGGAAATTGCTTTCCTTTGGTTTTCAATAGCAACGGCGTTGGCGGAGTTATGCACTCTCTGAGTGCTTTCTAAATTTTTGAAAGCCTCAAATGTGTCAGTGTAATTATTCGATGAATTATTGTGTTGAGTATTCTTTGCTAGAATGGGAATAGCAGGCTGATCATCTCGGGAAATGGCAATAATCATAACAATTAATTAAATTATCAGTATTAGTGGTGTCATCGACGGGAGAAAGAGCAGTCGTTGTAGCAGTGCAATGAAATATCGATATTTTCAACAGCAAATATTTCGTTTTCATAACGATGATATTTTGTTTTGTTTTGTATTTTTCCTGGTCCCATTTTCATCTTTTCACACTTGTGTGTTTCTTACACTGCTGACACCTCTTCAGCAATTATATCACCGTTTACAAAGCTTCTTACCTTCATTGCCTTTACTCTTTCTACGATCTATCATTTGCTTCATCATTTATGGTCCGGATTTCCTTTTCACATTTGCTTTCTCATGTCGTTTACAGCTGATGTTTAAACACGCATGCAATAGAATAAATGAAGTTTTTCTTTCTTTCTTTTTCTTTCTTTCTTCCTTTCTATTTTCACATTTATTTACTCTTTCCGTCCATTCATTCCTTATCTATTTTAATCTTATTCTTCGTATTTTTTTTCTTTTCGTATTACTTCATTTATTTTTTGTGTCTTCTTTCTCTAGTCATTCATTTTTTCTATCTATTCTTTCTTTTTATTTTCATTCTTAATATTTTCACTTTTATTTACCCTTTTCCACTTACTCATTCGTTATCTATTTTCAGCAACTTCTTCCTAATTTTCTTTCTGTTCATTTTACCTCTTTTCTTCTTTGTCTCTATATTTTCCTAATGATACTTTCCTTCTTTTCTTTTTCTTTTCTTTTCTTTCTTTCTTTCTTTCTTCGTTTTCATTCATTCTTTCTTTCTATTTTCATTCTTAATATTTTCACTTTTATTTACTAATTTTCCACCTACTCATTTGTTATCTATTTTCGGCCACTACTTCGTAATTTTCTTTCTGTTCATTTTACTTCTTTTCTTCTTTGTCTCTTTCTTTTGCTAATGATACTTTCCTTCTTTTCTTTTTCTTTTCTTTCTTTCTTTCTTTCTTCGTTTTCATTCTTTCTTTCTTTCTTTCTATTTTCATTCTTAATATTCTCACTTTTATTTACCCTTTTCCACCAACTCATTCGTTATCTATTTTCGGCCACTTCTTCCTAATTTTCTTGTTTTGATTTCATTTCATTCTTCCTTTTCTATTTCTTTCGTAAATGATTCTTTCCTTCTTTTCTTTCTTTCTTTATTCTTTATTTCTTCCTTTCTTTCCATCTTTTCTTTTTACGTTCTTTCTTTCTTTGTTTCTTTGTTTGTTTCTTTGTTTCTTTCTTTCACCCGTCATCTTTTTTCTTCCTGTATTCTTTCTTTCTTTTTCTTTCTTTCTTTCTTTCTTTCTTTCTTTTCGCCCTTTCTTACTATTTTCAATTTATTTACCCTTCTCAACCCATACATTCCTTTTAGGCTTTTTCGTATTATGCTTGGTTTTCATTTCACTTCTTTTCTTCTTTGTCTCTTTCTTTCGCTAATGATTCTTTCCTTCTTTTCTTTTTAATTACTTTCTTTCTTTCGGTTCACCCTTTCTTACTATTTTCACTTTCCTTTACCCTTTGCGACCCATTCATTCCTTATCTATTTTCGGCCACTTCTTCCTAATTTTCTTTCTGTTCATTTTACTTCTTTTCTTCTTTGTCTCTTTCTTTTGCTAATGATTCTTTCCTTCTTTTCTTTTCATTTTCTTTCTTTCTTTCTTTTTCTTCAACCTTTCTTAGTATTTTCACTTTTCTTTACCCTTTGACACCCTTTCATTCCTTATCTATTTTAGGCTTCTTCTTCCTATTTTTCTTTATTTTCATGTCACTAATTTTCTTCTTTGTCTCTTTCTTTCGCTAATGATTTTTTCCTTCTTTTCATTTTTCTTTCTTTCTTTCTTTCTATTTTCACTTTTATTTAACCCTTTCCACCCATTCATTCCTAATCTATTTTAGGCTTCTTCGTATTTTTATTTGTTTTCATCTCACTTCTTTTCTTCTTGGTCTCTTTCTTTCGCTAATGATTCTTTCCACCTTTTCTTTTTACTTATATTTTTTCTTTCTTTTTTTTAATTTCCTTCCATTCCCCCTTTCTTGCTATTTTCACTTTTAATTCCTGTTTCCTCCCTATTCAGTCTTTATCTATTTTTGGCTTCTTCTTCGTATTTTTCTTTGTCTTCATTTCACTTCTTTTCTTCTTTGTCTCTTTCTTTCGCTAATTTTTCTTTCTTTTTTATCATTGCTCCATTAAAATGTTTTCTTCTTTGTTCCTTAGCGCCCCTCCTCCTTCCGTTTTTCGTTTATTTCTTTTATTTTCCTTGCCAATCTTTCTTTTTTATTTATTAGCTTTCTTTCTTTCTTTCTTTCTTTCTTTCTTTCTTTCTTTCTTTCTTTCTTTCGTTATTTCTCTTTTTATTTATTTCTTTCTTTCTTATTTCGGTACTTACACTTTGTGAAGCCTGAGGCATCAATGGATAAATATCACTCAAGTCCTCCCAGATTTTTCATTTTGGGGGAGGTCTATGCATTAACACTATATCCTTCCTGAAGCAGATATAGTGTCTGAAAGGAATGATCCTGGTAATGGCTGGGATTGATACATAGGACAGTAGGTACTAGTAGAACCCCCAGTTGGCACCAATATTAACATTAATTAAAATAAATGTATATATTAGTACGAACGGTATTTGTAATATACCAAAAAGTGATAATATTAACAGTAAGGAAATCCTACAACATTAGTCGAAAGGGTATGAAAAAGTAGTAAAAAAAAAACAACAATAAAAAAACAATATAATTTTAATTATTAATTGTACTTGTAACATAAGAAATTTTAGTCACTTAGTCTGTCCGATGTGCTTAGTAATTATCGACTAAGACTCCTCCATTTCCACCTATTTGTTTTGAATCTTAATATTGGAATATTTAAGTTTATTGTATATGACTTCTCAGTTCAAACAAGAAGGCACAGCATTTTCGTCAAGTTGGATATGAAACGCACTCTCCTGTAAGAGGAGACAGAGAAGCCTGCGTAAAAGAAGAGATTAGAATGTTGGAGTTTGGCACACAAAGTCCCACATTTCGCGCTATCTTGGCCTTAACACGGATTGCAGCGTCTTGCCAGAGACCAAGAACTAGTTGGGGGCAGGCTTCATGTGGATGCAATATGGATTTTTTTAAAGAGTTATCTCTCCCTAGCATTTTCCCGGCCAAAGACACCCAGTGTGTTTAGAAACTTGTGAACAAGGTCGTCGTTGACCATACTAGTGATTTCACCCGATCTTTAATAAGTTTTATTACCAAGTGCCGAATCGGCAGACATGACTTCATAGATGAACCGGTTTAGACGGTGATACCTCCACCACGCAGCAGTTAATATTCTGTTACTTAGTCCCAGTGGGACGATTAAAAAATCTAAAATAAAAATATAACAATATTAGTAAATTTAATAGTAGCAGCTAACCTAGTATTGCTATATAATTTGCCTTCTAGTGTAAATGAAGAACACTCTTAAAACGGTCGAAACATCGTTATAAACTCTGTAAAGAGAACAGGAACTAAAATAAGTGGTTGCTAATCATTAGAAAGGCATAGATATTGTTCACATCACGAGGGAAGAAGGCTTGGAGTATTTAACACTGAGAGCGCATATAGAGGATAAGCGAGGCCTGAGTTTGATAATTTTGTGTAAATGAATGACGGAAATAATTCTATGACGGGAGCAAGTACTGCTGATAGTGCTACTCAAGGAAGCCCAGTAACCACATAACAGAGGGAGCGAGATTAGCAGCAGTAGATATAGTCATAGCAGAAAACAGGCTTAGAGAAGACATTAAATTTAAATCGACACAATTCACGTTTGAAACGTTGCTTTCTACTTGATCTAGTAATCCGAAAATAGTCCTACGTTCAGATCTTAAGTGCCGTTCCTAATCGAAAAATCTCTTCGCCTTGTGTTAAAATCGTTGACAGTTGAATGGATTACGACTTTACATCACGTTTTAGATTCTGCAAACCACTTCATGGGGGTCACCTCTCCCAAAGGAAGGACATCTGAATAAAAGTCCTCGTTTGCTTCAAGATTAAAAACCAATGTCGTTGCTGGCTGCTTTGCTGAGATAGTTGTTCATTCCCCATCGGCACCGGTGTTCGAGCCCAGACAAAGATCTACGAGATCTAATGCAAGAAGTTGGCGCTACACAATCATTTTTTTTCTTTTGCATTTCGTGTTTGTCAAACTGGTTTCCAAGAAAAAATAATTAACGATCTCTTACCAAATCTGACAACAGAAATATCGTTTTTTCTTTTTTTGTGTGTTTTTGGGGTGGAGGTGGGGGGTCTATCGCTGCTACTACCTGGGCAGGTAACGTAAATACAGTAGAGTGGTATTCTCAAATTAGCATCGTGTAATGCAAGTTGAAATTTATGAAAATATCGCTTCATAAATTTGAATACAGGGAGAGATGAGTTTATGCTTTTCTAAAAGGTATTTGCACACCCGAAGAGGACGAAACGGCTGTCCATTCCTTCCTGTGTCCTGTTGAGGATTCTTGTGCTGCACTCGATGAATTATTATCAGCAAAAAATACATTTTTTTCTTTTTGTTCCTTTATATTTGGCAATATGTTTTTCTTTCTTTCTTTCTTTTACTATTTTTTCTGTCTTTCTTTCTTTCTTTCTCTCTGTCCATCTTTCTTTTCTCTAATTACTTCCTTTCTTTGTTCCTTTCTTTTTTAATTTCCTCTTTAATATCTCTCTCTCTGTCTCTTTCTTTCTTTCTTTCTTTTCTCTAATTACTTACTTTTTTCGTTCCTTTATTTTTCATTTCCTCTTTAATCACTCTTTCTTTTTTTCTTTTCTCTAATTAGTTTCCTTTCTTCCTTCCTTTCTTTTTCATTTTCTCTTTAATGTCTCTTTCTTTTTTTCTTTCTTTCTTTTCTCTAATTACTTCCGTTCTTCCTTCCTTTCTTTTTCATTTTCTCGTTAATCATTCTTTCTTTCTTTTTTCTTTCTTTTCTGTAATTACTTTCTTTCTTCGTTTCTTTCTTTTTCATTTCCTCTTTAATCACTCTTCTTTCTTTCTTTCTATATTTCTTTCTTTCATCATTGTATCTTAACAATATATAGATTTCATTCTCCGGATTTTCTTTTTTCCTTCCACACTTCCTTATTTTTGTTCTGGACTCACACTTCTTTATTTTTATCCTTTCTTCTTTCATTATTTCCTTGATTTATTTTTAAAAATTCAACTAAAACATTTTTTCCTTTTGTAATTACAGCCGCTATTTTTATTTTCATATATATTTGGCTTATGTGTTTCAAGTTTCGTTTCTCTTCAACTTTTAACAATTGTCTATTTTCCGAACACACAAACAAACACACAACCCATTCGCCTAATTAAAAAAGCAAAAATAAAATCATCTTTGATAATGACTAAAAGTATAGCCAAAAATGCTCGGAATTACAGATTACTTGAACAGATTCTACACACCCTGTGTCCCAAAAAAGAAAACACTTTCATTTAATAAGGATCGCTTGTCCTATTTTCAGGAAAATTTAGTTGTCTTCAAATTTAAATGCCGATGTGAAGCGATGAACAAAGGACGAACCAATCTGAGGTTAGAGACGCAGATTGCGCAGCTTGTTCCTGCCTATTTACGTTCAAGTAGTCGTAGCCATTCTTTAACACTACTCAAGCTGTCCACGATTCGTCTATTGGACAGCATTTGCTCGACAACTCGGACTGGGTCACTGACTATAAAGACACTTGGTTTTCAATTTTACACAATGCACGATCGGTGTACCATCTCCGAGTTCTCGAGGCTGCATACATAAAATTTCACCAGCCGAGCCTTTTATGCGCTCCTTACGGTTGTTAGAGGGACTGTGAGTGTCTTTTTTCCGTTTTATCCTCTTTCCCCCATTTTTTAAATTAGTTTTAATTATTTATCATTAAAATTTATTTTATTTTAATCGCGTTCCAATTTTTCCTCCTCTTTCCTTATTATGGTTGTGCCTTTGATTGTTTTCCAATATGCCAACGCACACCTTTGAAAAAGTATAAGTTAAAAGGTACCTTAGATGCAATATGACGTTCATTTTATTAAAATCTATGTTTTATTTCTGTGGGTACAATTATATATATATATATATATATATATGTGTGTGTGTGTGTGTGTCCTCAAGATCACATGGCAACAAAGATTAGGACAATAGTCCGAATATATATATATATATATATATATATCTGTCTATATTTCTGAGATGAGGTGTTATGTGCACTATTTACTTTATTCGGACTATTTATCACAACGTTTCAGCCGTTGTACGCCCCGGCCTTCTTCAGGTGGTTGGAATGTCGAACTGAACCATTTATTTCAGTCGTTACTGTAGACTGTTCTAGTTCCATGCGCCATGCCAAATGGATGTCAGTTGTCAGTTATCTCCTGTTAATTACCCTCTCCAAGTTCTTCACTGCCTTAGCCAGGTATTGAACTAACGTACTTTTCGTTCCCTTCACTGGATCTAACTAACGCCTTTATCCACTGCGCCATATGTCCACAAAGATTAGGACAATAGTCCGAATATATATACGAATAAAATAAATAGTGCACATAACACCTCATCTCAGAAATATAGACAGATACTGAAGAAGGCCGGAGCGTACAAAAATATAGAGAGAAGGATGAGGACAATAGTTCAAATAATGTAAATAGTGTACATAATACCTCATCTCAGAAATATAGAGGGAAGGATGAGGACAATAGTTCAAATAATGTAAATAGTGTACATAATACCTCATCTCAGAAATATAGAGGGAAGGATGAGGACAATAGTCCGAATAATGTAAATAGTGTACATAATACCTCATCTCAGAAATATAGAGAGAAGAATGAGGACAATAGTCCGAATAATGTAAATAGTGTACATGATACATCATCTCAGAAATATAGATAGAAAGATGAGGACAATAGTCCAAATAATGTAAATAGTGTACATAATAACTCATCTCAGAAATATAGACAGTTACTGAAACAAAACAAACGTTACGACACGAAATCAATTTCCTACAATTTTGAAAATGACACCCTCTTTCATAAAAAGAGAAATGTTACGCTTCAATATTATTAATAGAGTAGAATTATGCATGCTAAAGTTTTAGTAAATTTAACAAACATTTCCTTAATATAATAACCCTTAATAATAACAGGCATGCTTAATAAAGTACACTTGATAAAACACTTTAAAATAAAAAAAAACAATCTTATCTTAAAAAATAACAAAATACAAATATGTATTTTAATAATTATAGATTATAAATGAATAATAATAAAAAGTATAATGAACAAAGAAATATACAAAATACATATGGCCATCTTGATCAAGACCCTCCATTTTAAAATACGCCGTCATTTTCTTTGAACAATGAGAAGACGTCCGTTCTCTCCTACATCCAGCATATATTTCTACCTACTAAATATTATATATATACAGGGGTTGGACAAAATATTTGAATCACTTGTTAAATTCAAAGAAAATTTATTTAATATGGAAATTAGCCTCACATACAGCTTTAATACGTCTAGGAATGGAATCATACAGCTTCCTGACTTCATCCAGAGGAATTTTCAGCCATTCTTCCATTAACACTTGTTCCAGCACTTTGCGACACGCTCCAAAATGCACCACAAATGTTTAATAATATTGATATCTGGTGATTGGGGAGGCCACTCCATGTGTTCTAGCTCAATTTCATGCTCCTCATACCAATTCTTAATCACTCGAGCGGTATGTATTGGAGCATTATCGTCTTGGAAGATACAGTCACCATCAGGGAATAAAGTCTGGGCCATTGGATGAATATGATTTCCCAAAATGTTCAGGTAATCTTTGCTGTTGATTCTACCATGCAGGGCAACTATTGGACTGAGGCATTTCCATGATATGACGTCCCAAACTATCACTGATCCACCTTCATACTTCACTGTTGGAAGAAGGCAATCAGGGTTGTAAGCTTCTTTGGGCTGCCTTCACACATAAACTCGCCCAGAAGTTGGGTAAAGAGAAAAACTGGACTCGTCTGAGAATATGACTTGCTTCCATTGGTCTGCAGACCAGGCATTGTGATCTCTGCACCACTTCATCCACTACTGAATGTTGCGAGTGGAGAGAAGAGGTTTCCTTTCGGCGGCTCTTCCATGATATCCAGCCTTATGGAGCTCACGACGAACAATTTTCGTAGAATATGGACTATTCAGATGATTATTCATCTCAGCAGCCACTTTGGCCGCAGTAGTTCAATGATTTTTTTGCCACATTGCATTTCAATGCACGTCAGTCCCTGTCAGTAAGTTTGCAAGTCCGGCCCGAATTGGGACGATTGTTTGAGGTTTTGCCCTGTTTCTCGAATTGCGTCACAGTTTTTGATATGGTAGCTCTTGAAAAACCAAAAAATTCAGCAAACTTATTGATCGAGGCTGCTGCCATGCGAGCTCCAGTAATTTGCCCTTTTTCGAATTCGGAGAGGTCACGCATTTAGCTCAAATTTTACTAAATTCTAACAATAAATAAGACAAAGACAGTAAATTAGATAAATAAACGTATTTACAATGTATATAAGCTGCGATTCCGAAGTTTTAGATAAATTCTTAATATAATAAATCTTTGAAACATATGAGTGGATTTTGCACCTGTTCCAATTATTTTGTCCAACCCCTGTATATATATATATATATATATATATATATATATATATATATATATATATATATATATATATTTGTGTGTGTGTTTGTATATATATATATATATATATATATATATATATATATATATATTTGTGTGTGTGTTTGTATATATATATATATTTGTGTGTGTGTTTGCATATATATATATACATATATATATATATATATATATATATATATATATATATATGTATATTACATGAATCATTCATACAAAAAGCAGATAGTGAAGTTAATGATATAAATGGCAAGAATCACTCTCGCAAAAAATTTTTAATAAAATACATTAACCTCGAACCTGCAGATGAATGTTATGATCCCTGTTTACAAATTCCAATTGTATAAGATCTTTTTTTACTCCAAGCTTTCGATATATATATATATATATATATATATATATATATATATATATATATATATATATATATATATATATATGAGATTAAAACAAAAACATTTTAAACATCGCTAAAATAGTTTTTATGTTTCAGCACTACGATTGTGGTTCTTCAGGCGTTGGTAAATAAGTGGTGAGTAAATAAATATTTTTTGAACTTCAAAAGCAGATAACAACAAATCAAAATTAAAATGAGGCTTGTGGATTAACCCTGATTAACCAATTAGATGTCAGACCTACGCAGAACTGAAAAATAACCTAAAACATATATTGAACATGGTAAAATGTGGTCTGAAATATAATCCTAGACGTGATCATGAGTGGCAAAGAAGAAACTAATACAAACTATTAACGAGTACCAACCATGTATCATAATTTTGAAATAAATGTAACTTGTTCAATTTTATGAGAAGATACGGGGAAGGATAGGAAGATAATCAAACGTATAGCTCATTTGTAAAATATATTTATAGTTGATAATAAAATGGCTTCTTTAAGAAACAAGTAAATGCAACTAAAGGGTTTAAAAATTAAAAAAAATGACTAAAATATCTATTTAAGATCTTGATAATATATACATATATGACAGAAATTAGGAGGATTTGAGACAATTATAATTAAGTAATTCATCGAGTCTAGAAGAAAACTCGACAGAATGCAGAAAGCACTGTCCGGTCGTTTCGTCCTATATTTGGGATTCATCAGCAGTGCGCATCCACTACCGTGAATTGAAACCCGAACAGTTACATTACCAGGCAAACGTCATACCAACTGTTCCAACGGTGAGGAAGAGGCACCGAATCAGACACAATATAGTGCCACTCGATCACATATTCCGTGGCGGAACTCATCCGAGTTTCTCTTTACACATAGGAGTGTGCCCCCAAGAGCCACGACTACTATCTATATATATATATATATATATATATATATATATATATATATATATATATATATATATATATATATATATATATATGAAGAAATATAGTCTTAAAGTGTGCTATATTTATGGGATAAAGTGCTCAATATCAGAGATAGAGCGTGTCTAAATATAAAAGTGAACATAGAAGTCAACACTTAAGGCGACAGTCTGTTTCATGCTAGATGCAATCGTCAGGCAACTAGCATGAAACAGACTGTCGCCTCTAAGTGTTGACTTCTATGTTCACTTTTATATATATATATATATATATATATATATATATATATAATATTTATGTAAGATCATGATAATATATATATATATATATATATATATATATATATATATATATATATATATATATATATATATATATGTCTGTGTGTGTGTGTGTGTGTGTGTATTAAAGGATGGTGTTTTCTTTTTTGGGACACAGGGTGTGTAGAAATTGCCCAAGTGTTCTGTAATTCCGAGAACTTTTGGCTATACTTTTAGCCATTATCAAAGATGATTTTATTTTTGCTTTTTTAATTAGGCGTATGGGTTGTGTGTTTGTTTTAGAATTAAAAGGATGTTTTATTTTTCGAACACCGCGCGGCCACAATGTGCCATGTTCGGAAAATAGACAATTGTTAAAAGTTGAAGAGAAACGAAACTTGAAACACATAAGCCAAATATATATGAAAATAAAAATAGCGGCTGTAATTACAAAAGGAAAAAATGTTTTCGTTGAATTTTTAAAAATAAATCAAGGAAATAATGAAAGAAGAAAGGATAAAAATAAAGAAGTGTGAGTCCAGAACAAAAATAAGGAAGTGTGGAAGGAAAAAAAGATGAAATCTATATATTGTTAAGATACAATGTTGAAAGAGAAGAAATATAGAAAGAAAGAAAGAAAGAAAGAGTGATTAAAGAGGAAATGAAAAAGAAAGGAACGAAGAAAGGAAGTAATTAGAGAAAAGAAAGAAAGAAAGAAAGAAAAAAGAAAGAGAGATTAAAGAGAAAATGAAAAAGAAAGGAAGGAAGAAAGGAAAATAATTAGAGAAAAGAAAAAGAAAAAGAAAAATTGATTAAAGAGGAAATGAAAAAGAAATGAACGAAGAAAGAAAGTAATTACAGAAAAGAATGAAAAAAAGAAAGAAAGAGTGATTAACGAGAAAATAAAAACAACGGAACGAAGAAAGGAAGTAAATAGAGAAAAGAAAGAAAGAGAGTAAGAAAGAAAGAAAGAGAGAGAGAAGGAAAGAAAGAAAGACAGAGAAAGATACAATAGTAAAAGAAAGAAAGAAAGAAAGAAAACATATTGCCAAATGTAAAGGAACAAAAAGAAAAAATGATATTTTTTCTGATAATAATTCATCGAGTGCAGCACAAGAATCCTGAACAGGACACAGGAAGGAATGAACAGCCGTTTCATCCTCTTCGGGGTAATGTTAGCAGTGCGTATGCCACTACTGAAAATCGAAACCGGATCGTCCGGCTACAATCCTAGCATCATGCGACTGGGCCAGCGGGCATCGACGACGCAGAATCAGGAATTAGGAGTAGCTCCGTTATATTAGTTTCCTCCGCGTTACTGAAGCCCAGTGGGACGACGCTTGCGTTGTCTCGTAACGGTTCAGGTTCGATTCTCGGCGGTGGATGCGCACTGCTGATGTACCCAACAAGGTCGTCTCGTGCTTCCTGCATTCTGGGGAGGATTATCGGTCTAGACTCTATTAATTGTTTTGGGAAATTAGTCAAATCTCCAAAAATCTCTCTCTCTCTCTCTCTCTCTCTCTCTCTCTCTCTCTCTCTCTATATATATATATATATATATATATATATATATATATATATATATATATATATACATATATATATATATATACATATATATATATATATATATATACATATATATATATATATATATATATATATATATATATATAATAGTAAAAAAAGAAAGAACAGTAAGATATATAATCCGGTGTTCTTTTTGGTAATTTTTATTTTTATACAAAACAGTGCTCAATGTAAATTTAAATAGCATAAATATTATATATTAACTGATTTAAAAATATAGTTCCTTCGCTACACAGGAATTACCATGTTTCAAAAACCGAAGCAAAAAAAACTTCAAATTTAATCATATAATTTAATTAAAAGCATTAGTTCTGTTTCATCTTCAAGCGAATACTGAAATTCCAAAATTTTGGATTCAAAAATTCGCTTGAAGATGAAACAGAAATAATGATTTTAATTTAATTATATAATTCAATTTGAAGTTTCTAGTTTCAGTTTTTAAAACATGGGTATTCCTGTGTAGCGAAGGAACCATATTTGTAAATCAGTTAATTTATAATATATATATATATATATATATATATATATATATATATATATATATATATATATATATGACAGTATGGACCGAAAAATCTAAAACATTTATAGAAAGGATGCATATTCTTGCCCAATTTTTCTGTCAAATTTCTCAATCCTACTAACCTACAACTTACCAAACATCGAAAAACCTTTTTAAATTTCGAACTGCCACATGCAAAATAAATACACCAGCATCATCAAGTAAACCGTAATAGAAATATATATATATATATATATATATATATATATATATATATATATATATATATATATATATATATATATATATATATATATATATATATATATATATATATATATAATCTGATGATCCACTGTCCTTTGGAAGGGCTGTGGTGAAATAATTTATTATATGGAACCTTAAAGTAATCTGTTTTTATTTAAAATATATATATATATATGTATATATATATATATATATATATATATATATATATATATATATATATATATATATATATATATATATATATATATGGGGAGAGAGAGAGAGGTTGAGTGCGGAAAAAGAAATAAAGAATAGATTTACGAAGAAAGATAGAGATAAAATAAATAAACCTTAAAGAAGTCAGTGTATATGTTCAGTATATAAGACAAAAATGTAGAAAAAGAAATATTATTAAATGTAGATATAAGAAAGAAAGAAAGAAAGAAGTATTTGATGTCTTCTGTCAGTATCTCATAAATAATGGAATATTTTTGATTGCGTCGGAAAACTAGACATAAGAAAGAAAGAAAGAAAGATATATATATATATATATATATATATATATATATAGAGAGAGAGAGAGAGAGAGAGAGAGAGTGACAGAAATAGAGACAGAGAGAGACACAGAGAGATAGATAGATACATACATAGATGGAAGTGTTTAATGTCTCCTGTCAGTACCTCATAAATAATGGGCCATTCCGTTTTGTTTAGTAAAAAAAACTAAAGAAAGAAAGAAAGAAAGAAAGAAAAAAGAAAGAAAGAAAGAAATGAAATGAAACTATATAAAGACAATGGACAAATTCGTAAAATCATTAAAAGAATGACAGGCATGACAATAAAATGCAAATAGAAATATTACTAAATACAGATGTAGTAAAGAAAGAAAGAAAGAAAGAAAGAGAGATGAAACGAAAGAAAGAAAGAAAGAAAGAAAGAAAGAAAGAAAGAAAGAAAGAAAGAAAGAAAGAAAGAAAAGGAACTACAAATAGAGAATGGACAGGTTCGGGAAAAGAAGAAAGAATGAAAGAATTAATATTATCATATTTTATAGGAAAAAGAAAGAAATTAGTAGGATTGATATTACTAAGTTGAGTCAAAATAGAAAAAAATATTATTATATATATATATATATTAGAAAGAAATGTTAAATTATGAGATATTTACGAAAAGAAAGAAAGTAGATATAGACCTATATATTGTAAAGCATAAAGATATTAGAAAGAAAGGATATTAAATTGGTACAGATGTACAGATAAGAAAGAAAGGATATTAAATTGGTACAGATGTACAGATAAGAAAGAAAGAAAAAAAAAGAAAACTAAAAGAAAAAAGAATGAAAGATATGAAGGGCGATAGAAAGGATGAAAACAGAATTTTGAAGTCATTATAAACGCGCGAAAATAAAGAAAGAATGTACGAAATAAGTGAAGCTCTTAGGAAAGAAAGTCTAGAAAGAAAGAAAGAAAGAAAGAAAGAAAAAAGAAAAAAAGAAAGAAAGAGGACAATCAAAAGAAGAAAGAATGAATGATGTGAAGGGCGATAGAAAGAATGTAAACAGAATTTTCAAATTATTATAAACGCGCAATAACAAAGAAAGAAAGTACGAAATAAGTGACGGCATTAGAAAAGAAAGGCTAGAAAGAAAGAAAGAAAGAAAGTCTAGAAAGAAAGAAAGAAAGAAAGAAAGAAAGTCTAGAAAGAAAGAAAGAAAGAAAGAAAGAAAGAAAGAAAAAAGAAAAAAGAAAGAAAGAGGACAATCAAAAGAAGAAAGAATGAATGATGTGAAGGGCGATAGAAAGAATGTAAACAGAATTTTCAAATTATTATAAACGCGCAATAACAAAGAAAGAAAGTACGAAATAAGTGACGGCATTAGAAAAGAAAGGCTAGAAAGAAAGAAAGAAAGAAAGTCTAGAAAGAAAGAAAGAAAGAAAGAAAGAAAGTCTAGAAAGAAAGAAAGAAAGAAAGAAAGAAAGAAAGAAAAAAGAAAAAAGAAAGAAAGAGGACAATCAAAAGAAGAAAGAATGAATGATGTGAAGGGCGATAGAAAGAATGTAAACAGAATTTTCAAATTATTATAAACGCGCAATAACAAATAAGTACGAAATAAGGGACGGCATTAGAAAAGAAAGGCTAGAAAGAAAGAAAGAAAGAATGAAAGAAAGAGAGAAAGAAAGAAGTGAAATGCTTTATAGAACAAATGCTTCAATACGCAACGCCAAAGGAATGAATAGAGCCTGAAGATCAGAAACCAACCGCCAGTGGTGTAAAGACCAAAGAGGAAGATAACCGTTCAATGACTGAATTAATAGAGAGCAAACGCAAAAACGAAAAGTCTCCATCTATTCAATTGTTGTGCTGAATAAGTAGAAATAACGTACAAATAAATAAATACGAAGAGACATAAATAAAAGACGGAACAGGAAGAAGCAGTGGAAATTTCAATCGGGAAAATGGGCAAAAGAAAAATCATCCGTAACGGGACAAACGAGTTGGTGAAGCAAGTAATAAGCGCAGAGAAATGCGACCAGGGAAGCCGATGGCGGTAGGTAGCAAGGGTCGGGTAGGAAAGTTGGTAGTTTGGGGGCAGGAAGAAAGAAAGGAAGAAGAGGTTTAAGAGTTAATAGGCTAGTAGGCAGGTACAGAATCAGATGTAGGAGAGAGAGGCGACGTGAACCGACGTTCGACAAGAGAAGAAAATGATTGGTTGAGAAACAAGAAAAGTTTTACGGTCAAAAGTGAAAGTGAAAGTAGAAATGTAATTGGAAAAAGAAAAATATAGTGGGTGGGGAGAGTGATAATAGTGTAGCAATGATTTGAGATGAAATTAAGGGTTCGTAGAAAAATTTTCAGTATTGAAGTGAATTAGTTTATAGGTTAAAGTAAGAAAAATAGAATCGAGATTAAGTAAAGGAAGGAGTCGAAAAATAAAAGAGGGTTGGAAGCGGAGAAAGAATTTTAGAATTGAGAAATTATGCAAGAAGAAGAAGAAGAAGAAGAAGAAGAAGAAGAAGAAGAAGAAGAAGAAGAAGAAGAAGAAGAACGAGGAGGAGGAGAAGAAGAAGAAGAAGAAGAAGAAGAAGAAGAAGAAGAAGAAGAAGAAGAAGAAGAAGAAGAACGAGGAGGAGGAGAAGAAGAAGAAGAAGAAGAAGAAGAAGAAGAAGAAGAAGAAGAAGAAGAAGAAGAAGAAGAAGAAGAAGAAGAGGGGAAAGGAACATTAGAATCATAAAAACGAAAGCAGGGAATTTCAGTGAAATTAGAAAGACAGATATAATGGTAGAAAGAAAGAAAGAAAGAAAGAAAGAAAGAAAGAAAGAAAGAAAGAAAGGAAGGAAGAAAGAAAGAAAGGAAGAAAGAAAGAAAGAAATTGTGGTTTTCATTACAGGAAGAAAAAAGATGACGAAAGAACGGAAGAAATCGTGGTTTGGAATACAGTAAAAGACGACGAAAGAAAGAAAGAAAGAAAGAAAGAAAGAAAGAAAGAAATTGTGGTTTTCATTACAGGAAGAAAAAAGATGACGAAAGAACGGAAGAAATCGTGGTTTGGAATACAGGAAAAGACGACAGAAGAAAGAAAGAAAGAAAGAAAGAAAGAAAGAAAGAAAGAAAATATGTAAGAAATTATAAAAGAAAGAAAGAAAGAAAGAAAGAAAGAAAAAAATTGTGGTTTAAATTACAGGAAGAAAAAAGATGACGAAAGAAAGAAAGAAATCGTGGTTTGGAATACAGTAAAAGACGACGAAAGAAAGAAAGAAAGAAAGAAAGAAAGAAATTGTGGTTTACAATAGAGGAAGAAAAAAGATGACTAATGAAAGAAAGAAAGAAAGAAAGAAAGAAGGACAGAAATCGTGGTTTAGAATACAGGACGAAAAAGACGACAGAATAAGAAAACAAACGTGGCAGACGATGAGAAAGAATGGTTTCAAGTAAAGGGAAAGGAAAGAAAAAATTAAGTCGAAAAATACGTGACTGGCAATTGGAATATAAGAAAAAATAACGAAAAAGGAAGGAAGGAAGGAACAAATTGAGAAAGAGAGTAAGAGTGGATTGTTTTAACAAAGAGATAAGCGGAAGTAATTGGTGAATATAAGGGTGGGTAGAAAGAAAAGACACGTAGATTGGAATACCGGGCGAAAAAGGTGAACGGAAGCAAAGGAAAGAAGAAAAAAAGTAACGTGAAAAACAGTGAGAGTGACGCAGGTCAAAGTGATCGTAAGAGAAGGAAGGCAGACAAAAAGTTCAGATATCTTGAGAAAGAGAAATAGAGGTGTAAAGAAAAAGTAAGATATTAAAATCCACAAGAAAAAGAAAAAAAACAACAAAAGAAGAGAAGGGAAGAATAATGAATAGGAGAAAAGGAAGGAAATAACGAATACAAAAAGAAAACGGAGAGTATGAAAAAAGAATATCGGAAGAAAGAGACGGAAGGGCGAAAGGGAGAGAAAAAGGTGGGAACAGTCCAAAAGATGAAACGGGTTGTAAAAGAAACTGAATGATAAGAGAGGGTGGAATAAGAGAGAGAAATAACGAACAAGAAAACAAAAGAAAGGACAAGGAAACTGAACGAAAAGAAAGAAAGAGAGAAATAAATCAGAAAAGAAAAGAGATAAAGAACAAAATAAAGAGAGTGAAAGAAAGAACAAAAGAAAGGAAGAACAAAATAACGAAAAACCGAAAGAAAGAAAGAAAGAAAAAACGAAAAGTACAGAATTTACAAATAAAGAAAGTAAATCCTATGCATAAAAAGAATGAAGGAAAAAAACGACATATGAATAAAACGCAAACAAAAATGTGAAAAATAATGGAATAATTCGGGAAAAAGTTTCAAGAAAGAATACATTTGAAAGAATAAGAGGAATGTACAAAAAGAATGATGGAATAAATGATGAATGAATCTAGAAACAATACGAACATGAAAGAATAGGGAATGAAATACGTATCAATGATTAAAAGAGAAAATAAAGACGGAATATAGGAATAATGAAAAAAGACGAATAACGGAACAAATGGAGAATTAAGTGAAAAGTTAATAAGGAATTAAAGAAAGAAAGAAAGAAAGAAAGAAAAAGGAAAGAAAAGAAAGGAAGGAATTAAAGAAAGAAAGAAAACAAAGAAAGAAAGAAAGAAAGAAAAGAAAGAAAGAAAAGAAAGAAAGAAAGAAAAGAAAGAAAGAAAACAAAGAAAGAAAGAAAGAAAACAAAGAAAAGAAAGAAAGAATAAAAGAAAGAAAGAAAGAAAACAAAGAAAGAAATTAAAGAAAGAAAGAAAGAAAGAAATTAAAGAAAGAAAGAAAAAAGAAAGAAAAAAGAAAGAAAGGAATTAAAGAAAGAAAGAAAACAAAGAAAGAAAGAAAAGAAAGAAAGAAAACAAAGAAAGAAAGAAAAGAAAGAAAGAAAGAAAGAAAGAAAAGAAAGAAAGAAAGAAAACAAAGAAAGAAAGAAAGAATGAAAAAAAGAAAGTAAAGAAAGAAAGGAAGAAAAGAAAGAAAGAAAGCAAGCTAGAACAGTTGGACAAGTAACGGAAGAAGAAAGGAAATTTTAAAGCTATTTCAAACATTGGGGCAAAGAACTTTAAAATAGTCATTATACTTTTCGTGTATGTAAAGAATAAAGAGTAAAAGAGTGAAGGTATAACTGAAAAAGAAATTGAAAAGAAAGGTGGAAATCGAAGCTTGAATAAAGTAATTGGGGACAAAATCGGGAAAGGAAATTGGGAAAAGGGGGAAAATGTAGAAAGAAGAGAACAAAGTAATGAGGGAAAGAAAGTAGAAAGGAAGAAAGAAAGAATATTTTCGAAATTGATGAAAGTTATCAAGAGAGATAAAAGAAAAAAAAGTGAAAATACAATGTAGATAGAATAAAATAAAATAACAAAATAACAAAAGATGCGGGGTGAATATTTGGGAGGACCTAATGAAAAGCCTCGGGAAAGAGATGAAAATTAACCGTTGGTAAGTCGTTCACAAGCGAAGGAAAATAAAAAGCCCGAGTATAATTTTATCATTTGAGTGTATGTAAGAGATTTGAGAGAAAAGAAAAAAGAAAAAAAAAAAAAGAAAACACAAAAAAGGAAATAAAAAAAAGGGAAAAAAAAAAAAGAAGCCAATGACATGAGAAAAACGAAACATTCCAGGTAGATGATAGACTTGAGTTATTTCACGGAGAAATCTTTCTCACGCGAGATTTACAAAAATTTGTACGAGATTTTATTTTACATTGATTGACTGTTGCAACACTGAAAGAGAGAGGCTAATGGCAGGTTCATATACAAAGAAGTAATTACGACAACGGCATCGGAATTATTATCTTTATAGAATACACGGGCGTCCTCGCGCACGCGCGTACACACACACACAATGTAAAAAAATGAATAATCGGGCATACACAGCCACATGCCTACATATCCCTCACAAGTGAGTGCGTGCTTTTATTTTGGTTTGTGAGCGCCTGAATAAATATTCATTTTCTCATAAATACAGTGAGCGAAAAGAAAATTGACACACCTGAATGTCTGTTTCAGATTAAACGAACATGAAACGTAAGCGTACAGGTGTATTTTACATGCACAGGATAGATTACAATTAACCTCATTCACGAGTTAAAGGCAGACAAAAAGTCAAAGTTACACAGGTGAACAAAAAAAAAGCGTTGAGGAGAGCTATGATCGGTCACGTCCTGAACGTGTATGGTACATATTTTTTAAAATATCGTATCTTCACGCGTCAGTTTTTGTAGTCGTATCGTTTTATTTATAATATCTATTCAGTGTGTTTATCGGTAAATTTGGTAAAATATTATTGATATTGAGTTGTTTGTCTTTTATGATTAATGCTTTTAGTATTTGTTATCGTTTTTGCGGTTTATAACCATGTATAATAGTGTTATTTTTAAGGCTTGGTTGATCTGCTTCGTGGTGATATGCGATTTAATTAAGCTAATATCGGATAAATAGCAAACATATTGGAGATTGCAATTGCGACAGACTTACTTGGAAGATCAATATATTTTTGATTCGTTGGGATTGTAAGGAGGGATAGTTTTTCTATTTTTGAATTTTTATGAGCCATTTGTTTCGCATTGATTATGAAATGGGGGTATTGAAGGGTATTGAATGTAATTTCAATAATTTCGATATATTTCTCCTCTTCATGTAAATATTGAGGGCTGCAATTTCTGAGTGCACTTAAAAATAATATACATACATACATACATACATATATATATATATATATATATATATATATATATATATATATATATATATATACATATATATATATATATATATATATATATACATATATATATATATATATATATATATATATATATATATATATATATATATATATATATATATATATATATAGTGGGGTATTGAAGGGTCTTGAATGTATTTTCAATATATTTCTCTTCTTCGTGTAAATATTGAGGGCTGCAAATTCTGAGTACTCTTAAATAACTTCCAATGATCATTCCGGAACTTATTTTGTTGTTATGATGCGATTATAAATTTATTAGGTCATTTTTAAATTGGTGTTAAGGCGGTGTAACATGTAACCATCGAAAAGAACCTATCTAACAGCAAAAATTGCAATATGAGCACTGGTAAAAAATTCGGTTTATAATACCCAGGAATTCATACACAGATGTCCTCAAGGATAGACAGTGACAGGTCATAAAGAGTGTGAGTTCAGTACCCGGCTAAGGTAGTGGGGAACTTTCAGATGAAAATTAACAGGAAATAACTAATAACTGACATCTATCTGACCATTGATGTGGAACTAGAACAGTTTATCCCAGTGAATTAATGGGTTTAACAAGGCCGGAGCGTACAACGTAATAAATATGGCGAGGACAATAATCCAAATAATGTAGAAAATTCTTGTTGAAAATACATGTATACTTTTACATGAAAATAATAAGACAGAAATTAAAAATTCTTGAAGCTATCTCTATTAAAAAATTGAAACCAAACCTAAATAAAATTATGACCATTGCACAAATGTTTTAAAATGTGTCCAATCGACAGTTTAAAATATCATTTTGCACTAGTTTTAATACTTATTTCGTAAGAACCATGCTTAGTTACCTCCCCTGATATGTGTGTCAAGCTATCATGTATTTATTCAGCATTCTTGATGTTACAAGTCAAAATTTAACATTCAGATGAACACAGCACTTTTGTCTTTAAAAATGATGAACATTACCATATTTGTCTTGAAATAAACAACATCCTGATGATGACATTGTGCTAATGTCGAAAGTACTTGGAATAAAATAATATGTATCAGCACGGTGATTTTCTCTCTTCCTTTCCTAATGACACCAAAAACTTGTCCGTGAATATGAAAGGAACCGATTGAAAATAAGTAGACATAACTTGTCTAAATTATTCAATGAATCATCTCTTATTATATATATATATATATATATAGTGGCAGGCTTCGCCCGCTCGCTGTCGCTTCGCTTCCCCACGTGAGATATATTCACTACTTGAAATCCTTCAAACATTTTAAATGAACATTTCATTCATAAATTGGCTTATCATAGTTAAGGAAAGTTTTACAGGTAGATGCCAACTTGTTGAAGGCCAAGTAAAATGCAAATTTTAAACACTTTTCTGCACTATATAAGACGATATTCCCAAACAGAACAATTTTTGATATGAAAATCAAAAGAATCCTCGAATAGAGAACAGTAATAAATGACAGTTAATTAATGAAATAAACTTTTAAAAAAAATCAATATGTAAATTACGTAAACCTGGAGAGTCATATTGTCTAGAAGTAGATAATATATAATACAGATATTGAGCTTTTCGTGTGTAAGTTAATGTAAAGTAGAGCTGGGGTATTTTCATCTCAGAATTCGCGAGAGAATTGAGCTCCAATTTCACATTTATTCATATAAGTTCCTTAATACAGGGTTTACTTCATTAGCTATTATGTTTCTCTAACTCTTCAAATGTTGAATGAATAATTAATTCTAATTTCTATTTTCCCATCTTTTCACTATAATAATTTTATTTTATAAATTGTCCCCTATTCTGTTACCCATGAAACAAAAATAATGTTTTGTACGGAAAATAAGGATCTACGTACATGAAATTGTCTTTAAATTAAATGGCAGTAGAAAGATTATCGTTAAACTTTTAAAAGGTAAGATTAACATTAATTCAATACTTAAATGCAGCGATCAATTTTGAGTTCGTTTGTAGTTTATTGATGCCTATTACATTTACTACTCCCTAGCTCTTGTGATGATGGCCAAACCAAGAGTCCTCCACAGGAGATGGCTAAAAATTAAGCGAGCTTAAAATTTTAGCTAGCTTGAAATTTAAACTAGCTGCAGTTTTGCATACAAAAGGAAAATAAGAGTTACTCACCTTCAGACATGAAAGCAACGAAAATGGCGAGTATAATATATCAATATATATTTTTAACCTGGCATAATCTGGCAACCCTGAATTTTAGCTCAAAAATAGTGATATATTGTACGAATGGTGATATATTGTTTCGTGTCATGCGTAGACGTGGCAACATCAACAAAGCCAAGACCTCTCTCTCTCTCTCTTTCACTTTCTCTTTCTCTCTCTCCATATATACACACACACACACACACACACACACACACATATGTATATATATATATATATATATATATATATATATATATATATATAGAGAGAGAGAGAGAGAGAGGGGGGGGAGGGAGGGAGAGAGAAAGAGAATTAAACAGTCTGTATTCATATTTATAAACGCTATATACTCCTATATCAAGTACTCTCCCTCACCCATAAATACAGTTTATTTAAATCAAAGTTATTTTCTTCTCAAACAAATGGAAAAAAGGAAGTGACGTTTTACATCCGGCTTATAAGGATTGTTCATAACCATTTCCGACCCTCACCCGTAGATGTGCAGTTAAAATGCACTGAAACCAAGTTGCATCTTTGTTGTGAGTAAAATGGTTTTGTCTATATGATAAAATTATAATAAATAAATAATTATCGCTCTACTACATGTATTGAGCTCTTTTTTGAATGAACGCTGCGAACGTTGGAATTTATATATTACTTTCGTTCTCATCGCATGGGATATATATATATATATATATATATATATATATATATATATATATAGAGAGAGAGAGAGAGAGAGAGAGAGAGATGTTTGCACGTAACAATATTCAGCACCGTTTTTATATATATATATATATATATATATATATATATATATATATATATATATATATATATATATATATATATATATATATGTATATATATTTATATATTTATATATATATATATAAACACACACAGACATACACACATATACGTATGAGTGTTGTAATTTTTCACTTAGGGAAATCTGACCAAATATCCAAACATCATTTTTCTCGAACCTCGAACTTTTCAAAACCCATTACACACACACACACACACACATACACACACACACACACACACATACACACACACGCACACACACACGTACGCACATATATATATATATATATAGAGAGAGAGAGAGAGAGAGAGACAGACAGACAGACAGACAGAGATAGATGGATAGCGAGTGAAGGAAGGGAGAGAGAGAAAGAGAGAAAGATGTACAAAAACAAAGATATATATATATATATATATATATATATATATATATATATATATATACTTAAAAAGTTATACATACATGCATATCTGCAAAAGTGGGCAGATAAATTACATTCTAAGATATAAATATATGACAGAGATATGCAAAGAATTATATAGATGACACGGTAATGCAGGAAAAGTCCAGATAGAGAATGAAATGAGAATTTTGCCATAGATGGATAGATAGAACTTGTTCTGCGACTTCCTGCGGCTTTTATCCTTCAACTTTCAACCCGATGATCCCAAAATGGCCAACAACAGAATCAATTCTTCCGTTGAAAGCAAGGTGTCCTTGTTGACCGATTCCATCGCTGGCCTCGCTATATTTCGTAAGCTTTGACATAGCTCGACATTTTTTTTTGTGGTTTCTTAAAATACCAAGGCTCTCTTTTTTCCTGACCCTCCCACGTGGCTAAGCGACACGTTTTCAGCTCGCTCGCAGCGCGCGAACAACGAATTTATTTATCTGATGAAAGAATAGTTGTCTAATTATGCAGGCTTTTTCGCAAGCGGCCTCCTCAATTCCGTCTGCGGCTAAACGAACACAATATTTCACGGTGCTTACCTTACCTACCCGTTTCTATATTCACCGGAAGCAAATTGTTAAGATTTTCAGCATCTCACCACTTTTCGTCCACAGTTCTTTTTTTTCTTTTCCCTTATTTTTTTTTCTCTTCATTCTCTTTTTTCTTTCTTTCTTTTGTCTTTTCTTTCTCATTGGATGCGTGGCAGTGCAATGTCAAGCAGCTCAAAATGGAAAAATCGGAGAGAGTGTTCGAATTCCAGCCGAATTTATTACAAATATTTACACGCAAATACATTTGGCTAAGGTGTGAACCTATTTCTTCTTCTCCAAGGTATGGGTTAAATAGTAGGCTTTGTATTTGAAAAAAAGTATTGTTATTGGCAAAAACAATATTTCCTCACGCTAAAGAATTATAACTCTGTTAAGATAATATATTCCAGCTTTAAGTATCCCCCAAGAGTTGATAAGCCGTAAAATGAACAACTTAAAAAATAAAATTAATCAGTTAGTTGACACACACACCTCAATAAAACCAGAAGAGACAACGGCTGTATTATTATGTTAATAACAACAAAGATGAAGACAACAGTCTGAATGCAAAAATTGTAAATCATGATTACTCTTCATTCTAGGAATTGAAACAGAATTTGACTTGTTCTTTTTTGTGTCGTGTTCCTTCAGCCCGTGTGCGATCATGGCTCTCTCTCCAACTTGTCCTTTGGAGCTCTTAGTAAATTTGATCTTTTTGATATCTCTCCTAAAACCTGTTCTGCCAACCATTTACACAAACTTGCTAGTTAGGTTATACGTTGTTTACTCTGTCCCTTTTGCCTTCAATATATCCTGTGAGTGTCATATTTTCTAAGCTCTCTTTCCTCATTATGCACCCTAGTAACTTCGACTGTCACTTTCGGGTGATACTTATAGGTATACTTTTCTTTTCCATGTTCTTTTCAGGCCAGAGTATTCTCGGCATCCTTCTGTAGAACCACATTACTGTTACTTCAAGTATTTTTCATTTTTGAGGAGATTACCTAACATTCAGTCACATACAGGAGGACAAATATAGCGTAACAGCTCAGTACACATTTCTTTGTTACTAACGAAAACTTTGTGTCACTTAATACTCTGTTTAGCCTCTGGAAATCATCTTTGGCTATCCCAATGGGTGTTCGGTTAAAACACTTCCAAGATATTTAAATTTTTGTGCTTGCTGCATTTTGTTATCCCCAAATTGTTATATGCATTTTGGGCTCATCTTTTGTTGACAATCATACATTGTGTCTTCTTGCACTTCTTTCTTCTTTAATGTGCCGTGCCTCTTCAGAATGTAGGCGATCATGACCCTCCATATCTTCCTTTTAAATTTTGTCTTGTTTTTAAATTTCTCCCAAATCCTATTTTATCATCTATTTGCTCAAGCTCATCAAGTATCTTACGCGCTGATTTCCCCTGTCTCTCTTTCCTCTCAAACTGTCTTGTGGGCATCAGGTTCTCCAAGCCCTAATTCCTCATTACGTGCCTCAAAAATTGTAACTGACCCTTCCTGAGGTGAAGTATAAATTTTCTATTTGTTTTAATTTTCTCCAAAATCTCCTTGTTCCTCACATGTTGAGCCGGTGGCATCCCTAGAATCTTTCTGTAGAACCACTTCCTGTTGCTTCAAGTCTTCTTCATCTTTGAGAAGAATGTCCAGCATTTGCTGCCAAACAGGAGGACAGATATCACGTAACAGTTCAGTACTTTTTTCTTTTTTTTCTAACGAAATTTTTGTATCTCTTAATACCCTGCTTAGCTTTTGAAATACATCTTTAGCCACCCTATACGTCTTAGGATCTCAGGGTCGCATTTTCCGTCCTCTGTTAGAACGCATCTCAAATATTTAAATTTCTGTACCTGCTTGATTGTAGTATTCCCGATTTATAAATTTCATTTTGGGATCATCTTTTTGCTGATAACCATGCATTCTGCCATCCTGTAATTTATACTTAGTCCTTTCTTTTCGCTTTCCTTCGCTAGCTTCTGTAGAAGCTTTTGTAGTTTCCTTTCAGTGTCTGGAATCAACACTGTGTCATTTGCATTTATATTGTTAAGATTCCGATCGCCAATAATGAATATTGGTAGGACTTTTATTTCTTTTAGAAATCACTCGCTGTATAGTTTGAATAAATCCGATGAGAAGATACAATCCTTACTATTTTTGTATATCTGCTGAACTCATTTTCTCTCCGTAAGCAGGCGGTTTGCTACTCGTATAGATTCTTGAAATTTCTAATGCCTTTAACTAATATGTCAAGGTTGCTAAGCACAGCTCTAACATATCTTTGTGGCGTATTTATCGAAAGCTGTTGCGTAATCTATAAAACACAGGGGCACATAATTCTAAATTTGTATTACTCATTTTAATGAGATTCTGAGCATAAAAATAGCATTTCTTGTTCGGGTGTCTTTGACGAACCCGCACTGTTCTTATCCTATCTCAGGTCTCATTCTGTTGCACGCTCTTTCATCAGAATTCGGATGATAAGTTTTGTTATGTTGTTCATTAGGCTGGTTTTCCGGCGGAGTTTACATTCGTTTGATCTTGGTTTATAGGCGGTGCGATGGAAATAGATCTGCTTAGGTCTTCCGGCATATGAAAACTATTGTTAGTGCATTTGAAGAGATAATGACATGGAAAGAAACGAGAGGAATAAGTAAAGGAAATGTATAGAAAAGTATTATATAAAACCTGAAATGAAAACTACGCATCGAAAGAAAGGGAAAAAATACAAGAAGGAACAATCAGAAGGTGATGAACCGTAATTGATGAGATCTAGACGCCAGTCGAGTACTACGTTTAAATTCAAAAACGTCTAGGTACCATAGCAAAGAAAGATATTTATTTCCGCTTCAATAGAGAAAATGTGGCACAAGGCCAAAAATTGGGAATGGGGAAAAAACGGTCTTCTTCTGTCTTAACTTTAAACTTAGCTAGCCACAAACACTGACTCAAACATACCACAATATTCCTAACACTAAAACAACACATTCTTACTTACATTTCTTACTACATCCCCCATAATACCTCATTGTCTCTATGAAAGTCCTAACTTGTCCCCATATGTACAATTCATTGTTTGTCGGGGGAGGGGGAATAAAACAACAATTTAAAAACTAGCCTCAATGAGTATTTACAATGAGTACAAATCTATTTACAAGAAACTAAGCAAAAGAGTGTTAGTAATACC
The DNA here is from genome assembly GCA_964036315.1 of Acanthosepion esculentum. Taxonomy (NCBI): domain Eukaryota; kingdom Metazoa; phylum Mollusca; class Cephalopoda; order Sepiida; family Sepiidae; genus Acanthosepion; species Acanthosepion esculentum. Next base: position 26,401,534 of record OZ038487.1, read on the forward strand.
CCCTCAAAAGCAAAGAGCTCATTCGAACAATTACCATGAAATTATTTATAGAAAAGAGATAGATAAGCATACTTGAAAGTGGTAGGGGAGTGACTGAAGCCGAGCTGCCAGATCAGGACCGATGATATTGCTGATTCTTCATTGGATTTTATCAAGGAGCTCAAGGTAAATAGCAAAGGCACCGGGCCATATATGGTAGCAATATTTTAAATATGGAAGAATGGCAGACTTATAGATATGTAACATAGATTCTGGAGAGAAAATTTTCTCGCACGATACAGTGACTGAGCTGACCTAGCATTACATTCAATATAGTCTTTCCACTTCATGTCAGCTAAGAACGTTAGCGCGACAAGGCGCAACGAGTCCCTTTCCTAGAGGAAATGCTAATGGAAAGCAGAGAGCGGTCTCTCAGTTGATAAATGGTGAGAATTTTAGTTTTGGAGGCATTAAAATCATCTTTCTCCCTTTTCCAAGGCTCCTATATCTCCTTCCCCCATCCATTTACACCAATTCGTTCTGTAGGCACCCCGCTGCCGTCCTCTGTTCATTTTTCTTTCGATATCCACTGTGTGTGTCAATTTCGCCAAGCACTCTTTCCTCGTTATGCGTCAAATTAATTTCAGCTTTCTCTTTTTGATCCTGGTTATAAATGTCCTTTTCGTTTCTATTTTCCTCATGACTTCTTCGTTGCTTACGTGATCCGTCCATAGGATTCTCAGTATCCTTCTGTAGAACCAAGTTTATGTTGCTTCCTGCTTTCTCTTCATCTCTGACTAGAGTGTCCATATAAGACGATCGACATTGCATAACTGTTCGGCACTTATTGATTTGTCTCTCATTAAATGTTTCTGGCTCTTCGTCCTTTCATTTGCTTTTGACATGGACTTTTTGCGATATCAGTGCGCGTTCGGGTGTCACACTGTCCATCCTCTTAAAACACGTCCCAGATATTTAGGCTTCTGTGCTTGTTTGATGTCGACATCTGCAAATTGTAGTTCGCGTCTTAGCTTTTTCCTCTTACCGAACCTCGTACATTCTGTCTACTTGCAGTTGACGATTATTCCTTATTTCTTGACGTCCTGGGTAAGACGATAAACTACGTCCAACAGTAGGGCCTCGGGTCAGGAGGTTTTGAGGAGCGTGGAAGCAACTCTGAATTGCTGGTGTTCCCAGGTGCACTGTACCCGGGGTGGTAGCACCTCTTATGGCCCCAGCTATGACCAAATAGTCGCCCCCACTAAAAAAAAAAATGGGGACAAAACACTATGAAAGTGTAAAAATAGGTTTTAATACTAGCAATACTTTTTTGTAAAATATTATTGCTATCAATAAATATTTGAAGGAAAACTTATTACCAAGCAATACATTATTACCAGCAATACATTTTTTTTAAATATTGCAAGCGATACAATTTTTGGAAAAATATTACCAGCAATGCAATATTATTGCCTACAATACATTTTTGAAGGAAAATATTACCAGTAATACATTTTAGGACAAATAAATACATTACCAGAAATACATATTTGGAAAAAGATCTTACCAGAAATACAGTTTTGAAGGTATAAATTATTAACAGCAATACATTTTGAAGGAAAAAAAATATTACCTTCGATATATTTTTGAAGGAAAAAAATATTACCAAGAATACATTTTTGAAGGAAAATATTACCAGCAATATATTTTTGGAAAAACTATTCCCAGCAATAAAAATCTTGTCGGCATTAAATAACCCATTGAGGTTGATGTGCCGTAAAACAAACCAAACCAAAGCATACTTATTTCTTACTTTCCTTTATTACATTGTCCAAAAGATACTCCAGTTATCTTTCCGTCTGCGATCAGCACAGGATAATCTGTGTATCTTATATTATTCAGATTGCGTCCATTGAGGATAAATTATGGTAGAATCTCCAACGCCTTTAGCATAGCCACGCTGTAGACGTTGAATAAATCCGGTGAGGAGACATACTGGTTTACGCCGATTTCTAGTTTTGTGTACTTACTCATTTTCTATCTGACATATCGGCTTCAGGCTCTTACCTATCGACCGCCATAATATAGGTTTCCTGTAACTTTTCTATATACATTTTATGGTAATTGTTCTGATGATCTTTTCGCTATGGTATCTATACTTTATGAATTTAAAAACAGTACTAGGTTGGTGACAAGGTCTCATCACTTTACAGTTGAAAAGGCTAGCTGTAATCGTAAATTATATGTTAACTGTTTTATCTATCATAATATTTGTGAAACTCTCTTCCAACTTCTTGCTTTCCAGTCAACATTGATTTAAAAAAAATTAAACGCAATGTCAATCGTTATCTTCTCTCTGTTTATTTTTTGTTCTTTTATTGTACTCTCTGCTTAATAGTAGTTTTTACTCATATATTCTAACACTCAGCAATCCATCGAATCTTAGTGTCTTTATTGCCTTGTTTGAAGTGAAGTGATTAATGAAACCCGTAAATAAGTAGTTTGCTCCCGGTATAAGCTCCGGATTATTCTAAAATCGTCCCGAGATAGATCTTATTTCGCAAACTGTTTGAATAGATTACCTCTTAAGAATGTGTCTGGAGGTATTGCATTGGGTCTAGTTTCACATCAGCTTTTGATGTCTAGGCTGGAGTTGTAGATGGGTGGGTTCTCCATTCAGCAAGAACCACTGTTGGACAAGATATAAGACATATGCTTGAAAGATAGCAATTAGAAAACGGAATTTATTTGATTTCGCATTTTTGCGTAATATTTGCAAAACACAGAGTTGAGTTCATCGATAGTTAGTTTTAAGTGTTTTGAACGGACAACCACACAAACACTGATGTTTATATATTAGACGTGGACTTTTTCCTTTGAATTCTAGAAAGGTTGTCTCAATTTCTGTCAAGCCCGAATAATAAGCAACTACCTACACAGAGGTTCGAGCGTGAAACTCTGGACTTATGAATATATATTTTCCTCCAAGTGTATAAATACCGGTGTCAGGCTACTGACCAGAGTGATTATTGAGAGACTATTGAGTGAAACTATCCAGTCGAATTAGTTTGAGTTATTGTGCGTTGACGATTTCGGTTTTAAGTTACGATTTATTTGCCGAGACCGAGGTTCGAGTGTGACACTCTGGACTTATGAATATATATTTTTCTTCAAGTGTATAAATAGCGGTGTCAGGCTATTGATTTAGGATTTACCCGGTCGTTAACCCGAGCCGCGCTACAAAAAAGGTATTCACTGAAATGGTTAATTATCTTTGATTGACTTTTGCTTCTTTGTTCTTGTTAAGTGTTTATTTGCGGTTGTTATTAAATATTGTTTTATCATAAAATTGAAGTCTTTAGTTATACTTAATCGGTAAGGGCGTCCTGGGTACGACGTTAAAATGCATCCAACAGCAAGGCCTCTGATCAGGAGGTTTTGAGGAAGCGTGGAACAACCTCTTAATTGCTGGTGTTCCCAGGTCCACTCTGACCCGGGTGGTAGCACCTGTTGGGGTCCCAGCTATCGGCAAATAGTGAACTTCCAGGTTTTTTCCAGCACATTGAAACAATGATATTGCCAACTATAGGTTTTTGAAACAATGATGTTGCCAACGTTATCTTTAAATTACGTCTACAAGGTATATATATTTAATAAATATGTGAAAACTGGATCTGGCATAGTGGTTGATATTCCATCAAGCCCCAAACAACCAACATTAATCGTTAACGGCCACCGTACGTCACAAACATATATATATATATTATGTCATTCACAGACAGTACTGTTTCGCTGTATCACAGCTCCTCAGTGCGACTAGACTTCCGAATGCCTCAAGCCAGGATTGAAACACAACTAATTTGGTGTCAGCCATAGCTATCTTCACTCGGTAGAGTTATATATATATATATATATATATATATATATATATATATAGAGAGAGAGAGAGAGGGGGGGAGAGAGAGAGAAAAGGAGAGAAAGAGCGAGAGAGAAAGAGTCACATAGGAAGAAAATGAAAAGAAAATGAGTAACTACCGATCCCGGGATTCGAGCGTGACAGAACTTTTGAATATATACTTTCCTCCAGGTGTATAAATAGCGGTGTCAGGCTACTGACTAGGCTGACTATTGAGTGACACTATTAAGTCGAATTAGTGAGAATTATTGGGCGTCGATTATTTGGGTTTTGATTTAGGATTTTCAGGACGTTAAGCCAAGCCGCGCTACAAACAAGGTATTCACTTAAATGGTTAATTATCTTTGGTTGATTTTTGCTTCTTTGTTCTGGTTAAGTATTTATTTGCGATTGTAATTAAAAACTGTTTGAATTTAACATTGCAGTCTTGAGGTATACTTAATTATTAACGGCCAGCGTACGTCACAAAACTTTTTCTAAAAACGTATTTCCACTTTGCAAAAATTCTTTTCTTAAAACGCAGCCATGTTTTACCGATGGAAATTCCCAAAGGAAAGATAAAACCCACCCATCACAAAATTCATGAAACGCTTCCATCAAAAGTTTTCTGTAGACATTTTTTTGCCAATTTTGACTTCCCTAGTTGGCGTCCCCTCCATTCTGCATGCAGAAATTCAATGCATTTTTGTGCATCGCCAAAATGTCTTTCACGTTTTCTCTCAAATTATGCATTATTCGCCTTTTTTCTTTCTTTCTCTTATTGAATATAGAATTCGAACTCATTCTCTTTCATTTAGTTTACTTCTTTTTGTCTTTACTTTTGATTCTTTCCTTTCTTTCATTTAGTTTTCTCGCTCTTTACGTTTGCCTTCCTTTAACCCTTATTTTGTTTTTAATTCGTTATGTTCTCTCTCTCCCTATCTTCTTTCTTTCATTTCATCTGTTTCCTTACTCTTCACTTTTTCCTTTCCATTTTTTACGTACTCTCATTCTCTCTTCCACTTAGTTTTTTTCTCCTTTCTCTCTATTTGGTATCACCTCCCACCTCTCACTTTAAAAGTTTACCATTTTCTCTCTTTAACTGATCCACCCCCGTTACTTCATTATTTCATGTTTTTTCGCATTCCATCGTTATCTCAATAGTTCTCTCCCTAATACTTCTTACATATATATATATATACATATATATATACATATATATATATATGTATATATATATATATTTAAAGTGTTGATACATATATATACTTATACATATATATATATGCATACGTACATATATATTATATTGAGGGAAAAAATTCAGTGTTTCTCTTTTTAATATATGTATATATATATATATATTGACTAAAATCCAAAGTATATATATATATATATATACATATATATATTGACTAAAATCAAAAGTACATATATATATATATGTACATATCTATATCTATATATATATATGTATATATGTATATATCTATATATCTCTATATATATTTATCTATATATATATATATATATACCTTTGATTTTTTGAATATATATTATCTAAAATCCAAAGTGTATATATATATATATATTTTCACTAAAATCAAAAGTACATATATATATATATATATATATATATATTCTCGTTAAAATCCAAAGTGTGTGTATATATATATATATATATATATATATATATATATATATATACTTTCTCTACTTTACCAGTTTTTCTTCCTGTATCCTGTTAAAAAAGACAAAAAAAAGCTGGATTTATTTTTCTTACTGATAAGAGCCCTAACGTACCCGAGCATGTGCCTCTAGCCCCAGAAGACGTAAGCAAATGGAAATAGATTAACCGGCCGGCCAGTAAGATTCTATATTCCCCTTAAAGTAGTTCGAAGCATTCAACTCCTTTCAGCTCATGTTCAAATTTAGGATGTTCATTTTATTATGAACAAAGCCAACTCGGAAAGAAGGAAGAATCCATGTCGCCATTTTTCAACGTGAAGTAGTTTTACCCGTGAAAAAAATATCTGTATTAAAAACTATGGCGTTTCAAGATGGTTAGTTTCTTCTTCTCGCTTTTCTTTACTATATTGTTCAGATGGCACTCTAGTTTTATTTCTGAGTCAGCCATCAACACAGTGTCATCTGCTTGTTCTATATTTTTATTGATAATTAATTGTTCTCCAGCTCTCAATTCTTCCAAGTGAAGAAAGCTTGCTCGCGAAAAAATATGGCGTTTGTCTGGACTCGAACATAGCTACCGCCATTATTATTATTTTATTTTACTTATTCGCTCAACAGAAGGACCAACTTTAGGTTATGAGTATATATAGGATATATAAAATGTGACATTTGTCGTGAAGAGGGTAGGATTGTATTGATTAGGGAAGCATCCTCTCGGCAATCTGTTCCAAAAGTAGTCGTTCTTGGGAAGAACCTGTCTGTATGTAACTTCCTTCTAATCAATGTAAGACGAAGATAATGAGGATGATTCGAACCCTGTGAATATGGGATGGCATATCCTGGCTGCAAAGGTCTGAACTTGTTGTTCCCTGGAAGATAGCTCGTTTGAATATTTGCCATGGATACAGGGTTAGAATAGCGAAATTTTTGTCTGGTTGGAAGAGGCTGTAAGGGTGAAATTAATTCATCACCCACAAGGCTGCTTAAGATGTTTTGAACTCTGGAAAGTGAAGTTTCTGCAGCTGCAGCGACGTTCACTACATAACGTTCATTTTTTTTATCCATTCACGATACATATCTTTGTAGAAAGCGGGAACGGAGATAGTGACTGTTTAATTTTCCAAGTCGAAAATATCACCAGTACAGACGTTTACAACTAAGACAGACCATGCTACTTGCAAGACATCGAATCGCCTTCATCGCCCCCGTGTTCAAAATGTAAGAAGACAATTTTGCTAAGAAATTACATATTTTCGAACCGACTCTCACGCGTGTTATTTCTGGCGCGCTACAATCTTCACCTGTTCAAGTCAAGGTCAATTGTATGTATCCTCGTTACCCTCATAATCTTCACTACCTACCACCTCCTCTTTTACTTATACAACATACTTCATGTATCGTTACCATTTCAACAATAAGCCCCTAGATCGAGTGACCCTTGATCCTTGTTTTGAGGGAATAGTAGTGTTAGTAAATCCTTCTCGCCTAGAAATTAAGCATTCGAATCACTACTTTTTGGCTTGATCCTGAACACTGGTCGGAAATTCGTAATTATCGCAGCCACGCAAGAGATCCCACCCAAGATATATATATATATATATATATATATATATATATATATATATTAGAATTGGACATAGTCCGACAATTTATTTAAAGACATTTACATTATGTTTAACGTTCTTTTTATAGATACAAGTATTTAAGCAAATGGTCTGTTTTATAATAAACAGTATTAAATAACATTTACCGGCCTGAATGTCCGAGAAATTTTCATAGAAAATTTTCGCTCTCCGACAGGAATCGAACCTGTATCCTATACGGGACCATCATTTCGCGTGATGTGCCTTAACCTTTCGGCTACAGAGCAGCGTCTGGTTAGCAAGGTCGATTTTACATGGAAGATTTAAGTTTAAAGATAGTAAAATCGACCTGTTTTTTCATTGTTTTGAATCCTAACGTCTTCCGAACCGGAAATAACCGTTGAAACAGAGGGGATTTCTGACTGTGGACCTGATTAATGATTACCCTGCACCAGAGGGCGCATATTTCTCTAACAAGATTTCTCGAATGTTCAGATCGCCAGATGGAAATAAATAAATATACTGTTTAATAAATAAAAAAAGCATCTACTAAAATGTGGGTATTCATTAAAAATAACGTTTAAACAATAAATTTATATATAGACATTTTTATGTTTAACATTCTTTTTATAGATACAAGTATTTAAGTAAATGCTCTGTTTATAATAAACAGTATTAAAAAACATTTACTGGCCTGAATGTCCGAGAAATTTTCATAGAAAATATTCGTCCTCCGACATGATTCGAACCTGTATCCTATACGGAACCGTCATATAGCCTGACGTGTCTTTTTAACCGATTCGGCTACAGAGGATCGTTCGGTTGGCAAGGTCGAATTTACTGCTTATAAACTTCAATCTTCATGAATCTCTCACGTACATTCATATATGCTCATGGCGTATCAAATGTAAACAAATGACGTCACACTTTATGAAATGGACAAAGTCCGACAATTATTTTAAGACAATTTTATGTTTAACATTCTTTTTATAGATACAAGTATTTAAGTAAATGCTCTGTTTATATTAAACAGTATTAAATAACATTTACCGGCCTGAATGTCCGAGAAATTTTCATAGAAAATAGTCGTCCTCCGACAGGATTCGAACCTGTATCCTATAGGGAACCGTTATATAGCCTGACGTGCCTTAACGGAGGACGAATATTTTACTGCCGATAACTCCAAAACGGTAAATTTTATCAAATTTATCAAGCCAGATTCGAATAAAGCATGTCCAATTGCACATAAATGTAAGTATTCTGGAAATTTTTAATGCGAATTGAGCGTGAGTGTAAACTGCAAATGAAACTTTTTTTTTTCTTATTTATCTTTATTTTTATTTTTTATTTATTTATTCTTTTCAGTTTTCGACTTTGAAGTAACGTAGTAAAAATTTTGAGATGAGTTCAGATCGTTTATTTAGTAGTTTGTTTTGGTCTGGAAAAGTAACTATAGCTATTATTTCTCCAAGAAGAGTTTGCAGTTTTTAACGGTTATTTTGACGGAGTGGTTTGTTTATTATTTACTTTAATTATATATTTTTTGATAATTTTATTTGTTTTTCTTTCTTTATTTTTCTTTTAATTGTTTTTATTTATTCTTTTCAGTTTTTGATTTTTAAGTAACGTATTAAAATTGGTCTTCGTGTCTGCATTTTGAGATGAGTGATATATATGAGTGTATGTGTGTCTGTGTGTGTGTGTGTGTGTGTAAAGAGAGAGAGAGGAAGAGGTTTAACATTTTCTATATTTATCAGGAAATAGTGCTCAGTATCGGTGATAGAGCGTTTATAGATATAAACAGTGTAGACATAGGAATCATCTGTACATCAGAATTTACTTGCCTCGGGTATATTTATTGATCTATTTGCGTTAACGGCTTATCAACTTTTTTGCAGGTTATTTAAAGCCAGAAATTATTTGTAGATGTTAAGAGTTTTTGGAAAATAAGCATTTACTGATACAAGTTCTACTAATTAACCCATAGCAGGGACGTCAAGAGATGGATTTTATACATTTCACAAGGGAATTTGTTCATAAGTGAATATAACGAGCCCGATGGGAATGGGTACTCCGCTCTCTGATTTTCAATTCAGAGCCATTATCCATTGTACCGCCCGCACATCCAATATTACAGTACCTGGTATTCCCAAACATTCACCCATCTAGGCAAGGATCGAGAGCTTAGAACACCCGTTGGACTGCCAGTGATCGTACGAAGGCCTGTATTTCAACGTGATATAGCCGTAAGCCTGGTTCGTATATAGGTAAGCATTATGCTTATGACAGATTCTATAAATCTTTACTTACTTTACACTTCTGACTATTTAGAATGGACGTGGAATGATACATAAAAATGATTGTTCTGACAATTTATGGAGTACTTGCAATGATAGAAAAAAAATTACAGTTCTGGCTATTTATAGAGTACTTTGAATGATAGAGAAATATTACAGTTCTGTCTATTTGGAGAGAATTTGCAATGGTATGAAAAAATGTCTGTTCTGACTATTTATAGATTACTTGGAATGATAGAGAAAAATTACAGTTCTGACTATTTACAGAGTACTTGGAATGATAGAGAAAAATTACAGTTTTGTATATTTTAAGATGACTTGAAATGATACGGAAAGATTGCTGTTCTGACTATGTATAGAGTACATGGAATGATACAGAAAAATTGTAGTTGTAACTATTTATAGAGTACTTGTAATGCTAGAGAAAAAATACAGTTCTGACTATTTATAGATTACTTGAAATGATAGAGAAATATTACCGTTCTCACTATTTATAGAGTACTTGGAATGATAGAGAAAATATACCATTCTGTCTATTTATAGATTACTTGGAATGATAGAGAAAATTTACAGATCTGTCTATTTGTAAATCACTTGGAATTATACAGAAAAATGGCTTTATTGACTATTTATAGAGTAGTTGGAATGATAGAGAATAATTAGTTCTGACTATTTATAGTGTACTTGGATTAATACGGAAAATGGCTGGTCTGACTATTCACAGAGTACTTTCAATGATAGAGTAAAATTACAGTTCTGACTATTTGCCGAAGACATGGAACGATACGGAAAAATGGCTGTTCTTACTATTTATAGGTTACTTGGAATGATTGAGAAAAAGGACATTTTTTCCTATTTATAGAGTACTTGGAATGATAGAGGAAAATTACAATTCTGACCATTTTTAGAGGACTTTGAGTGACACGAAAAATGGCTGTTCTGACTGTTTATAGGGTACTTCGAATGATAGAGAAAAATTACAATTCTGACTATTTTTAGAGTACTTGGAATGTTACGGGAAAATGGCTGTTCCGACCATGCATAGAATACTTGGAATGATAGAAAAAAAAATTACACTTCTGACTATTTATAGCGTAAATTATAACGAGAAATTCACTAATTATAGCGTAAATTATAACGAGAAATTGACTTCTGACAATTTGTAGACGACTTGGAATGATACGGAAAAATGGCTGTTCTGACTATGTATAGTGTACTTGGAATGATAGAGATAAATTAGAGTTCTGACTATTTATAGAGTACTTGGAATGATAGACAAAATTTACAGTTTTGACTATTTATAGAGTACTTGGAATGATAGAGAAATGTTCCAGTTCTGATTATATATAGAGTACTTGTAATGATAGTGAAAAGTTCAGTTTTGACTATTTATGGAGTACTTGAATTGATACGGAAAATTGGCTGTTCTGACTATTTATAAAGTACTTTGAATGATTGAGAAAAATTAGAGTTCTGACTATTTGTTGAGGACTTCGAATCATTCGGAATAATGTCTATTCTGACTATTTATAGAGTATTTTGAATGATAGAGAAAAATTACTGATCTGAGAATTTATACAGTACTTGGAATGATAGAGAGAAATTACAGTTCTGAGTATTTAGTGAGTACTTGAAATGACAGAAAATAATTACAGTTCTGACTATTTGCAGAGGACTTGGAATGATACGGAAAAATCGCTCTTCTGACTATTTATAGAGTACTTGGAATGATAGAGAATAATTACAGTTTTGACTATTTATAGAGTATTTGTAATGATAGTGAAAAGTACAGTTCTGACTATTTATAGAGTACTTGGAATGATACAGAAAATGGCTGTTTTGACTATTAATAGATTACATGGAATGATAGAGAAAAATTACTGTTCTGACTATTTATAAAATACTTTGAATGATACGGAGAAATGGATGTCCTGTCTATTAATTGAATACTTGGTATGATAGAGCTAAGTTATTGTTCTGACTATTTGTAGAGGACTTAAATTGATAGAGAAAACCTATTTAAAAAAAGCTAAAGGAACTTGGACTTGCCCATCGCATTACCAAAACATCCCAAATATAAATGAGGCTTCTATAATATTGAGAATGGCTTTGATTTCATTCCTGCTGAAATCGCCAGGTGGTGGCACAAGATGAGGAAATAAAATTACAATAATAACAAAACTCTGACCCATTAATTTTTACGGAGATCTGGGTTGAGTCAGAAAAAGAATTTATCATCACAGCCAATGAGGAAATCCTGCTAATAAGATGTTACCAAGCATAGAGTATATCCAATATATCATCTCTCTATATAAGCTGAAGAGACGACTGATCATCAAATCTGCGGATGTTCTAGGATTTATAATTTAAATCAAGGTTTTCACTGGAAAATATGCCAAAATTATAACTCAACCCTTTGTTATCAGTGTTTTTCCTAGAGACGATAGAACAGCACCACCAAATTAATTCAACACGCATCGGTCGTACCTGGCACAAGACCGAGTTTATCGTCGGCTGGGCGAACAATATTCCTTTCGAACCCGTTTAGACGGATTCAGGGCCTGTCTACCTCCCCGGACGAAAATTTTGCCCTTCGGCAAAGCCTCGTCCGGGTTCCTCTCTGCCGAAGCAGAGAGTTTAACAGCCGAACGGGGCTATGGCACAGTCCCACAACAAGCATCGTTATATTTAACGCCCCCTCCCTACGTGGGTCGTATGTAGCACAAAGCCGGTTTATTGTGGGTTCTCCGAGTCCGTGAGCTAGACGAAATATATTCCCTTAGAACCGGTTTAGACGGATTCAGGGCCTGTCTACCTCCCCGGACGAAAATTTGCCCTTCGGCAAAGCCTCGTCCGGGTTCCTCTCTGCCGAAGTAGAGAGTTTAACTGCCGAACGGCGCTATGGCAACGTTCCACAACAAGCATCGTATCTTCTTGCATGGAAAAAATGCAAAAGAAATGTTTAGAGCACGCGTCACAAATTAATTAGCCAATCAGATTGAAGGATCAGCTTGATGGTCGATTACATTCACTTCATACAGCATGGATTGGGAGAATGCGTCTGTCCATTAATAACTACGCCATCTTAACACCTTGCCTCCGCCGAGAGAGTCATAGGATTCCTTTCGTGAGTCGACGCTGAGTGGCTTCACTTAGCTTCATGAACCGCGTCGACGATTGTCGTTTGTTTTCCTTGCGTTCTCAGCTCCGGCGGTGGTATTTCGAACGTGTCAAAGCACATTTGTGATCTCTGTGCATGCTTCTGCTGATTTCTATTTCACTTCCGCTGTTGATTGACATGTCTTGACCAGATACGTGATCCAATATTACATTATTCTACCACGTTTTCGTATTAGTTATCACATCCCAAGGTCCCAATAACTTCTTGAAGGGACTGAATTTCCAAGACACATTTCCATGAGGCATTTCTACCTCGTGTTCCTTGCACGAGTTGTATTTTAATCAAGGTATTACGCTGGCAGTCTGGCTGGTAGCCGGGTAACATGCAGTCCAAGGAGGGTTCTTAGCTTTCGACTAAATAATTTCTCCTGGAGAACATCAGTCTGTCCGAAATTTTTGAATTGGGTGCAGTTCGGTACAGCAGCAAGAACATCGGTGTTATTCGGTCTGGATATCATTTTTCCCCTAGATTTAACGAGGGCTCGCTTAAAAATATCAAAGAAACACACCGCCTGAAAATTTAGTTTTTAGATAATGGAAAGAAGGAGAGGTTTGAATAATGCCATCTAGTTTGCCCCAGTGCGCAAAAATGGGCCCTGGTTCATTATCCGTGACAAATAGTCGATATTCTGAAACAACAGCACTTCCTGTCTATTTCGAGAAAATGCCAACAACGATCAGAAATGCAGTTCCTTCAGTCAATCAGGCGACATCGATATGAATCCGGTCCTTCGAATGACGTACTTGTGCTCACAGCTAAGCGGCACATTACGCTGGTTGTTTGAGAGCACTGAAACTGCTTGCGAAACGTCTACAGTACTTTTTTCAGGTCAGTGTCCATGGAAGGTCAGTGGGCATAACACGTTGCGATAGACTTCATGCAGCTGAAACCAGGGTGTTACATATTGAATTGTCGAAGGGCTGGGTTCCGTTCATCATAGAAAGAGACCCAAGTCGACTGAAAAAGTGTCGCAACCCTCCTGCGTTGTTTTCTGACCAACTTTTCCACAAATAGTAATTGTCATTTTGGAGGATTTGAATATGTTGCGTCCGTCCTCCAAACTCTTGCTCTTATCGTCACTACAGGAATAGCGTTCTAAAGCAGTTAGACGACCGGGTCTATACGGATTGCCCATACTTCGTATTTTCAACTGCTCGATCGAACGATGGCATTTGTCGAGGTCCCAGTTGTATCGAGAAACTAGATGCCGGCAATACTTCTGTTTAATATAACTGGTAGTAATCAGAAAAGCGTTATAGCAACATTGATCTTCTTTCTGATCACACCTCCGATATTTGTTGCGCTTGTGGATTCGGAATTAGCAGTATTTAACTTAATACCACTCACCACAGTGCCAGAAGACACAGTTGGGGGTTATTTGACAGGTTTTATGAGTATTTCGTTTTTGTATGTCTGATGCAAGCATCTAAATCACCGTTCGTTGGTTGTGCGCCACCATTCCGGTATCATGGCCCAGATTGACCATGCGTTGGCGACCAGTGATCACTGCTCCATTCGATTGACGACTCGTATTCGGTTTTGTATCTTGGTGGCTATTGGAGTCCATAAGCAAAAGCGAGAATTGGCCGACCTTCTTGTCACGAAAATAGGATAATTTGCATTTCCGATTAATGTAGCATTTCTTTTTCTTAAGCTTATCACCCCAGGCAAGGCGGGAGTGCCACTAGCATGCAACGGCTTAAAAAGAGTGAGAGCAAAGGTAAAGATGGTTGCTTGAAGAAAGGATATAGAAAAGGACGGTGATCAGGATCACAGCATCAGAAGATGTCGATTGACATTAAATTTAAATATTTCAAGATTATAGCCATCAGGGAAGCAAGTAAGAAGAAAGGAGTCCCAGTACCAGGAATCTCGAGAGAAGAAGCTGTTCGAGTAGAAGAGACATTTAACCGTTTCCACGGTGAAAGGGTAGGACCGAGATGCCTACCTAGTTCCACGCTTAAATTCATGCATTTGGGTTACCAGTGAAAGTACCTCATCAGAGCAGTTGCTAGGTAAATATTTGTAGAGGAGACAGAGGGAAGCTACATCACGTCTGTGAGAAAGTGACTAAACGATATGCCAAATCAGGACCTATAACATTGCATATCCGTCTCTGGATTTTCTCTTGGTCCTCGAGAAAATCAAAGGAGGGCACCAGACCATATATGGCAACAGTATTCAATGCAAGGGCGAATGGTTGATTTGTAGATTTGAAGGATGGACTCAGGTGAGAAAAATCTTCTGGCGTGACACAGAGAACCAACTTTTCTTGTAGTCGATGAATCTATTGATTCAATGTACAGTTGCGGCCAAAATGTTCAGAACGGCATTGTTTTCGTCAGAAAAGTAGGTATAATTTTTTATCAAAGTTGTTTTATATTCTATAATATCACAGACAATAATAACGTTATTAGTTGTTATTGTCTGAGATTTTGGTGTAATTTGAGAGGATAATACAAAAGTTATGGATGATTTAGTGATTTCCTGCAAAACCCATGGTGGCCAAAATGATCAGAACGGTTGCTTTTACTCCGTGTTTTAGTATATTTAACCGGCGAACTCTAATTTTTTAAATTTGTTTACGTGACGGTTCGTTTACTAAACATTAGTAAGAATATCTGCAGTGTACTTTGTTAATATAATGCCACTTACTCCGTTACCAGTTCGTCAGCAGATTATTAAGCTTCGAAAGAAGGATAATTTAAGTATTGGGTCTATTCCAAAGATTGTTAACAAGTCAAAAAGTGCTGTTCACGGTATTCTTAAGGTTTACCATGATTGTGGCTCTTGTGAAGCAAGAAAGTCTACAAGTAGGCCAAGAAAAACGACCAAGAGAGAAGATCGTGCTATGGTAAAGTTGGTTAAAAATGACAGATTCAAAACTGATGCTGCTGTTTCTCGGGAAATGAGCATTGTACTGAAGTAAACTTTATCTCGAAAAACTGTGTCTCGTCGTTTAGTTGAACATGACCTACAAGCAAGACCACCTGCAGTGAAACCACTGATCAGCTCCAAGAATAAAAAGTGTCGTCTTATCTTTGCAACCGAACATGTGTTGTGGTCTCAAGAAAAATGGCAAACGGTGCATTTCAGTGATGAATCTAAGTTTATGTTATTTGACTCAGGTGGGAAAATGTACGTTCGTCGAAAAGTAGGTGAGTAATTGTCGCCTAAATGCCTTAAGACTAGTGTTAAATTCGGTGGAGGAAGTGTCATGGTTTGGGGGATGATATCTGGAGATGGTGTGGGCCCTTTGGTGCGATTACATAGAAAGGTAAATGCAGGAGTTTATAAACAACATGTAAAAGATCATATCTTGCCTCTGCTGAGAAATTCAACTAAGCGACCACCCATATTCATGAAGGACAATGCCCCATGTCACAAGGCTAAGGTGGCCATGAACTTTCCTCAAGACTGAAAAGGTTATTGTTATAGATTGGCCTGCTCAAAGCCCAGATCTCAATCGTATTGAAAATGCGTGGAATATTCTAGGAGAACGTTGGAAAGCCAGAAATACTAAAACAACCAAGCAATTATAGAATGCCCTTCAGGAGGAATAGAATAAGATCACCCAGCAAGAAATTGAAAATTTAATTTCCTCATGCAGTCAAAGATGTCAAAGTGTGATTGAAGCTAAAGGGCTTCACACTAAATATTAAATAATTCCTGTATTCTCCGTCATTTTTTATTATTTTGTTACTTTTTCAACCGTTCTGATCGTTTTGGCCGCCATGAGTTTTGCAGTAAATCA
>OZ038487.1:26420411-26425411 GCA_964036315.1 Acanthosepion esculentum
TATAACTGAAAATTAAAAGTTTTTTCATACTTCTAATTTTACTGCTGTGTTGACTGGCTGTGAATCGCACTGAGGTGTTAAACTAACAGTCTCCATTCATTTCCTCTGTAAATATAATATATTTTAATATATATATATATATATATATATATATATATATATATATATATATATATATATATATATATATATGTGTGTGTGTGTGTGTGTTTGTGTTTGTGTGTGTTTTAAAGAAAAAGCAACGACGTTGGTGTAACCAACAGACAACTTGGCAAAAGAACTAACAACTTAATCAAGAGAAAATCACGAATAAGGATAACAAAGCAAATGACATAAAGACAAAAACCTAACTACCATGTAAAAAACAAGTGCTCAACACCTAGATTACCTAACAAAAATATTTCATACCATTAACACATATCGAAGGACATATATATATATATATATATATATATATATATATATATATATATATATATATATATATATATATTAGGTTCCTAAATTTTCGCTTGAAGATGAAGCAGGACTTAACACCTCAATTCAACTAAATTTCAATAATTATATTGAGGGTCTCGGCTCTCGCTTTTGAAACATGAGAACTCTTATGTAGCGAAGGAATCCTATTTTTTTAAAAATATTATAATATAAGCTCTACTTCTATATAGAGCACTGTCTTTTTAAACATAAAAAACAAAACTACTAAAGAACTACGGATTATTTACCTAACGTGTTCTTTCCTATTTTTCTGCATACCCGCACACACACACACACACACACACACACACACACACACACACACATATATATATATATATATATATATATATATATATATGTATATATATATATATGTAAGAGAGAGAGAGCATGAAAGAGAGTTAAGTTTAAGTGTTCCACAAATTGTTTCCTATTCGGTTTTGCGCCCACAAGTATTGGACAATTAAAGAGAATTGAACTGATTACATGAAGTAATCGTTTGCTATAATGTACCGTTGAATATAGGGTGAGTGCAGAAGTTTTACTTGCTGAAAGAGGAAAAAGGCCAATTGACCCAAGTGGAAAAAAAACTCACCTGCTATGTGGAGGAGTCATGTACGTCGAGAAATCTTGCGAGCTTAGAGTGGTTTTACGCAAATATTTCAAGTGGAAAGACTTCACGTCAAAGGTGATACAAGGTTTGTCTTTCGAGTGGAGAAGACTTGCCTAAAAAGGATGACGCAACGTACTTATTACTGTAATTCTATCAGAAAATTAATAGTGATTTGTCGTATTTTATTAATAATGCTTGCATTAATTCATTATGTCCAATAATCGCATTCCTGGTCGTCAATTCACAGCCTATAACCCACAGACATTTTAGGTTAAAATATTTATCGATTTTAGTTCTTCAATTATAATATGCATTTTAAATGCTCATTGTACAGCTATTTTCACTTGTTCAAGAGCTCTGTGAACGACCTTCTCGTTATAAAACGACTAGCACACACTAAAATGTATTCATTTCTTATTTACCATTATGATTACAGCGAATGAAACCTTTTGATGTGTTTATTTAATAATTCCTAAACATGATATCACTGTTTCCATAAACAGCTTGCAAAATCGTTTTCCTTTCTGTGTTTTTTCTTTCTCTATTGTCTCTCTTTGATATATATTCACGCGGATGCGTGCGTGCTCATTGTTACTGGACTATTTTCATGAGAAAGTCAATTTGCTCGTCACCCAATTGCTTCGCGTTTGTCTTTATTCTGATTGTTGCGCGCTTTAGGCTTGTTTTCCTTTCTTGTAAGAAAACATTTTTCCATCTGTTGCTATTTAAGTCTTCAGTAATTGATTTGCGTATTATTGTGTTTATTTTCTTGACAGCATTGCTTTTTTTTTTGCGCACTCTTCAGCAAAGCTATTCTTTTCAGCGGTTAGAACGACAATTGGTTTGATACTTGATGAACTAAACAACACGCGGAAAGAAACTGGGTCATTCACTGTTGCTTAACGATAAAAGTAATTCTGGAAACTTGCGTGTAATTATACAAAATCTTCATTTATCCACATCATTCTCAGAATAATAAAAGTAATTTGAATAAACAGAGAAATTTAAATAAAATCAAATATTTTACATGTATACCATTTTCATTGAATTGGTTTAATTTAGTTTTTGTTTTACGGCATATCAAACTCAATGCGTTATTTAATACCAACAAAATTTTTATTACTGGTAATATTTTTTCCAAAAACTGTATTGCTGGTAATATTTGTTCCTTCAAAAAATCTCTTCCTGTTAATATTTTTTCTTTAAAAAATCTATTTCTGGTAATATTTTTTCCTTTAAAAAAATATATTCTTGTTAATATTTTTTTTCTTTATAAAATCTATTTCCGATAATATTTTTTCCTTCAAAAAATCTATTCCTGTTAATATTTTTTCTTTAAAAAATCTATTTCTGGTAATATTTTTTCCATGAAAAAATCTATTCCTGTTAATATTTTTCTTTAAAAAATCTATTTCTGGTAATATTTTTTCCTTCAAAAAATCTATTCCTGTTAATATTTTTTCTTTAAAAAATCTATTTCTGGTAATATTTTTTCCCTGAAAAAATCTATCCCTGTTAATATTTTTCTTTAAAAAATCTATTTCTGGTAATATTTTTTCCTTCAAAAAATCTATTCCTGTTAATATTTATTTCCAAAAACTATATAGCTGGTAATATTTTTTTTCAAAAAGGTATTGCTGGTATTAATATTGGTAATAATTCTTTACAAAGTATTACTGTATTGTATTGTTTTGACCCCAGATTTTGGGTTTAACTATTTGTCCATAGTTGGGACTCTAACAAGTGCTACCACCCCGGGTCAGGGTGGACCTGGGAACAGCAGCAATTAAGAGGTGGTCACACGCTCCTCAAAACCTCCGGATCAGACGCCTTGTTGTTGGACGTAGTTTATCGTCTTACCCAGGACGCGGATATATTTTATCGTCATACCCAGGACGGTATTTTCATTGAACCTCCTTGATATCAAACAGTTGCATATGTTCAGGAAGTGACTTTGATCAACATTCTGTCGAGATGTAAATGATGAATTTCTAAACAGGTGATATGATATCGTTGTGCATTTTAACGAGAACATGATGTTTAATAGTTCAAATCTAACATTAAATACTATTCAACTTGGGACCATTATCCACTGGGCGTGTGGCTTTGGAGTTTTCACCGAACGTGGATTCTACAGGGTGTTGCAGAAAAATCCGACACTTGACAAAGAGAAAAAGAAATAGGCAATAAAAACAAAAGTTGTATATGCAGAGACCCGACAGTTTATTTAGCAACAGTTAGAGTTACATACTACATTATTTTTCAATGTAACCGCCGCTGGCGGAGACGACCATCTCAAGGCATGACGTTCCCCTCGCTGCACGCAAGGCCAAGACGAACCAGGCACGGCTGCTCAAGAATGTTCCTCACCACTGGTCGCCTGACTTGCGGCTGCCCTCCTCACCTGACTTCAACCCCTTTGACTATTTCTTCTGGGGCTTGATCGAGGCCAAGACCAAGAAGCACGCCCACGAAACAGTCGACTCTCTGAAGGCTACCATCGTGGAGGCGTTCGCCGCTATGAAGAAGGACATGGTCGCCAGGGGACGTCATGCCATGAGATGGTCGTCGCCGGCGGCGGCGGTTACAGTGAAAAATAATGTTGTATGTAACTATAAATGTTTCTAAATTAACTGGCGGCTATCTGCATATACAACATTTGTTTTTATTGCCTATTTTGTTTTCTTTTTTGTCAAGTATCGGATTTTGCTGCAACACCCTATACATCTTGTCACGAAGCGAGAAATTCTACACTTCTCTCAAAGGTGGTTGCTTATAAATCTACCTGTCGTACGTTTACCCTCACCATTCCAAGCGTGCAAATCCTAGTCGCAGATGCGTCGACTACGTATTTACAGGTTGGAGGTAGAGGTGTAGATCGCTAACTGGTGGCTAAGAAAACCTTTCAGGTCAACTCACTGGTTCATATGGCTTCATTTTGACTAGATCTAGAGTGACTCTCATGATATACAGGTCCTCACACTGTGAATGGAAAACTTTAAGCAATCTTCTTCTCTTTTAAAATGCAGTGTCACTTTAAGACTTAGGCGATCATGTCTCTTCAACTTTCCTTTTTTCTTTTGGCATCTCTGAATTGCGATGCTTTCTTGGGAGAGATAATGAACGAGTTTCCATTGCCTTCTAAACGATTTGGAATTCATTGTTTTTCTTCTAGACAAATTGTCAGTCAAGTCTATGGAGCGCAGTCTCCCTCTGCTATTTAATCTTTCAAGGATGTGGGAGGTGATATGGATAAATACTTTACCCAAGGGAAATAGTGCAAAAGTTAACGTAACAGGCAAGGCTGGAGTTCGAACACTTATTTGAAAAATATTCTCCACTTACCGGTTTCGTAAAAACGATCGAGTTATTAACTACAAAAAAACAATCATTTGTTTGATATATTTCCTCCTCGTTCTCGTCCTCTTTTTAAATTTTCCACTCAGATGTTGTTCATTTTTTCTTTTTATTATTGTTCATATTTTCGAAAAGCTATTTTATTTCTTCTTTCTTTTCTTTTCTTTCTTCTTCTTCTTCTTCTTCTTCTTTTTCTCCTTCTTGAATCTTCTACTCAGCTGTTGGTATTTTCTTCCTTTTTAAATGCTGTTTTATTACTTCTTTTTCTTCTTCATTCTTCTTCTTGAATCTTCTACTCAAGAATTGGTAATTTTTCTTTCTTTTTAAATGCTATTTTATTTCGTTTTCTTCTTCCTCTTTTTTCTTCTCCTCCTCCTTCTCCTTCTTTTTCTTTTTCTTCGTCAATCTTCTATTCAGCTATTGGTATTTTTCTTTCGTCCCTTTTAAATGAATTTTCATTTCTTCTTCTTCTTCTTCTTCTTCTTCTTCTTCTTCTTCTTCTTATTATTATTATTATTATTATTATTATTATTATTATTATTATTATTAT
>OZ038487.1:26430411-26432911 GCA_964036315.1 Acanthosepion esculentum
TTACTTAAAAATCGAAAACCAAAAAGAGAAAATATACAGTGTAATAAATAAATAACGACAAGTATAATAAATTGATCTAAATACATCCAAATACATAAATAAACCAACAACCGATACCGATAAACTAGCCGTTTAGAAAAAACAAATAAAGATAATCAATACAAATAAATAAATTAAAAACTGTTCCCGCCAAAAAATAATAGTCAGAACAAGCCACAACAATCAACCCCAAAATTCATCCCAAACAAAAACAAAACTGTTAAATAAACTATATAAACAAATTTTTATTACGTTAATAAAAACACCGATCAAAATAAAAATAATAAATAAATAATATATAAGATAAAAATAAAAATAAATAAAAACAAGCAAAATAATTTGACCCAAATAAATAAATAAACGACTTCCAGTAAAATAGCCGCCATAATAGACCATCCACAATAAGCTATATAAACAAATTTTTACTACGTTAATAAAAACACCGATCAAAATAAATAAAAAATAAATAAATAAAAATAAAATAAATATAAAGGATAAAAACAAAAATTAAATTAAATAAAAACAAGCAAAATAATTTGACACAAATAAATGAATAAACAAATAAACGACTTCCGGTAAAACATCTGCCAAAAATGACTACACACAATGCACCACTGACCCGAATATATAAATAGCCGAGAAAAATAACAGCACTCGTGGCCCGATGATTGCATCTAGCATGAAACAGACTGTCGCCTCTAAGTGTTGATTTCTATGTTCACTTTTATATTTACACACGCTCTATCTCTGATATTGAGAACTTTATCCCATAAATATAGCACACTTTAAGACTATATTTCTTCATAAACAGTATTAATAACATTTACCGGCCTGAATGTTCGAGAAATATCGTAGAAATATGTGCTTTTCTGACAGGAATCGAACCTGTAAACCTAATGCGTACCATCATTTGAGCTGATGTTAACCATTCAGTCACAAAGAAGCGTATAGTTAGCAATGTCCGAATTACTGTTTATAAACAACAAATGTTCGACGATATTTCCCGAATTAATTAATGTAATGGATTACTTTAAAAAAAAACAGAGCATTTTCAAAAATAAATTGTATCTTATAAAAGTAACGTATAAACCGAAAATATATTAAATAATTGTCGGACTTAATCCGTTTCGTAATATGTTGTCAATGTTTACGTTAAGGAACGTTTCGACCACATGTGTTTTTTAATGAAATATCGTCTAGATTTGTTGTTTATAAACAGTAATTTGAACTTTGCTAATCATACGCTTCTTTGTGTCTGAATGATTAACAGAACATCAGATCAAATGACAGTTCCCTTTGGGGGTACAGGTTAGATTTCTGTCTGAAAAGCACATTTTTCTACGGTATTTCTGGAACATTCAGGCCGTTATTAATACTGTTTATTTTAAACAAAGAATAGAGCATTTACTTAAATAAATTGTATCTAATAAAATAACGTATAGACAGAAAATATATTAAATTAAATAACTGTCGGACTTAATCCATTTCATAACATGTTGTCAATGTTTACGTTAAGGTACGTTTCGTGAGCAGATATGATCGTTCAGGAAAAATCGTCAAAGATTTGTTATAAACAGTAATTCGAAATCTGCTAAGCAGACGATTCTTTGTGAATTCTCTGATTCTGCATCTAATAAAATAAATACTTTGCAACGTTTTCTAGAAGTTCTTGCATTTTTCCTTCTAAATCTAATAAAATAAATACTTTTCAACGTTGTCTAGAAGTTCTTATATTTTTCATTCTGCATCTAATAAAATAAATATTTTGCAACGTTTTCTAGAAGTTCTTGCATTTTTCCTTCTAAATCTAATAAAATAAATACTTTTCTACGTTGTCTGGAAGTTCTTACATTTTTCATTCTGCATCTAATAAAATAAATATTTTGCTACGCTTTCTAGAAGTTCTTGCATTTTTCCTTCTAAATCTAATAAAATAAATACTTTTCTACGTTGTCTGGAAATTCTTACATTTTTCATTCTGCATCTAATAAAATAAATATTTTGCTACGCTTTCTAGAAGTTCTTGCATTTTTCCTTCAAAATCTCATAAAATAAATACTTTTCAACATTGTCTGAAAGTTCTTACATTTTTCATTCTGCATCTAATAAAATAAGTAACAAGGAAATAGGACAAAAAAGAAACCTGTCAGATCTGTGTTACTTTTTCATTTATTTACTTACTGTATCCTTTATTACAACATACCGCAAATTAAATAAGAAATAATCTGAAACGTTTTATATCTTGATCATGCCAGAGATCAGGATGACAGTCATGCTAATCGTTATCGGAGCAATAGGATCAGTCCCGAAAACATAGGGAATCTTTTTTAAGTAAAAAGTATTCAAGAGAAGATTCAGGAACATCCATACAGGAGTATTACTGAAAACAGCAAAAGGAGGTTCTGTAGAAATGTTTTCATTGTGTATGATGATGTTCGATGTCCTCTCCACAAACACCAAA